>JAWQUT010000438.1:605457-617623 GCA_033807755.1 Ellobium chinense | reverse complement strand
ACACACACACACACACACACACACTCACACACACACACACGCACGCGCACACACACACACTCACACATACACACACACACTTACACACACACACTTACACACACCTACACACACACACACACACACACACACACACACACACACACACACACACACACACACACGCACGCACTCACACTCACACTCACACACGCACAAACGCACAGATACACACACACGTGCACACATATACCTATATACACACACCACCCCCACATACACACGCATACACAAATCATTTTAATACTGAGATGTCTATTAGGTGTACGCAATGGGAGCATCCTCATATACACCATAAAAAATAGTCTAAGTAGGTTTATATTATTGTGATTAAAGAATTCGGGGGGAGGCCATGCCTATAGCCTACCCATATCCTCTGACTCTGAAATGTCTGCAACTTTAGCCCGTCTGACCACTGGCTACTGCTGGCTACAGGTTGGCACAAATGACGTCCTCACAAAGGTGCTGAGTCCTCTACAGTGGTATAAATGCTGCTGGTGCCGGTTGCTTGTTGATTATTTACTCTCCTTTCTATTTTGTCCGACCACCGTGGTTGCCTAATGACTGTTAACTGGACATTTGAGCACCACATCATACAACTTCACAGTTTCCTTTCATACTTTTTTTTTTGTAGAGAGGGAGAGGGGGAAATGGAGTGGAAAAGGGAAGACGAGGTTGAGAGGGGAATGAGGTAGAAGGAGAAGGGCAGGAAGGGGGAGGGAAGGTGCAAGAGGAATGACGGAGGTTCCCAGGCAGCAACACATGTTCAGGACCATGCTAGCCTTGTCTCCACCTTAGTGGTGGGAGTGTCGTTACTGAGTATTGACGATTTCGATACTTAGGAATTTCTATTCAGCATCAACAGTATCGACATCGGAAGTATCGAAAATGTCAGAGGAACCACAATGCAACGAAATTATCGGAAGTACCCAAAATAATTTTTATTCTGTCTCGTTTCCCAGTATCGAAAATGTCTAGGTATCAAAATTAAAACAGAATCAATATTTTCGATACTTAGTGCTCAAAGGGGGAATATCACGATACGTAAACATTATGGTATCAACATANCCCCCCACCCAAAACAGGCTCAGAAAACTAGGCGGCTGAGACCCTCCTGACAATCAGAGCATGACGGTATCTTTGTGTTGGCTTCAACAGCAAAATAGGCTAGAGTAGGAAGCCAGGGGGTGTCAAACGTTTTCAAAAGGCTGATCTCCTTAGCATTTCAGTCATCCCGGGAGACTTTCAAATATCAAGTTTCAAGTTTACTTAGGCGAAAGCCAACCACACACAGTATAATGCCACATCAATGCAAAAAATAATTGAAAAGGAAAAAAAAACAATTTTTAAAAAAACGTAGTAATAAGTGATAGTGACGAATATGAAATACAGAAGTTTATGATTTTGGTTGGTGAATGCATTTAGTTGTGATTCTAATCGCCTCCTTTCTTATATCTTCTAGCTACTTGCTCCATATTCTGCTCGCCTTCCATTCACCCCGGGAGAGGGGAAGGAGATTATCATCAAGGGAGAAGCCTGTCCTGACTGTAACAGGTAAATAGCCTGTAACGACCGTCAGATGGATGCTCACAGTTTTAGTTGGAAGAAAAGAATACTTCGTGAGAAAGAGAAAGAGAGAGAAAGAGGGAGAAAAAGAGAAAAAGAGGAGAGAGAGAAAGAGAGAGACAAGAGTGAGAGACGGAAGGAGGCAGAAACAGAAAGACAGACAGAGAGAAACAGACAGTGACAGAGAGGAAGAGACCGATGAGACAGATTGAGAGAGAGAGATAGAGAATGAGAGAGAGTACGATAGAGAGAGAGAGAGAGAGAGAAAGTGTGAAAGAGAGAGACGGAGAGTGAGAGAAAGACAGAGTCATAGAGAGAGACAGACTGGAAGAAAGACAGAGACAGTGTGAGAAAAAACACTGAATAAGAGATTGACAGAGACTAGGCGGTTGCAGGAGCCAAATTGTAAAAGCTTCTTTGAGCCATTTAATAAAAATTTCTTCTCTAACCACAGGAATTTTCCGAGATGGCCAAGACTAGTCTGCAGTTCTGGTGCCATCACTGTGCTCAAATTATATACTGTTTACGGTGGGGATCCTTCGGTGAGATTTTTCACAATTTTAAATTACATGAAAAGGGGTTAAAAATTTGGCCTTCTTTTGCAGATCACAGGTCCGCACAAATGAAATCCGCTGAAGCCACTGGGAAACACTGCCTGCAACAATTATTTTTTTACAAATTCAAAACTGAATTTCACCACTTTTGCGGTGTAGTTTCATGTTATATGATTATTTCTTGGGAAGTATAGCCGCTGCCATTTGGAAGTGCTGATCCTAATCATTCTCACAATATCTTTCATTGCCTATAACCATTATACAGACAGGTAGACTGTGGAAAATGTGGATGGAATGTCTTCCCAAGGCACCTACCACACGACCGTGATCAGGAATGGAACCCACGACCTTTAGGTATTAAATGCAAAGCCGCTACCATTCGGTCTCGCTCGTAACTTGGCTTTATTATTAAACACTATTTTACATGCACGGATTATCATTCTATTATCTGGTCTCCCATAAAACTTCATCTCACTATTAAGTGTAGTTTTCTCATGCACAGAAGGACAGACAGACAGGCACGCAGCCAAGCTGGCGGCCTAGTAATCATGGCAGATAGATAAGTATATTGATACTATAGGTTTACTTTCTTGTATGTAAGTAATATAATACATGTGGAAACAAATAATTAAATTACTCCCTCCCTTTCCACCGGACACTTTTTTTTTTCAGCAACATTTCTAAATATTATGTTATCATTATTCCAAACACTCCCTATGGGGAATTAGTCCGAGTAATATGTGTGACAGACTCCTGGACAATCTGCAGAACTGCCCGGCCTATGCAGGCAAAGGTCAGAGATCTGGCTGAATGGTGGCCAGCTGAACAGCGCAGTACATGGGCCAGCGACGACCTCTGTGCACTGTCTTGTTTGCAAGTTAAGCTGGACTGAGCCTTCAGCATGGTCAAACATCGCACGTCGAAGAAAAAAGTGTCTAATCATAGATACAAGGAAATAAATATATTGTTCAAGGGACAAGGATAGTTATTTGCTTTACAGCCTAATTTATTTGTTTTTATCTACATCCATTTTTTTTTCATAAACTTTAAACTGCATACATTTTTCGTTTCGCCTGACGAGTTCTGAGAAAACATCGCAGGAATGTCGGGAGTTTTAGCCTGCGAGCGCTGCTATTATTCGTACTAAATTACGTCAAAAAGCGAGATAGGCTAGCTCATGCACCTACACCTGTTAGCTTTTTTCGCTTTATGACGTCAAGCACAACGTATAATGGCCGCGTACAAAGGTTGAAAATCCCTAGATTATAGTGTTGTTTCCTCAGAAATGGTTAGGAGGAAAGAAAACTAATGTACGCGGTTTAGATGCAGTTCTTTTTTTTTTAATTGAATAAAAAAATATCTTTTAGGTTGTGAAGCAAACACCTATCTCTGTGCCTTTAAACTTATCGAGGCCTCTGGCCAAGAGGCTGCAATCTCTCCAAAGGCGTAGCATGAATCTCCAAAATATACCCAGTCAGCTCTGCACAGACTACCTCCGGCTACAACGAGACATGGACCCTCTCAATAAATATGACATGCAACATAAAGTCAGTGTTCTACAAAACTTAACTTTAGTTTTCTCAATTCTTGCCACATCCTCCTCCGATACAAGATCGTTGATAAGGAGGTGTGTGTGTGTATAAGTGTGTATGTATGTGTGTGTGTGTGTGGATTTTCTTTCTTTCNGGGGGGGGGGGGGGGGTGAGGACTGACGCTGTCACATCATGACAACTGCGGATAAACTTTCGTAAACGCCTGATAATTCCGACCCTCCTAAGTATTAACCATTGTAAAACGGTACTGGAATCAGTTCTTTCTAATACACTTACACTTTCCTCTCTAAAAGGGAGCGTTTTTGTTTGCTTTTCTATGTTGGTAGCGATCTCGGAGACGTTAATGTTAAACTGATACAGCTGCCACAGTCTGGGAAGCGGCAATTTTCAACGCGAGAAGATGAGACGATCGACAGTGGGCCAAAAGGCGGGGACATTGCGTGCAGCTCGATGCCTAACACTACTGATGTTAAAAGATGTTGCTAGGCAACACACATTCAAGAAAAAAAAAATGAACAGACTGAACACAGCGGCAGTTATAACTTAAGAGTCTACATCAGCAACAGCCCATCAATAACACCACCACCGCCACCACCAACAACAACAACAGTGTCACGAGTCAGATAGTCGGTATCTATAAACAAGTTGTTATTAAGCGGAATGCTGTCTATTTGTTGTGAACAGTCAGCAGCATGAAAACTGCTAACTATCATGGGAACAAAGCGTGGAGTTGTAGGAGCTGATTAACTAGCAAGTCTGTGTAGTAACTTCACTGCGATCTAAGACGTCGAGCTGAGTAGACGGACGCAGTCGGGCTCTGAGAATAAGCCAGCAAGAGCTGGTAAGTTTACAAAGTAATAAATGATAGTGGTGATAAGTATATTATATAGTTGTGATGATGGTAATGATGCAACTAGGTTGTATATGAGAACTTAAAGTAATTGTGATAGGGATTCATTAGTGTATGAATAGATGTGGTTAGTGAACTAGATGCATACACTGGTGATTACGGATTCTAAACGTATTCAGCGTGCTGTAGAAATACTACGTGTGATACATTGAGTGCGTGTTATCATAGAGACGTGTAGCTGTGTTAGTTGCTTGTGGGAAAGGTAGATGCGGGCAGGTTGTGTTAAGGTGTGTAGTGAGTAAGTGGAAGGTCATTGTGTATGCTCGGATGATTAGTAGTGAATGGTGAGTGCATAGTAAGTAGGTGGTATTATATCGATGATATTATTCTTTGTAGGTGACGGGGTGGGCTAGAAGCCACCGTCGAATATTATATTGTCGAGGCCAGACAGTGCCAGTGAAGCCAGTAACCCAGGCAGCCGTAGTGGGCAGGTGATTCCAGGCCAGGGAAAGTGAGGGCCTGAGAGGACCAGATAGGGGCCTCCAAGCTGAGAGATTTGGCGAAAGCATTCGCGAATCTCGTAATGTTCAGGGAAGAGAAGTTTCATGTATATATGGATGTGTATGAAATAGAATGAGTTACTGAGCTGTACCTTAAATCGTAAGGTGTTCTGGAGTGTTTAGAGTCACTAGTACTCCGTTCTGGGAACTAGAACGTAAAACGCACTAAGGGGTAGTGCTGAGGCTGAGGCCAGTGTCATATTTTAAAGGATGTTGTGAAGGCAGTGGAAATAGTATTTTGATATACTGGTACTTATTGTATTGATTAATATGATTAATAAATGTGTGAGCCTGATCGGTTGTTCTGTTGATTGTTCGTATTGTCTTAGTTGTTTGTTATAGTTTAATTGTTTGTACATAAGTGCATATTCCCAATCTGGGATATGTTACAAACAGGAACGAAGCTGATTATGCCATTTAGACTTACCAGAGCCTAGAACCAGAGCTAAAGCTAAGACTGTTAAGGAGAACATCGTAGACTAGTGACGACCTAGATCTACACTGCCTTTTACACGTTTTAATCTTACTGTAAAGTTCATTCAGACTAGGGACAGCTGACACAACCCAGCAAGGTTTTTTTTTTTTATGTTTTTGTTTTTGTTTTGCAGCACCGGGAGGCAGTGTGAAGCATCATGTGGGTGGCCGCGCTGAATGGATGGAGGGGAAGTCAGCCTGTCGATCCAGTTAAATGCATTTCTTTTGGACACCTTTAAGACGGTTCATCTAATAATGACTTTTTTAAACCCTCAGTTTACCATAAAATTATAACTCGATAACGTTAGCACCCTGGGTTTACTGTACCACCTGCAGTTTGCCACTACAACTTGTAAACTTCTAGTAAAACAATGATGAAAATAATCCAATAGGAAATTATCTTTTTCGAAAGAGTTATGCCACTCGATATGTTATCAGAATAAACCAATGGATGCTTATGCTGATAATAAAAGGACTTACTTAAAGATGGGAGCAATCTCCTCATAATGTCAAGGGCAAAGGCATTGAAAGGTAGATATACATTGTCCTGCCAGGCGTTGCTCGACTTCTTTCAGTGTGTGATTGCCTAACGACTTCCCAGGGCAAACCAATGCAAGTGCTGTGGATTTATCTATTGATTTGCCTTTTGATAATGCGGAAATATCGGTTTCGCCTTTATTCACGAACGCAGTTGTTATTAATTTACGTCGTATATTCCATTATGTGAGAAAAATTTGAGGTCCATTTCCCTATGTCTGGTATGGGAGAATTGGATCATCTTTTAAACCCAAGGAGACCTTAAGCTAGAAAAATACCAACAGGTCAGATACGTTGTTTTGCTTGAGACGCAACATGAAACATTTGTGGCATTGCATACACTAAGTTCACACAAGTTCACGCAGACATTCTTGTCCAAATACACGACCTACACAGACAAGATAGCGTCTTCCTGGATATTATAATTCTGGCCATCTGATACAGTTCACATGAACTTAGTGGCGGCTTTAAAAGGAGTATATATAACATTGTACTATTGGATACCAATAGAATAGAATAGAATGTATTACTGGATACCAATAGAATAGAATAGAATAGAATAGAATAGAATAGAATAGAATAGAATAGAATAGAGGCCAGAATGCTTGATTTTGGGTTAGGACCAGGATAGGGAAGGCAAACCACACACTGGAGAGGTCTTTGATAGTATGTTTGGATTCCTTCACGTGTGCATTTTTTTCTTTCCTTAATGTTCCGTTACACATAACCTTGTCCTTTATCCAAGTCCGGTACATCTAAAGATAGTGAAAGGAATAGAACAGAACAGAACAGAACAGAACAGAACAGAACAGAATAGATGAAGGAGACTACCAGAAACAGAACAATCATATGAGCAGAACTGTCGAGGTTGAGTACTTGTGCCACCATTGTATTTTGTGTGTATAGAATTGTTTCAGCAAGAAGGGACGGTCGAATGTATGGAAATGTCTGTGTTGGTATATAATATGCACATGCGGGATCTGGACAAAGCCCACCACGTTATCGGAAAATTTCATGTCCTCTTTTTCCTCATGGTTAATCGGACAAAACTGTTTCCACCGGATCCGACACGTCACCCTAGCCGCGCCATTTATGAGAATGGTAGACTAAAGCACTGCACCATTTGCTTGGAAAGTAGCCCAAGTAGGCCAGAGCAGATATTTACAATCGGTAGAGCACCTAACATAACATAGCATAACATGGTTTAAGATTATGATTTTTTTTTTTATACTAACAATTAGACTAGATCTATTAGACAGTGTACTTCTGAGAGTCAACTTTATTATCATCATTATATTTTGTTAATGTAAGCCAACTTTTACAGAACGAAACGCATTTGTATGCAGCTGCCATGCCTGTCCACAAACATGTAAATGAGCACTAGCAAAAATGCCGTGAGCTGCCAACGATGATAAAAGTTGCATAGAATTATACTAATGGTCTGCCATATTGACAGACATTCTTTTGATTTGATTTCCACTCGTCCCTGCTTCAACTTGACGTCTGTAATGTTTGCACATATTCCTAACAACTACGTGGCTAATTTTATTCCCATCGTTTAGACAACTCTTACTCACACAACGAAACTCATCCGCGATATGCATCCTATCCACCTGCAAATTAGCACATGCAAATATTTTAATATAATCTGCCGACGAAAGTTATACCATAGCAATATCATGGTGTCCTCTTACTTCTGAGATCATCATATACCCTTCTTTCCCTCCCTTTAAGATAAAAACAAAACAACTTCAAACGTATGTGAAAATTTGCACGCATAGACTGCGCAGTATAAAAACTGTCAGTAGTGTCAGTTGTATTCAACAAGCGGGGGCGCTGGATGCTGTTAGCATTTGAATGTCTTACAAACGAGAAAATGGAACTAATGTCTATCAATTCTCTTGGACGCCATTGTGTCAACTGTTAATAGACCTCTGTCCCAGACTCGGAGTAATAACTCTTGATGCTCTTGAGGCTATATGGTCAGAATGACGAAGTTATCTTTCATAATGCAGGCAAAATTAAATGTAGGAGCAAAATGGGTAGTTTCTTCAACTCCACGCGTAAACTTAGAAGAAAATGAACGCTCGGAATCAAAGAGTAAATCTATATAGTGGAACCGCGTCAGTATGTGTGCTCTTCAAGGGTGAAAAATGCATGACTGAGGGTGAAACGAAAGAATAATAATGAATCCGAATATAGGTAAGTTATGCTTAATAATAAAGAGATATACACAATACAGAAAACCTGCAGCGTGTCATCAGAAGCACGAGACTGCCTTCCCCTACGTTTTGTGAGAACTTTTACTTTTACACGAAAACGTCAACATTTTTGTAGATAATATATAAGACTACGGTTTTCTAGCACAGAACATTATGAGGGCAAATTCTCGAAATCACTCACCCAATGTTAAATTGTATATAGCCCTTACACTAAATTTTTTTTTAAAAAAACGTCAGAAAACAATAGGAGCAAATAACCATATCCTGGAACGTAAAACACGGGGAAAGACAATTAAGAATCATAAACAAAACACTGCTCTCTTATCATTACTGATCTGGACAACATTTCAGCCAAAAAACACCAACACTCCAAACGCATATCATACCATCAGATCACAGGCAAGCACAAGCCGGAGCTGCTGTTAGAGTTTTTATTTACCAACAACACGTGTACAGTTTAAAATGGATGGTTAAATATACTTCTCCGTCAAAAAAAATTGATGACCATAATTAAATCTAAAGTAAATTTGAAAATTTTCTTTCTATACTTTACTTTCCTTACTTTTTTCCTCCTGTAATACTTCCCGTTCTGGTTTTACTTTATCCTCTTCCACGACTTTCGACATACCTTTGAAAAACTTATTATCAGAGTTGTGAACAAAATCTTGTTCCTCAACCTCAGATTTATGTAATGACTGTGGGTGTGGAGGGTGTTCACCAAAGTTTGCGCTCACTAGGGGTGTGAGTGGTGATCACCAGTGTGTGCCCACTGTGGCTGTTAGTGGTGTTCTCCAGGGCGTGATCGCTGCAAGTATTAATGGTGTTCACAAGATGTGCTCAGTGTAGGTGTTAGCAATGTTCAACAGAATGTGCTCAATGTAGGTGTTAGTAGTATTCTCCAGATTATGTTCTCACTGTGGGTGTGGGCAGTGTTTACAAATGTGTGCTTACAGCACGTGTCAGTGATGTGTCCCAGAATGTGCTCATTCTATGTGGTAGCGGTGTTAACAAGAGTATTTGCTCACTATTAGTGTAGTGGTGTTCACCAGAGTGTATGCTCACTTTAGGATGAGCTGTATTCACCCGAGTGTGCTCACTGTGAGGCGTAGTGGTATTAATCAAAATGTGTGCTCACTGTTGGTGTGAGTGGTGTGCACTAGAGTGCGCCCATGTCGGTGTGGGCAGTTATACGAGATTGTGCCTACTGTAGGTGTAAGAGGTCTTCACGAGTCGAGAGTGCTCATTGTAGGTGTTAGTAGTGTGCATCAGAATGTGTGCTCACTGTAGGTGTTAGTAGTGTGCATCAGAATGTGTGTTCACTGTAGGTGGACTGTGGATGTCACCGTTGTTCACCTGAGTGTGCTCACCATGCATGTTAGTGATGTTCACCAGAGTGAGTGTCCACTTTGTGTATCCGCGAAGTGCATGAAGGTATTTTCACTGTGGTTGTGGGTGGAGCTCGCAAGACTGAGTGACAACCATGTTCATTAGAGTGTTTTCAGTGAGGGGATGGGCATTGCTCACCAGAGTGTGCTCACTGTAGGTGTGAGCAGCATTCAAATGAGCGTGCTCACGGTGGATATCAATGGTTTGTGCTCACGGTCAATTCTGTGGTTTTCTCCAGTATGCTCCATTTGGGTGTCAGTGGTGTTTGTCCGACTATGCTCAATATGGACTTGGTGTGAGCAGTGTTCACCAGAGTGTGCTCACTGTAGATATAACACCTGGAACTGGCAGCACCCTGGGATACAGACGCA
The DNA here is from genome assembly GCA_033807755.1 of Ellobium chinense. NCBI lineage: Eukaryota > Metazoa > Mollusca > Gastropoda > Ellobiida > Ellobiidae > Ellobium > Ellobium chinense. Next base: position 607,511 of record JAWQUT010000438.1, on the reverse strand, counting down.
AGACCGATCCTTATTCTCATCCTCCCAACAGTTCTTGAGGACATTCAAGGCGATCCTTTGACACTCAAGGCAATGCCAAGCTGGGCCAGGTAATAGGTCATCATGACCACACTGTTGCCCACAGGTCGCTCTAACTGGGGCACCAGCTCGTTGACGACAAACATGACATCATACAGTATGAACAGTTTGGTGCCTGCCCAGGCCAGGTAGGCTGGGGGTGTCCGGTTCTTTTCAAACCTAAGTGAGAAATGTCAATAATAATCATTGATCAATGATAAAAATAATGAAATGAGATGTACAGGTGTTGTAAAGAAGGTACTGACTGCCGATAACACCATTTCTAATGTCCCCATAGGGCAGATCATTCAATAACTTTCTCAACTTCTTTTGAGAGCACTGCCGCTGTTTTACAATAATTACAGAGTTTTACAGCTGGCTGGCTGGCTGGCTGGCTGGCTGGCTGGCTGGCTGGCTGGCTGGCTGGCTCGCTGGCTGGCTGACTGGGTGGCTGACAGGCTATCTGTCTGTCTGTTTGCCTGAGCGACTGCCTGCTAGCCCCTCTTTCACAAACACACACACATACACTCTCACACTCACATACACAAACACACATACACACACACACACACACACACACACACACACACACACACACACACACACACACACACACACACACACACACACACACACACACACACACACACTTCCCTCCACAGACCTGGAAAGAGCAAAGTAGCTCATGGCCGTTAAAAAGAGTGTGAAATCGATGACGATGACCGACGTCACCCTGTCTGGGATGACGAAGAAGATGAGGACACAGATCACAAGGTAAAAAGGCAGCATGAGCTTGAGGTAGGCGGAGCCCTGTCAGACAGGCAAAATCATCCAGTACATAAGTAAGATATTTACATTTACATACTGATGACATATTATCGCCATTGTACTACAATTAAGTTAGCAGTCGTCGTCATGTAATGCGTATGCATTTCAATACAAAACCATCTACGCGCATGAAATCTGACGTCACCATTTTCTCAATGCTGAATTGTGTGACGCTGTTATTTGTTCTGTTTAGAGAGGCTTCATACATTTAAAAACTAGTTTTTCTTCGTAAAACGTTTCATATAACCGCCAGTTGTTGTCTTGAATTTACTGAAGGTCACAGGCCTGTAATTGTACTTTCACTTTTTGGGTCCTGTAATTGTATTTTCACTTTTGGGTCCTACAAACTTAGGGGGTATATTTCATCTCCCCTTTTCTCTCTTTTGGCATGCCCTGCTTCCAGTAATAAGGGCTCGAGGGGGGAAATTTTGATATCATGGGAATCTGTGTCCATTTTACTTTATTTTACCAGGCACTATTTAGCCCTGGGCTGGAACTGCCAGGTCAAGGGTGTGCTCAGGCTGAAGAGGAGGGGTTTGGCATTGCCAGTGAAAAATGTAGGGTCTGTTTACAAATAGCAACCAAGCTCAAAATTTCAATGGGCTTGCTAGGGTTGGGTAAGTCTTAAGATTTGGGACACATAATGAGCTTCAATCTGGTATGGGTCTGGGTGAAAGCTCAAACTTTGGGTTCAGAGGGCAGCTCAAAATGTTAATATAGCCCATAGAGGAAAAAAGGTCTGTAACCTGAAACAAACATTGAGTTGCTTCCCCTAGTCAGAGTTCATCGGTCAAAGATCGCACTACATAGTCGCCGGTGGGCCTAAGCTTCGTATCAGGAATTTGCTTTTCATGAAAAAAAAACTCCCATACCAAGAGTTACTGGTAATAATAATAATTTTGATGATGACGATGATGATGATCATGGACTGAGAACGGGTACTGGAATTTTAATAATTAATTTATGTTGATTTATCGTCCTTTATTACAAAGTGCAAGTCCAGTCCACTTAGGCGGCTTCGAGCGGGTCTAACTTCTTTTCGACAATGCAAATTTACAATAGATCTACGCCTTCAAATAATCAGCCCCTACTGCTCTCTTTTTCTTCTCAATCTTTATCCCCCCTCTCGCCCTCCTCATTCTTCCCTCCCCTCCCACCACCTCTTCCCC
>JAWQUT010000438.1:567775-579152 GCA_033807755.1 Ellobium chinense | reverse complement strand
CCCCTCCTTACCCCCGCCAAATCCCCCACCAGTCTGATACAGTGGAACTTGCAGTTGGTGACCACTATTGATTCCTTTTAAAAAAATGGTCTTGTTAGACCCGTGCTTGTCTCATATACGGTCTCTCGGCGACTAATGTCCATAGCCTATAGTTGCGGTGAACCAAGATGTCATGCTACCTGGTTTCTGTGGTTCCAAATAAGGCCAAGGGCAAAATTTTGGACAGTTCGAAGGTTCAAGGTTCAAATGATTAATTACATAACTTGGTCGCAGACTGCGAAAAGGCGATCTATATTCAAACAGGAAAGAAAGAAATAGTATAATTTCTAATTCTAAGGTTAGTCTCTAAACTATTGAAGACGCTTTCATGGTTTCAGATAAGCCAATGTAAAGTCACTTTACACAGCGCTTTTCCTTATATTTCATACTTCCGTTTACTGGGACATAAGAAAGGTTAGTCGCGGTCCAGTGAAATTGGTGCTCTCATAAGGAGATCAACAATATATATAGGAAATGTGAATGAGCGTCCCTAAAACTGACCGCTATAGGAAGTGGTCACTATGTAAGAATTGTTGCAAGATCATGGTTTGCCTGTACTGTTCTGCTAGCATCTGCAGTTTAACGCCTTCATGGCCCACGGCACTGCTGGACTTAAGGCTTTTTCTCTCTCTCCAGCTCAACACGAGCTTATTGACACACGCCACAGAGAGGCCATAACCTGTAACTATCTTATTATGCTCAGCGGCCAATCATGCGTGACTAGTGACCACTGACTTTCGACCTTCGTCTTGCTGGATAAACAAGTAACGACGCTGGACTGCCGCTGATTGAAGCCCTTAGTTTACTACTGCCCATTCCTAAAGAAAGACCGTGGAGTAGCGTTTCAGAGGCCTAAAGTCCTAAAGTAAGGAAGACCGATCGAGATCTCCGAATTTGAAATCGTGAGTAAAATCTGGTAGATTTGGTTAAACTGTATTACATTCGATTTGATTTTTCTTTGAGGTTGATCATGTATTGCTAACGCGACCGGCGCAAGACTACTACAACGACTAGGTAGGGAGTTCATGAACGACATTTCGTAGGGCTAGGTAGGGAGTACATGAACGACATTTCGTAGGACTAGGTAGGGAGTACATGAATGACATTTCGTACGACTAGGTAGGGAGTACATGAACGACATTTCGTCACGCTCATTCCATATTTGCCTTAGTCATTTTTTTTAATGACTAGCTTATATATACTCAGAGGCAAAAGAAACGCGAAACATTAATAACGAAAAGAGTGCACTAAAATTAACAACGGTTTATCATAGTTTGTAAGTGAAATTTAATTTTTCGAATTTCAACACTCGTAAGCGTGTCAGTGGATGAATGTTTCAGTAATTGTTTTACGTCACTGGATTGAGTCTATGACTTTGACCTTGGAGCATAAAGTCAATACCGCGTGTGACCTCCGTTGGCTGCAATGACAGCTCTGCATCTTCGTGTCATAGAGCTGACTAGAGTGTTGATTTGTCCATTTGGGATTTGCGCCCACACATGGCCAATGGCTGCAGCCAGTTGAGGAGCTGTGCGTGGTCGTGGTCTCAGCTGGTTGAGCTCTCTCTGGATAGCATCCCAAACGTGTTCGATGGGGTTGAGGTCAGGCGAACGGGACGGATGAGGCAAAAGATTGATGTTGTTCTGCCCCAGAAACTGTTGTGTTGCACGGGTAGTGTGAGGTCTCGCATTGTCTTGCTGAAAAAGAAAGTTTTGATGCCTCTGGAAAAAGGGCACCACATGAGGCTGAAGAACTTGGGCGATGTATCGCTGAGCTGTGACCCCATTTCCTTGTCCACGACCCAGATTCTGGAAGACGACTGGTCCAATCCTTTGATTCAGGGCGATTGCTCCCCAAATCATGACGCTTGCACCTCCCCAAGGGTCTCTCTCTAAGACGTTGGCATTGGCGTAGCGCATCAGGTCTCTGCGCCACACACGGATGCGTCCATTTGCAGGGTCAACGCAGAATCTGCTCTCGTCTGTGAACAGCACTCGTCTCCACTGTCTATTCCTCCAGTTGACGTGCGCCTGAGCCCACTGAAGGCGGTCACGGCGATGCCGAGGGGTCAGAACTGGTCTACGACATGGCCTCCTGCACTGGAGGCCCGCAGCTTGCAATCTCCGATTCACGGTTCTGCTACTCAGTGCTCGTCCAGTTCTTCCGATGGTGTTCCGGGAGGTCTCAGCGGCTGTCTGGAACGGATCTACCCGGTTCTGGCGCACGATGAGGCGGTCCTGGGCAGCAGTTGTCGCCCTTGGTCTACCACTTCTGGGGAGATCCCTGGTGGCGTTGCTGGCTCGAAACCGGTTCTGCAGTCTGTAGATGGTGGACACGTGGACGCCTAGAGCAGTTGCCACACGATCAACTGAGTCACCAGCCTGCAGCCGTCCAATGGCCCTCTCACGGTTTTCCGGTAAAAGTCTTGGCTACTTGATACTGCTTTCTGTTTCAACTGAATCTTACATTTCGAGGCTTCGAATTTATAGGCCACGCCTACGTGACCTCATGAGCACAAACTCAGAAATCGAACGATGTTACAAGTGAGTACCCGTGGGCTGTTTTCATTGTTTACTTGTTTGTGGCGTAAGCGACCAATCAAAACACTGAAGTGCTCGAATGAGGTCGCTTTAGAGGGTTCAGACCATTGCTCAATAGGATATGTAAATAGTACTCACATTTGGAAACTTTTATTTGCTCTTTTAGCACGATGGACATTTCGCGTTACTTTTGCCTCTGAGTATATATTACTAAGACCCTCTATGTATCTTCTTTTTCCTATTAAGCAAATGCAGAGTTTTGACTAGTTATTTGTCTCCCACTTTTACAAGCTTAACTACATGTGCCCCTCTTTTTTTTTGTTTGTGCTTTGAGCAACAAGTTAAGAGCGCTAAATTTCTCAAAACCTCAGAAACTGACTTAGGCAAATGCGGAATAAGCGTGACGATTTTATAGAAAGCTTTTAATTTTTTACTATTCGTTTCTAAGGCTGAAACAGATGTTAGTTTATTACAGTAGTAGAGGGGAGGGAAAGGGAGAAAGACTAGTAGTGCTTCGGTTTTATCGGCTCCAACTGTCATGCGAAAATCGCGAAAATTATATCCTCGCGAAAAGCTATTTCCGACTTTTCGCTAAACTTAGATACTCGCGAAAAGAAATGATTCACATAGATATAGCACAGCCAAGCCCAGTCATGCTCAAAGGTGATGACTGTTAAATGAAATTGTATCGTGTGATTTATATAGGTAATAAACACACAGAATAAAGCGTTAGCAGTTCTCTATTTAGGTGGTATGCCACCTAACGAGACACTGGCTGGATCTTTACGTATACCCCGGTGACATCGATATCTTGTCTGCTGATGACAGTGGATACTGTCGCAGCTATCATCGCCGATGTTAATGATGTTACTGATGATAATGAAAATGATGTGTATAACATTGGATTCATCAAACAGACACCATTACGTAAAGCCAAGGCTACAGTAGTGTTAAAACCGGTCTATATGTAGTTAATGTAAACGCTAGCGTAAACTTTCCTGTTAGTGTTATCGTACTAATGAAATGTTTGCTTAATTTGTATTTATAATTGGTTAAGAAAGATGATATGGACTATCCAGTGGTAGATATTAGCATTTTATAGTGGATCAATCACATAATGGACCCAAAGATCAGCAGGGTAGAAGGCGTCCATATCTGCCCTGTGCCGGCTGTTGAGTTCAGCGGCATTACAGTACAGTCAGGCTGCGCTGAAACACTGCGTCAGATGCCAGGGGCGTATCGATCGCTGGGCACAAGGCGACCTAACGATCTGCTTAAGAGGAGCATAATTCAGTGATGTAATGTCCCTCCTCATCAGCCCCGAGAGAGGCCGCAGCAATCATCATCCCGAAATTCATCCCGTCCAAGTAATTTGTTACCGCACTTTCGCGTACAGGCAGAATCCATCTTGCCTCACAGAATAAAAGTACGGGCTAGCGCATTAGTTGCAGGGGCGGAATTAGAAACTTCGGGGCCCTGGGCAGGAGAGAGGTGCCGGTCCACCTTTTTTATCCTATGACATGGTCATGCTAGAGGCACATCAGTAAGTTTAGAAATAACAATGTGCATTCGTCAGGCTCCTTCTCACTTTCCCTCTCATTTCTCGTCCTCCGACGCGACGTCCCCTACAATCACGGGGTCCTTTACAATCGCGAGGCCCCCTATAAGCGCGGGGCCCCTTACAAGCGCTGAGCCCCCTACAAGCGCTGGGCAAGAGACTGGCCCCCTTACAGTGGGGACCTCCCTACTATCACGGAGCCCCTTACAAGCGCTGGGCCCTGGGCACATGCCCAAATTTGGCGCGATAATCAACCCCTGTATGGAGTTATATCGTTTACCATAGTGGCGCTGGGACATAAGGGGATGGGGGTGGGGGCGGCATACAACTTGAAAGAGAAGGGGGCTTATTAACTCACGCACTTTCTCACCCACAGTCCGTTCCCCTCAATTCCCTGTGGTGCAGTGCATGGTGCGCAGCCGTGCGATATGACCCGGCGTAGTCTGGTGTTCTTATTACTGTTACAGTGCAGTGGGTGCTGGGTAATAAATCAGTCAAGTCTAGCGCAGCACTGGTCTACCCCTCAGAATTTTTAAAAAAAAAAAACCTACAGAAAAGACAATAGCTATTTCCGGACGTTTCTAAAAGTCATGAATGTTTTAAGGGTGCAGCGTCATGAAAGAGCTGCTTTCATCCAAGGAAAACTGCCATTGTGCTCATGACATCACGCATCATAATCATCCACTTCCAGTTTCTTTGCTAAGAAACAACCTCCGATTCGTCTATGTCAACTATGTTATACGGCCAGCATTCTTTTAAGGACATTATAATAAAAAGCAGTGTGGCGGTGTTATTTGTGGGTCGTATTCAGATGGTGAAGATTGTCAAGTCAAAGGTTCGTGTGTCCAATCTCAGGCCGGACAGCTTAAGTTGTAATGTCCTTGAGAAAAACACTTCACTTCCATTGTCTCACACGACTCGAGTGAAATTGAGTACCTGGCTTTAGAGCTTTGGGTGGGGGGCTCCGGGTGACAGAGCGCTGCACGACGGGTGACCGGCAATGACTTTGTTATCATAAATATAATAATTTATGTATATTTATTTGGAGTGTATTTTCTTATGTGTTTGTATTTTGAATGATATGTTTACCATTGTATGACATTATAAGACAATTTCTCTACGGGGAAAATGAAAAAGTTGTAAACAGCATGACTGACATGAATGTATGACGGGTCTTTTAATTTGTGAGACGCCACGCCTTAGTGTTTGTTTTCCTGTTCTTGTTTTCTTTTTTTTTTCTTTCTGTGTAGTTATCATCGTGCTGGGGCTTTGTAAGATCGAATTCAAACTCAAAAAAAAAAAAAGAGGCCACAGAGGCCACATGGTAAAGATTAGACTCACGCTGCTGTCATAGGTGACGCTGCTATGCGAGCTTCGGGAGGAAGATGACTTAGGCATGGTGTAGCGGCGTTGCCAGAAAGCTGATACGCCTATGAATCACTCGTCTAGCTCCCCCGAACTTGATCTGTGTTTGCCTGAACCAGCACTGGAGTGATGTCAGCTTATTCGTTGTGCTTTTTCAATGTTTCGCTCTGCGCTTGGTAACATGGTCATGCAAATGCCTTTCAGGGATCCGTTACAAGTTTAATGGATTTTCAGGTTTCTGAGTAAAGTTTGCAAATTAGTTCTTAGGAACACGGCCAACGTTCGACAGGCTTCACATCTGTGTATAAAGCATCTCCTAGATCATACAAGCTATCCTTGCAGTGCGATATCTGTGTAAACTGTTACATCAGCAGTGATGCAGACCTTCGATAGATAGAGAGATGACTACTGGTGTAGAATGGTCCGATATTCTTGCTGTATTTGTTTACAATGTAGAATGCTCTGATATTCTTCTTGTATTTGTTTACAAATCACGCTGAGGTGATATTTCCGTAGACTTCAGCTGTTTCGGGGATTGCGTCATAGAATTCTGATGTGATTTCACCTTTCGTTTCAGCTCAGCTGGAGATTAGCTTTCAAGGGAGGTAATCATTCTTATTAGGTGCGTTCAGACTGTATGCTTGCTTCCCCTTGAAGTTGTGGGCGTCAGGCTGATCTACCTACAGTTAACAGAGAAAGGGAGAAAGATGACGTCACAAGTGAATGTAAGATTACTTAAGCTCGTCGTTTGTTTTCTGTCTTGGGTTTTACCTTCTACTACACCTGTCTTCTATTGATACGCCTCTCACCCTCTCTCTCTCTCTCTCTCTCTCTTTCTCTCTCTCTCTTTCTCTCTCTTTCTCTCTCTCACACACACACACACACACACCCACGCACTCTCACACACACACACACACACACACACACACACACACACACACACACACACACAGACACACACACACACACATACACAAGCATATGCACACACATCATATACACTGACACATATACAAACATACATACACACACACTTCAGCATACTCCCCGGCTCCTTTTGCCTTTTTGATACTCTCAACCTGCCCTTGCCTTTGTTTTTCTCTTGTATCACATGCCCTGTCTCTTTATCTGTATCCTTGTCTTCTAGTCTGGTATTTCCTCTTACATGTTTTCCTTGCCATCATTCCTTCGCTCTTTCTTCCTCTCTGTTTCAAATCTTTCCTCCTTCTGTCTCTCACACACACCAACTATACCTTAAGCTGAAAATTTTGCACCAACTCTCAACGCAGTGCGGGCAGTTTCCTTCTTTACCCTTCTTCTTTTCCGCATTTAAAATCGTGGCTAGAAACAAAACCTGGTTTTGGAAGAATATGTCTGCAAACTCAACCAACCCCTCGCTCTTCCCTTCCCTTCCCTCCCCCTCCACCCCCAACCCCCGCACCCAGCTTACCTCCTACGACCAATTACCCTTTCAAAGCAGCTGCTATTATTTCCACGAGTAGGGTCCTGATAGCATCCAAAACAAACAGAGTAAAATCTAGGCCCTCAGATTTTAGAAGAGAAAGCGCTCTCAGATGAGTCCTTATTGTTAAGGAACTATCCCAGGATTACCTTTCTTCCCGTAACCGTAGCTATAGATAACTTAACCCTGCCCTTGATCCAAACCCTACTCCAGGCACATCTTGAGCAAGTCCCAGAATTATGTCGAAGAGACCTCCCGTGGGAGTCCCGACAACGATGTCCCTTCACAGCTAGTCTGGAGTTATCTATTATGATACCTATGTATACTCACCCCCAGCCTCCGTTCCCCTCCCCATCCTGTTTTACATTTTGCATTAAATTCATCTGCCGGCTCCAGAAACACATTGCCTGGTCTCTCACCTTGACTCTCAAATCAACTTATTCGAACTATCTAATTCCATTTACTTCCACATCCGCTCTTTCACGGAAGTAACCCATGCTCTAGCAAAATCGTGGAATTCTCGTATGGAGTGCATTAGGATAAGGAAAAATTTAGGCATTTGGTGTAGGGCTAGATACTGGTCATGGGCAAGGCTTGGTGGTAGATTAGGAACAGAGTTAAGTATAGAGAAACAAGTTCTCTGATACAGTTTTGAGAGAGTTCCTTGCCTCTCCTGACTATGACTAAGGCAATATTCAAGGACTCTCCCACCATGTGCTTGGTTTACGATTAGTGGCAGAGGTAGAGATAGGGAAGAAAACGCACCTTTGGACAGTTCCTTGACATTATCGCTAGATCTGTTCAGGAACTGCGCAGTAGGAGAATACTCCATAATGAGTCCCCACCTAGACTAGCAATAAAGGAAGAAGAAGAAAGAATCCACTCATCTGTGCCGTCGTTTTCCTACCCCTGGCACAACACTAAACCCAGCACAGTGCCTACAATAAACGACTGAACTGAACTGAACTGTGTCCTTATGGGAAGTCCGTAATGGTAAATGTCTCTTCTTTTTCATCCTAGGAGGACGGGCCACTAATTTCTGTATTATTATTACCTTAGCTACGGTCCCCAAAACCAACTGAAGCAGCCATGTTGCAAGCCCCGCACCGGATGTTACCTAGTAAAGTTTAGCTGTTTTTTCTTGAGAGTACATAAGTTATCCCATGGAACAACGTGCTTAGAGATTAAGTACACATCTAACTTTTCATCCCAAAACAGCAAGAAAATGAAAAGGCTATCTATATTTGGTGGTCAGTGAAGTGGCTATTCATATTTTTTATTATTCACCATTAAAATTTATCACTCAGTTTTGGCCCCATTCTAGTGACCAGATTGTTCACAATGTGAATGAAATGAGGAAAAGACACGCTTGCGAACTTCTCTGTGAGCAGCACATTGTCTAAACAAATTCACCCTGCTTCTTTTTCTCTCATCCATCCATCCATCCATCCATCCATCCATCCATCCATCCATCCATCCATCAGTCCGCCCTCCCACCCAAAACTCCATCCATCCATCCATCCATCCATCCACCCATCCATCCATTCCCCAGATCCTGGATCGTCTGAGGCAGCCCGCGGTTCTCCCTTTCTACGCTTTTGTGGCTCTCTACGTCTTTGCTTACTCACCACACCTCCAACGCCCACCGGAAGTGACCCTGGCAGCCGTTCTGAAGATTCTCCCCATCTGGTATCTGGCCTTCTTCGTGTACCAGCACCGGTCCGGGCGATGGGATGTCAGACAGTCGGCCAAATCAGTAGAAAGAAATGGGGCATCACATGCCAAAAAAGAAAACTTAACCGCGGGTTTCAAAGACGGATCAAATTCTCATCTGGGTTATTTCCTCGTGGGGCTGCTTGTGTCCAGCATTGGCGATGTCTGTCTAGCCTACAAGATTATGTTTAAGCCGGGGATTCTGTTTTTCGGAATCGCCCAGTTTTGTTATATGCTCGCTTTGAAGAAAGAATACAGACAGAGCCGTGTGGCGTGGATAGTCGTTCCTGTATGTTGTTTTATACTATGGGTGTTGTTCCCAGGCCTAGACGAGGAGGTGCTAAAAATCATGGTGGTAGTCTACGCCTTTTTAATACACTCCATGTTGTTCTTCGCTATAGCCAGCTACGAGAGTTGTCCTTGTACTCCTACCTTTTTCACTGCGGCAGGGGCGTCTCTCTTCATTATCTCTGATTTCCTGATCGGTGTAAATAAGTGGGTCCTCCCTACCCCCCAATCAGAAGCCTCCATTTTGTTTACATATTACGGGGCACAGCTGTTTCTCACAGTAGGGGGATGTAGATGCTGACCACATTAGGAACCCGATATGGGTAGAAACTTATTTTAACAGTAAAACTACACAAACTCCAATTCCATTCTGAACTCCATTGAAGCTTCCCTCCCTTTAATACAAAGTAATAGTGTGATGTGACTGCGTCAACAAATTCTCTTTCGAAGTAACTATGCATCATAAAAGCCAGTGTTACATACCACAACAATCAGTCATATTCCTCTGACTATTGAGAAGTGGAATATAGAGGTAGTGATTGCTAGTCTGCGTTTGTATGGTCCTTGCGATGTCGTCGCAAGAAAGCAAGTTATACCACTTCCTAACCAAAAAAAAGTATCAGTCTCTAGGCAAGCCAATATGGCTGCGACTAATGCAGAAACGATAAAAAATAATGCAGTGACTTGGGAGTAGTGTTTGCTATTCTCACATCTTTGCTCATTCATTTTAATACATACCATCATTGATGCTTGCCAAATCCTTCTCCAACACAGTGCAATGATAAGACGCTCCACGTATAAATTTGAAGCCGTAGATGGTTGCCGCCATGTTGCCGAGCTTTCTCTTCCGGTGATCCAAAACAAACCTCTAGTAGGTGTGCACTCTTCTTCATTGTAACTGGCGTGTTCACCAGCCAAAAACGTACCCTTGATACTTCCTTTGTTAGGGACCACCCACATAATACGAGGACGGCCCCTTTCGCGACGCCGCAGGGACCAAACAAACGAACCCGAGTTGTGGTTTATGATGCACGGATGACCCTGCATTAATAAGAACTGTGAATGTCCATAATTTGGAATATAATATTCGAGTTCTTGAATAAATTGTGTAACTCGCCACCAGAACAAAGAACCACAAAAAAAGTTGCGTGTAGTTAGCTTGAGGGATTTTGTATTCACTTCGAAAAAAATTATTCGTTTTCTGAGCGAGGAAAGCGTGAATTTTCGGATCCACCCTCGTACAGTATATCAGCACGAGCACTAATTCCTCTAACAAAGCAGTTCCTAATCTCGATTTTGTAAGAGATTCCTAGTTCGGAGGGTCTGAAGTCTGCAGTTTCAGGGATTGGGGTCCGGAATTTGGACTTTGCGGTTTGGGATCCAGGTCCGGAGTTTTGGGATCCAGGTCTGTAGTTTGGGGTCTGGGATTCGGAGTCTGGGGTTCGGGATCAGGGTTCGGGGTCCGGGGTTAGGGGTTCAAATTTGCGAGCAAAATCTGACATTAAGAATCAGGGACTCACAAGAAGAGCAATGCAACGAGTATGTGAGTTTTTGGAAAACGTGAAGAACGAGGTCATGAGATTAAACACATTTGCGGAGGCAGCCTGGCCCGAGTGACTTGTAAGCCTTTCTCACAATCTGGAGACTGTCAAGTCTGAGGTTTGTGGATTCGACTCTCGAGTCTGACGGTTTGTGCTGTAGTGTCCTTAGGGGAAATATCTAAACCACTGTTCCTCCCTCCACTCAAGTGTAAATGAGAACCCGGCTTTAGAGCTGAGGGGTACAGAAGCGCTGCACCGTGGCGACCAATAATGATTTTGTTTTGGATCTCATTTGTAATATTGTCTATTTATATGTGTAATGTATAATGTCATATATTTGTGTGTATTATGAACGAGGTTAATAATTCTGTGGGGTTTTGTCAATCAATTTCCCTACGAGATAACATAAGCAATCCATTTTCCACTTTTTTTCCCTTTCTTTATAAAGATATGGACAGTGGAACCTCGATATTAGGAACTCCTTTTATAAGAATACTCTGTCATTAAGGATGAATTTCTCAAGCACAGATTCATGAGTAATCTATCAGTTCATTATTCAAGTGGATCTTGATATTAGGTATCTCAATGACAAGTATACTTTTTTTCATGCACAAAGGCCATACTTTATATCGAGGTTCCATGGCGCTATTAAATTATATTCAGCATGCGACTTATATTGAATGACGTGGATTTTGTCATAGCTAAAGGTTACAGTGCAGAGCTGTTACTGGCACCTCCGTAGTAGTTCCGTAGTGGGGGAGGGAGGAAGAGGGGGTGCAGGCGAGGGTCAGGGATGTTCGAAAGAAAGGAGGAGAAAAAATGGGTTGAAAGAAATGAAACAATGTGTAGAAAGGATGGAGAAGGCCGGGGG
>JAWQUT010000438.1:455611-508111 GCA_033807755.1 Ellobium chinense | reverse complement strand
AAGTGGCTTCATTTTCTTTCAGAAAATACACGTGGGGAGGGGCAAGTGGGAGAGGGAATGCCATTACCCCAATGTTTTCTGGAGCCGTATGCGCTGTATCTCTCTTTGAAACCCCCAAAAAATAAGAAATACTTTAAAACAGCAGATAAACTGTCTGCCCTGGGGAGAAGAGAGTACTTTATCATATAGCGGAAGTCTTGTATCGTCTGCACCGTCCTGACAAGGGAAATAACCCATCTTGTCATAATGATTATCTTGGACGAGGACTCACTGATCTGGCCAGCTATATCCTGCAGATATGAACTTCGATATTTTTGTAAATTTCAGTATCGATATATCTGAGTAACTCTCACTGAAAATGCCATTTCTTTGTTAGGTCTATTATCATTTTTTTATCTAAACAAGAAGAATCTAACTGAATACATGTAATGAACTGTATTCTCTACAAGGTCTAGACCCTAATGCGACATGGGCAGCGATATTCTTGCGTGACGCTATGGTACCGTATTTCTCCTATTAACGATCCACATCACGTGCTTGCCATTCGATTGCTGTTAGAGCATCTGTGGCCCTATGCATAATCCTTACGTTAGTTAACGCACTGCGGTAACCATGGGAAACTCCCAAAACATTAGTAGTGTTCACTGTGGTTAACGCAATACGTTAACTAACGACCGTATGGATTATGGATACGGTCACTGGTGTAGACAGTGGAAAGAAAGAGAGTAGGTTCTACCTTCCTGTCACACAACTGAGTTGCCTTTGGTTGGTTTTTTTTATTTCTGCGGTTTAGACTTACCCAGTGTACAAGGCGGCATTGTAAGAGAAAGATCCATGTTACCTACAAATTATGATTTATTACTGTTACTAGTGAGTTCTTCAAACAAAGGGGACAGTATAAAATAGCAATGGTTGGCATGGGCTAATCAGATGCAGTTTCTTAACTAAGAAATTGGAATCGGAATACAGTATAAGACGGGTGATGTCATTTCCAGAACTGAGTTCTTCCTTGGATAAAACGTAATCCTTGTCTGACATTGCTCCTTTCAAAATTTAAATACTGTATTTGTCACCATTTCAAACACTCGGAAATATTTACTCTCCTCTTTGTAGATTTTTTTTTTTTTTGCATTCCACGATAAAGACTTACCCAGTGTATTTAGACGGCACTGTAAGAGTAAAATGAGTAAATAGAAATTATCAGAATGAATTTGACAGGCTGAAAATAATGTGAAGATCGAATTAACCTAAAATTTAGAAAATAAATAAGGATTTCTGTAACTTCTTGAGCGGTCTAAAATTTGTCTTAAGTGTTCGATTTCTTTGATACCTGTCAAAATATTAGTTACTCGAATACTGGTTTTCACAGCACACTCACAACAAGTACTGGCCAGCAAAGAAAATTCTAGACAGAAGAAAATGCTTCATGTAGGTCGGGTTGGCATCGTTGCGTCGACCCAGACATACAAACGACATGCAATTGACGTCAGGACAACCGATATATCATAACTTTCTGACCTGTCCGTTGGGACTGTAGCAAGAACGGGAAGGGGCAAGAAGAAGATGGGGAAGACGATTCCCTTGTGCACTTTGCAGGAAAGACAAATACACACAAGAAGAAACTCGGAAGACTTTGAGCAGAGAAGAAAGAGAAGAAAGGGATATCGAATTGCAAGTTATGGGCAGTGGCTCAACAGAGGAGCATTAAGTGCCGGGGGTTGCTTGAGGGGACACAGTGTTTGTTGAATAGAAAGCTAAGGGACCGCATTTATATAATTGTAATCAAATGGAAAGGCATATATTTTTTTCTTATTTGCCTCTGTTCCTTGGGCAGGCATGAGTCAGAGGCCCATCGCATGTCTGTCCTTACAATAATAATCGAAACACTGGCGCCTGAATATGTACATATAATATAATTATGTACATAAGGTTTCACCATCTTTCCAGTCATGATACATAAGGGTCTCCCTGACACTACTGACAGTTTTTACATGATTTTCAGTGGACCATGCGAGTAACGTCGCCATCGGTTCTAACGAGCACTGACGGTCCCGACGACCTCGTTATATCCGAGTTTCACTGTATTCATGAGTGATCTGTCTTAGGCTGAACACATCGTTTCCCATGACTGGAAAGCCACTGGGTAGTTTGATCTCATAAAACAGTAGTTATGTTGCTGTCAAGGCTGGAAAGGCATATATTATTATTTTACTCATTAAGAGGAATGTGAGCCTAGCCTGCTAGTTATATCAGTTGTTACACATTATCTAGGGAAGTGTGTCACCCGGGATTTTACCAAATTACTGAGAACGATCAATTCTTAGAGGAAAGGTCGGGAAAAAACCTAACACTAGAAACTTTCCGGGGATCGAACCCAGGGTCTCTTCATCTTGTAAGACTGAACGTGCGACCACTATACCACATTGACGATAACTTCAAGCTATCTAAACCTTAAATACTTACTGCCTGAACATTGTTATCTAAATTCCATGTGTAAGCTTAGTGTTTACTCGTGACCCTAACACACTTCCCAACTTTTCACACAACGTCTCTTATGCATTTCAAACCAATGCCATCTTCGCTTATTACATACTTCACTGGACACTCTAAATTATTTGGCTTGAAGTATTTTTATATAAGACTGATCACCTCTAGAGACTATGCTGAAATTTGCTAAGTTTGTCGTAAGAGCGTTACGTTCGTAAATGGAAAGTTTATAATATAAGCATGTTGGCGTGAATTACCGTAGAATATTGAAAGAGTTCCATGTCCACGTGATATGATCCTCGGATGTATTTAGCTTAGTGTTAAGGATAGAGTTAGGGCAGAGACACACACACACAAACAAACACACACACACACACACACACACACACACACACACACACACACACACACACACATAAAGTGAGAGAGAGAAAGAGTATCCTTCAAAAAGTCTTTGGAAAATATCCAGGGACCCCCCCCCCTTTTTTTTTTCGCTAAACTTATTCCTACTCCTAATCATACTCTTTACCCCTTCCTAAACGAAACACATCTTGGTAGAGTCCCATGATATCGCCAAAATATCTTCATTACAGTACAAATCAGGGCAAATTATACTCGTATTCATGTGGTTTCAAGACTGTTCTGTGGGTATAACTGTATTTTACAGTGTTCTATCGTATCAAACTGTCAAGATTGTGTCTATGTCTTCAGATGGAAGATGGTGCCCATGTGGAGGCCAAACTGCAAGTCAAAGTTTACCCCCAGAACGAGACTACACACTGCAAATGGGGCCAGGAGTTTCACATGCTGGATCTGGAATGCACACAAAAATCTGGACAGTGCGCAGTAGAAATCAGAAAGACTGAGTATATTTAGTTGCGTATCCTTCGCTTGTATCATTTTCTGTGTACAATTTTTTTTATCCTGCAAATGAATGGACAGCCTGAAAAATAGACAATAAATATAGACTCTACATGTAGCTTTTATGCAATTTTCTTCATTCAGAGATGATGTGCAATACAATTATAGGCCTAGTCTTTCTTAGTCAGAATGATTGATGCCTGTCTGCTCATTCGAGTTTTTGTCTGAGATACTGTGTGACTGCTTCAGCGTGTAGATCAGATGGAGACTGCTGTTTGTCTCAGGGGTTCTCAATCTGGGTTATGCATGCCCTCAGGGATAAGGTAAACCATTTACATTCCGGGGGGGTACGCGAAAAGTGCACCATGCACTGCAGGCTTACTCAGTCAGCATCAACAACAACAACAACAACAACAACAAGAAAAACAACAACAACAGCAGTAGTAGTAGCAAAAACATTTTAAAAATGGAGTTAATAACTGATCTTGCAAATGAGCTTAAGACAAGGGTAGGCGGGATTGCCTGGTGGCATCAGAGGGTATATCGACCAAGGAAGTTTGGGAACTCTTCTTTTACCGGGTGGCCAAAATTTGAAAAAACTAAAAATGTAATTCAAGGTCTAATAACTTCAAGAGGTAGAGTACCGTACTATGAAACTGGTATAAATATTTTGAGCAAATTTAGAGTAACATGTATATTTTATTGCAAGTTTCATTGACCAAGGTGCTATACGTTTGTTACATGTCAGAAAATACTGTGCCAGGTCTAGTGTGTTGGATGCTTGACATACTAGGCCTATAAGATATGAAGATGCCAATGTATTTTTCACTGTTGGCTATATTAGGTTTTACACCTCTCACTAACTTATCCTGGGGTGCCGTTTCAAAATACTTTCCAAATATGTTGTTTAGCTCTTCCTCCAAATTTTGACACAAAGAAAAATGCACCTGAACCAGTTAGATTTTGAGAACTTAGGCAGTGAAGCAGACACCCTAATATTTTAGGCCTTTTCACTCAGTAAACAGGGTAACCTTACCCACCTAGCAACAATCACAAATTTTATACTTGAGTGACTAAACCTCACCTGTTCTGAGTCTACACATATATTTGCACCTATCTAAGCCTTTGAAATTAAAATCCAACCCCTTTCCCCCCTACCCATGGCCAATTTTCTGATTTTATAGGGACTATTTAAAATTAGCATATTTTTATGCCAGGTGCTATTGGCATCTTCATACCTATAGCTAGACATACATGTGTGTTGTTTAACTGTGACAGTACCATAGCGCCCAGTTATTGGATATTTGCAGCATTAAGACACAATAGGTCTACCCTACCTATCTGTAATGTGAGCCAAATTCCAGTTGCATAACTCAAAAATTATTGAAATTATTGAAATGTGAAATTTAGGAAAGCTGTTTATTTTCCTTTTGCCATTCGATACAGATCAGTCTGTAGATTAGTCTTGAGGTTGAGCTGTTTATCTCTTTGAATAAATCATCATCACTGGTTGTGCCATATTCCTGCAGCGCTGCTTCCAAGCCACGTTATGTACAGTGAAATGTTTTTCTGTATAATCAGTATAAAGCTGGGAGAGAAAATGTTTTTATCATATTGCTCCACATAATATGTATATATATCCAGTTATGACATCATCTATCACTGTGGCCACATCTGAAAGCCAGAGAATTAGTTTAGGTCACCCTGATAGCATAAATAATATAGCTGACTCTGTTTAATCGCAATCTGTGGGTGCTAAAGTGCGCCATTTCCCAGTTAACAGAGAAATGTATTTAATTTGCAATTTGCAAGATGAGAGTTTTAGTCATTGGATAATTGCAGCTCATTGTAATCATAATTTTTTTTCCTGCCTCCCATGAGTTGCAATTAAATAGAGTCACCTGGATGCTCCAACATCTCTGTTACAGTGGCATCATCCGCATCTTTTCTTCCAAAATCATAAAGAAGTTAAGAAAGTTCATTTTACGTGTATTGCACTACATGAATACAGTATGCCCTCGGTGCATGGAAAAAGTATATTTATTATTGAGTTATGCTTGATTTCGAGGTCCACTGAACAATGATATTGTAAAATGATAAAATTGGGGTGCAATCTTCCATGTTAACTTGAAAGAGAGCTGCACTATGATGTTGCGCACCAAGGCGTGCTCAAAGGGATCTAAAATAAAAATAATAATAAATAAATGAAAATCAGGATATGAATTTAGACTTGGTTTTCAAGTCTGATAAAGTAGACTTTGGATTTGACATAAGAAGATTGCACACCAGAGTGCGATATGGTGTATTATTCATAGTGATGTACTATCCTAGTCACAGACCAAGTGCTGCATGGACCACATTATGGTTCNCCCGAATTCAAGTTCATGAGCTCCTAAAAAAATTATAACATAACATCTAATGATGTCAATTAAAACATTGTGTTTCATGAGTCATCTTGTAGATTTGTGGCTTTGAAGTGATTAATCAACTGATACAATACCAAGTCTTCATAACAACAGAACAATGTTAGATTTACTGTTTTTAGTAAAATATGGTTTTCTTGAGTATACGTCTTTATGTCACAGTGTTGTAGTCAGATTTAGGTAATGTATTTCATGACATCAAGTGACCCTAAAACTATGTGGCTTTCATTACATGCATGGTGGTATGCAGAACTGATGTGATAATTAGACTCAATATATTGTATTTTAACTTTACATTTATTATCATCATATTATAATACATGGATGGATGAATCAGTCACCCAGCACATTATTTGTATTTTTAGCTATGAATGTGCTCTTATCTAAGGTATGCGGCCGTCAGGGGAGAAAATGTTGCTATCTGTCCCTGGCTCCTGTCCAGTTAGAAAACATCAAGATCTTGCTGCCCAATAGGTGGTATTTGGCTGGAGATTTAGCAGGGTTTTTTTTGGGGAGGAGATCATCATGAATTAAAACCTTGTTGGGAGATTATTGCTGATAATGGTGCAGAGGGTCACTACTTTTTGATAAGGTTGCCAATGGCTGTAGTTCATATTACATGCTGTAGGAAGAGTTACAGTTAAACGAAGGGTACACCAAAGCAATGCCATTATTTTCTGAAGTTTAATATCTGTTTTATGAAAAATGTTACAATTAAGCAGGAAGAGTGATTAAGCAGATTACAATTATGCAGAATTGACTGCACATCATTTAATATGTTTCGTTTTTAATATGCAATGTTGTTGATGCTACTTTTACCCATTTAATTTATTGAGCAAATGTATGTGGATAGAAGTGAGTTAGTGGATGTATGTGATGTGATTTATGAAATTAAATTTCACATAAATTCACCTGAGAGAAACTGTGGGAAGACAGAAAGAGACAGATTGAAGAGAGAATGAGAGGAGGAAAACAAAGCAGAAATAGCCAAAATAGATTAGCCATAACTTGATGTTGATGAATGTTCAACACCTGCTGCAAGTCACCATCAGATGGTGTCACACCAAGATGTTACCAACACCAAATGTTGCCCTATTTAATTACTGTTTTGTCACGTAAACTAAACCTCCACAGGCCCACACAGTACTCCAATGCAATTACTGGGATTTCATAAAAATAAAGATTTAAATCCATGTTTGCATTCGTATAATGACGTATTCCACAACTTTTGGTATCAATTTGTTTAGAATTTTGAGACAGCTTAAGCTTAGATGACAGTATCTGAATTTTAAGAGCAAACAAAAAAATTTTAAACCCACTACAATTTTGTAAAGCCAACAAAATGGCCAAACATGATAAGTTTCTCCTATGAAACCACTATACAAACTGGAATCTTACATCTGCATGCAAATGACTTTCAATTGATTTGCTCAGTTCAAAAACCATGAACACACTATTTTCTTATTCTCTGTATTATGCTGTCATCAAACAAGTTATACAGTATATGTATATATATATATATATATATATATATATATTATATATGCGATCAGTTTTTGATCAAAATCCTTTCTATGGAGTACAGTATAGTATCTTAGCATAGTTGATATGTTGTGATGAAACCTCTAGTCTAGCTGCTCATTCTAATGAGACATAGCAATGGTGTGATTCAGATGTATGCAGCTGTAAGCAGGTTATCTGATACCATCTTTGTTGGTGTATAAGGACGTATCCCACAAATTAGGTCAAATGCACACTTATTTTGTTCAGAATTTTAGGCTGGCTCTTATGACAGTATCAGAACTGTTGTACAAATTCAAAAACTTACATATGTACGTACTAAATTTATGAGAAAATGTTATGTCTTGATGTTACTAATACAGTATCTTTGTTTATATTATAATCTCATATTTTGTTAAGTTCACTCATGTGGAATATGACATTCTACATTAATACAGACGATACATTGCAGGTTCCAAAGTCATTACTAATGACTCCAGGTTGCGAAAATGACGTTGATTTAAATCTTGAAATATAATGGACCATGGTTACAATGGGATCATCAGGATATTAGAAATTTTTTAGTTGTAGTCAAATTCTTGTTGGAAGGGAGATAACGTTTAAAAAAAAAACCAAACAAACAAAGGAGGGGAGACTACAAAAGATATCACTGTTGCTTCCCTTGAATGTTTTTTGTTTGTTTATGTAATGGGAATTTTACATTATGCTATTGTAAATAAGGTCTTAATGCATCCAAGACTGTTGTAAATGAGATCAACTGTGCATGGCTTTGTCTAGTCTTTGGCTGCTGCATATGTATGGCAAGATATTCTACATGTATTTTGTAGGGTAATATCAACATGTTTCACAATAAAAATGATCTTGGGCTGCAAACTTCACTAAGCATTGGTGACTTCATTTTTCTTTCTTTCTCTCTTTTCTATGTAGGCATCTATGTGTGTTTGGATATGATGTCAATGTGGCATCTATGTGTGTTTGGATATGATATCAAGGTGACATCTGTTGTATGTGTTTGGATATGATGTCAGTGTCTCATCTATGTGTGTTTGGAATATGTTGTCAACGTGGCATCTATGTGTGTGTTTGGATATGATGTCAGTGTGGCATCTATGTGTGTTTGGATAGGATGTCAATGTGGCACCTATGTGTGTTCGGATATGATGTCAATGTCTCATCTATGTCTTTTTGGATATGGTATCAATGTGGCATCCATTGTATGTGTGTTTGGATATGATGTCAGGGTCTCATCTATGTGTGTTTGGATATGCTGTCAATGTGGCATCTATGTGTCTTTGGATATGATGTCAATGTCTCATCTATGTGTCATTGGATATGATGTCAACGTAATTAAGATAAAGAAGAGTGGTATGTATTGAAGGAGAGATTAGACTGAGCCAAAATGAAAGACTGAAGACATAATTTAAGCCAAGACTCAGTTAACAACATATGTTTGTTATGAAAACGCTTTATGAAACTAGTGATATTATGAAACACTCCGTGAATTCCAGCAATTTCTCACACTTTATTAACCACCTTAATATGAAATGCAACTAGACTAACATTAAAGTGAGAAAGCCTGAAATAACATTTGTAAATCCCAAACCACCCCTTAACCCATAACTATTCTCTTTAACTTGCATCAGATCAACTCCCCCATTCTCCCCCCCCCCCCNCCCATTGCAAGCAACCCCCTCAATCCCTGGCTTAGTCAACTCAAGACCAGATGAAGGCTTATTATTCATTATTCACCCACAGGACTAGCTCTCTCTAGACACATTATCTTGGTTGCTGTGTTACAAACTTACCAAGGCAAGGTACCCTTACTTTTCTAAATCATGGAAAAAATCTGAAACAAGTTTAAGAAAATGATGCTGTCGGCCCAATGAGTTTTGCATGGACTTTCAGTGGGCTCTGCAAGGTGGCAGTTATGCTTCTCCTGCTCTTGCTGACAGAGATGTTGTAACTGTAAGTGCCTAACATTTCTTCCACATTCTTCTTTCAAAGGTAAGTCTAACAGATGTCGAGGATCTACGGTGTTAGCGACTCTATCTAGATGTAGGCTAGTCCTAGATATGAAGGCTTTTTGCCTGACATTTCGGCGCCTTTCTGTTGCTTAAAGATTTTTTGTAAGCCTTTTCTTTTTTGCCTTGAGTAGGATCATCTAAAACTCCCATCAAGCTACACAGGGGGCGTCATGCTTCAATGAGCCTGAGATAGCTATTCATACTTGTAGATCATGCAAAATGTCATCTGTGACAGTTGCGAACATGGGGGCATCCACTGTCGATAGAGAATTCACTGTGTTTTTCTGTACATTCTTTTTATAAACTTCTACACACTGAAGGATACAGGGGTTTGAAAACAACACACAGACTGTGTTATGAATTTACCAAGGCAAGGTACCCTTACTTTTCTATATCTTGGAAAATCTGAAACATGCTTAGTAAGAAAATGATGCAGCAGGCCCCATGAATTTAGCATTTTGTATGTCTAAATGCCTTAATCATAACAACCTCAGCCTATAAATTGACAAAAAAAAATGACTCCAGTTCTTTTGATGAATGTCATATTTATTTCAATCAATGACAAATGAATAAATAACTTCATTTAAAGTTAAATAAACTTTTTTGTATGTGGCACTAGACCAGAAATACCCCAACCCATGAGTACACAATGCAAATTCTAGAGGTTTCATAAAGATACTAATTCATGAGTTTCTGGTTGACTTCACATTACTTGAAACTTAGAGCAAGACTGTGACTGCTTTACACAGTAAAGGTAATGTCAAGGGGTATGCCTATAAAAAGTTGAGAACCTTTGTAGGCTAGACAGAAGACTAATAATACTGACAAACATGTTATAACAAAATGACTCAGGTCATAGTGCTACTTCCAGTACATTAAGATGTTTAGCACTAGGACACTTCCTCTCTATATGCTGAGCAATCAACGTGACATTCCAATCAAAAAGGAATTCCTGCTACAACATCTTAGTCCTTACGTTATGGAATAACAGTGGGACTGCAAGAGGACAAACTTCAGCAACTAAAAACACCCACATTTATAATACTCTGGTGCAGGGGGTGCGATATTAAAATTTACAATAATATTAACCCTTTTGACACCAGACTAGACACCTTTTGCATTATTGTACATAATATTGAAGGGTATTATTCTGTCAAAATCAACAAGGAAGTCACAAAAAAAAAAAAAAATATAAAATCATAAGTGAAGGTTTTTTTAGCAGGAAAGTGAAGGGTCTGGCACCTATAAATAGGCTAAATCATTGATTATGTACAATCCTGTTAATTTGCTGATGTATCTCTATTTTTTGAGGCCCTGAAGCCAATGTCAGGGAATAGAAATATGTAAAATGACCTATGATCATGATAAGATATCCACATTCAAAGTTTCAGGTACAATCTGAGCCTCATAATGTCACCCCCCTTTCTGATTTGGTCCCCAATTTTCTAATAGCTGGTTTTCACTATACTTTTACCTCAATGGTAAAAAAAAATTCTGAAATCACAGTAGAATTTGTAGACTGACACATTTGGAACGTAAAGCCCACAGAAGAAAACAAAACAACAGATGCCAATGGCCTGAAAAGGCAAAAGCAAAGCAGGAAAACTCAGGAGGTGGGCAATGGTGGATGATTCAATGGTTAGAGTATTATCAAAATTTACTCACAAAGTTGAAATAATGGATTCATCCCTTTATGCAGCTTTGTCATAATATCATGGAAGCTCAATTGGATATATTAAATGTATCATCCACATTGATGTGTACAATCATTTTTTCACAAATTAGACCAAATGCCGGTCATGATAAAATTATAACCTTTCCTCTACTATCTGTCTGTCTAGAGCAACTACCTCTTGTTATGAATATTCAAGAAAGGAGTAGCATGTGCATAGACTAACATGGAATGAATGAAAATGAGAACTAATAAGACAACTCTATAACTATGAGAGAAAGTAACCAATTCTAGCATACCACTAACCTAATATACCATGTTAAAAGCAACAAGTATAGGAGAATCATGAACAATGCATGAAAAAGAGAAATAATAATACACCGTACTAACTTCAAGAACAGTGAAAGAAAGTAAATAAAATGTAGTTGTCAGATCCTGAATAACTAAGAAATAACTACTAAGCTTCTAATCAACGTAGTGCTGCCCCTCCAAAAAAGGTTAATGGCAAAATCAGAAATACGTTCTGACAATAACATCATCATAAAGATTTAGAGTTTTGACCTAAAGCAGAATCTTGAATAATTACAAGTACATGTACAAACAGACATTTTGATCACAAGTTGCACTACAAACATTTTGATCACAAACAACAGCATAAACATTTTGATTACAAGAAGCAGCGTATACGTATTTTATTGCAAGCAGTAGTACAAAGAATCGTTTGGATTATAAGTAGCAAAGCAAACATTTTGATCACAAATAGCAGTACAAAAAGACATTTTGTTCAGATCAACCATGAGTACCTCTGGAGCTCTTTTATTACAACATTATATATATCCAATTCAAAATAGTGGATATGTGATCTTTTAAAATGAAACTCCAAGTCCAATGCAGTACAAAGAAAATTTTGATCACAAGTAGCAGTACAAACAAATAATATTTTGATCATGACAAGAAGTACAAACACACAACATTTTGATCATATGTAGCAGTACAAACGAAAATTCTGATCATGGGTAGCAGTAAAACCAAATATTTTCATCATAATCCAAGCCAACCGTATTTACACTTTTCCACAAAACAGATGCTGAGTATGCCTGCTAAGCATAAAAATTTCCAGGAACTTTGAGTGGCAGGGCAAATCGGTCATGCACCTATATAGCACTAGAATTAAATATGGATGAAATGTATACTGACGCTATTTTCACTGGCTGAAAGACTGGTGTCTATGGCTAAAGCTTTCATAACTAAATCAGTGTTAGGGGCTTACCTTTGGCCAAGCCTATTCCCACTCTGAACATATCTCAGATTATTGTTTAATTAAATACTGTAGGAAGATCACATTATGCAATTCCGATGCAATTATGTTATGAAGTTCTGATGCAATTATGTTATGAAGTTATGATATAAGTTTAATCTGACCCTATGGGTCCATAAACACTTTTAGTCAAAATACATGCTCATAACGTTTTGCATTCCATGTTTCATAAGGAGATGACAGGGCTGCATCTCCTGTAATATATGTAACTCTTCTCATAATTATACAGATCCTGGAATAGTCTCCCTAATAAGGTGCATGGTGTTTAAACTTCCCTATTGTATTGACAAATATAACATTCTTCATTTTTTATGTGCTCCATACGGAATATTTTTCACAAAGCCATTCACTACTATACGTTATTTCATGACAAGATATCCATTGGCAACAATGCATCTAATACATCATCACAAATAAAACCCATATAATAAAGTCGCCCCCTCTGTATGGGCATATGCAATGTGTTGTTTTTTTTTAATTTGCACAGAGACCAGTTTTGTATAAGGATATTTTTGAAAAAGCAAACAAAAACTAACATATTATACAAGTTACGATGGCCAAAACAGAGATTGTAATTGCAAATAGTTAATGATGGACATTCTATTCCCCAAAGCTTCTTGTTCAGCCTTCAAAAGCTCCAAGGATGGCTTTGCTCTACAAAATTGCCAACAAAACTTATAAGCTTATTTCCTTAGCTTGATTTTTTTTTTTTTAACACAGCTATTCTGCCTATGCTTAGACATGTTTCTTTAAAAATGCATTTAAGCAAAGTGAGATCGCATTCACACTCACTATTTTTCTGCCTGAGTTTAGTAGCTGCATCAAGTTCGAGGCTGCATCCTGATAGTTGAATTTTATTTATCTTTTGCAATGCTTCGTTGTCAGCAAACCAAAGAACATATGACCATTTGAATATTACCATGATGTCATCTTGTTGTTGCTGAATGTTGGATTAGTTTTCTCTGAGCAGCCCTATACACAGACTTGAGATCATTTAGTGATGGCCAAGAATGCTGAAAGCAAATGGAAATTAAAATTAATTAAGACATGAGAAGAGGACATACATGATTATGGCAAATGGCTGGTAAGACTATTAGTATTACCTGTTTAACCGAGCATCTGATCCAAAGTCATCAATTTTAAACCTTTATTAACCAGATTGTTGCCATCGCCTTTCCCTGCATTCTGCTACAGCACCTGCTATTATCTGCTGATTTTTATGGGTAAAAACAGCATCAATGTTTCTCTGACATTCTAGTTGCTTTTCACAGAGATGTGCCTATGACATAGTACTTAAAATAAAGCAAAGGGTGCCTAGGCTAGAAATTAACATTAAAATTTTTAACAAGCCATGGTTCCTGACAAGACTGAAACAATTTACCACATCATCCTATTGATTTACATAAACAGTGCATGTTTTATCAGGATCTCATGGCTGTTTCAGCCCTCACTGCCATTTAAAGCCTGTTTATAATCACTCTGTTCTGGTTACAAGAAAAAAATGAAGCTAAACAAGACTGATACTAGTGTATGAAAAAGAAGTTTTAAACTTACTGAAAACAAGGGATATAGTGAGTGTACCCCTTGCTGGCCTTCATCTTTAAGTAGCACCACTAAGTAGTGGACAATTGAATGCTGGGGAGAAACCACAAAAATGAGATTTTCATTTTGACAACTATATCACAATGTAACGATTTATTAGACAGAGGTGGGCAGAAATATATGTTCTTTTGATTTACTGTTTTATTACAGCCTGATAACCTACCAAGAATAATTTCAAGAAATATATAGGTACACAAGAGTAGATTATTTACTCTGTAAAGATGTGCAACTTGATACACCCATTATTCAGTGGATATTACAGTGTATATTAATCCACTGCTAATACTGCTCATGCAATCTCCACCAACATTTCATACAGAAAAGAAGCTGCTGTTGTGACATATCAATTCATATTTACAGTCACAACTCAAAGCTATAATTCATCACTGTCCCATACACTCCTTCTCCTCTCACTCCCTCCCAAGATAGAGGTGATATTGCCAAGGTATTCCTGTGCCTATAAATTTTCCAGGATCACATTCTGTAAATGCTACCCTTCTCTTTCCACCTTACCCAGTTGCAGAGCTGGTAGTTACAGCTGATAGGAACCCATCACTATAAACCTCATGAGCTCAGATACACCTAATATATTGCTGTCCAGAAATAATATTGTCATAAATCCTCAAAGTCATTACTGGACATACAATTTTAATGCTAGGCATCAAAATGTACTAATGTGTTCTAGTCTCTCATAACCTCAAACAACCCTAAATCTCAATACTACGACTATACAGACAACACATTTCAAAAGCTCAATCAACATGAAACATAGGACTGTAACAGGAGTGACAAAAAGTGAGCTAGAGTCAACTTTTTCACAGCTCGGATCATCAAGATCAGGCCTAGGATCACAATGGCCAAGCTTGTCACAGAGATCAACAATGGTTAGAAACATAGGCTATTGGTGTGACCTAAGCACTGGCTTGAGGTTTGCGCTCACATTTCTATCCCCCATCCTGAAACTTGATTAAACAAGCTGAAAGGAAAAATCACCAAGATCCAATCTCTTGAATCAGGCTGCCGAGCCATAGTCTCAATCCCTTCCTTTCTTAATCATATTTTACTCATAACGTCAAAACTGTGGAATGGCCCACACCAGAATTCAAGTTCATAATGTTCTGCTGTAGCTGAAGTCTCTACTCACCATAGTGACTGCCTCATTGATGATAATGTCATGGATATGTGACAAATGTATGAAATGACAATCAGAGTGGCCGAGGTAATATTGTGTTTCCACTTGGACACCAAGTGAAGGAAGAAGAAGAATGCTCTCTGTGGAATAAATATCACACAAATCCTATCATAACACTTACAATTACATTTAGGTAAACATGAAGCATGACTCTGATGTTTCTGAGGTAGGCAAGCACACTGCTGGATGATTTAGTGTATATTTGCATGTTTCATTTGATTACTGATTATTAAAATTGGTAGATGCTTCTCTGTAAGACATGCTATCCAACACAAATTTGCATTCTATCATATGAGAGTTCTGTCATATGAGAGTTCATTTTTATCAGAGTCAAAGCCAAAGATCCAACATCTATTGCAATATACTTGGGAGTCCGTTAAATTTTAATGCAGGTTTTGACAAGGGATCTGAGAATTTAGTAAATGCTTCACTTACCAGAGGTATGTGCTGCATTATCATGTAAACCTTTTGTCTGTAATATTACTGTATAGACATGTTGTTTTGTTTTTTTTCATGAGGATCTCATTTTCATGAAAAGTTGGAAATTGTTTTTCTCTAGGATCTAATTTTCTCAAGACTCATTTTACAATATTGTCACATTTTCCACAAAGTGGCGAATACCGCAAGTTTAGGTTTTCGTTTTCTTGCATAAAACTACACACCGTGGAACATTGTTAAACCAAAATTTTCAGGACCAGACATATTCTTTTGGTTTAAACATATTTTGGTTTTCCAAATAGGATATGGTGGAAGTTGTCAGAGGAGGGGAACAAACTCTGTATTGTTAAAGACCCGAAACCGGATTGTTTACTGCGTGTGCCTATTTGAACTATGTAAACAGGGCTGATTCCATGTCCTCATGGTTCGATATTTTCATCTTAGGTTGAAATCACGACTCATTTCTCGCCGTTTCAAGTTGCTGTCGACTGGCAATTATTGTCAACAGTGTGGGATTTGAAATTCCATGTTTCCAACAGATTTCTGATTTTGAGAGGATTTTTTGCATCTACCTCCGCCAGCATGTGCAATTTAAATTTGAGTGAATAAGAGGCGTGCTTTCATTTAGACATCTTCAATGATCAAATTTCGTTATCAGTTAAGACAGCTTTCGTAACAAAGGCGGGCGCGTGGCAAGTGTAACTGACCACTGATCCTAATCTGGCCCTTGAAAACAATAAGCGTGGGCCATCTGGAGTCTACACACACGGTGCCATAACATCACGTCACATCAGTCAGCGCACATCATGATGACATGTAGCCTGCCTCCCCTCGTCAGCAAATTCGCTTGCCGTTTCCTACATATACATGATTAGATTCAACAGACAATGCACACTCGCTGATCAGTGACGCAATTCCCCATCCCCTTCCCCTCTTCGTCTTCGACACCCGCTAGTGACCTTTCAATGAGAAAATGGCGTCTTAATACTAAGCGTAAGATTAAGAGTATGTCACTGGCTTCCACTAAAAAAATCAAGGGCATTGCTTTCAGTTCCGCCGTGTTCCCAAGAATGTTGACTTTGGTGTATTGCTAGTCCATTAACAAAGAGTCAGGGAAAAAAAAAAGGGTTTAATTTTTCTTTCGATTCAGCCGTCTTTTTGGTTTAGCTGTTTTTGGTTTAAGTGTGTTCCACTGTCGTATCAATACCTCTGTAACCTTGAAGAAGCACTGTGTGCTGCTCTTTATAATTTTCGATATATTAAAGTGTCAAATAAGAAAAATTCTTAATGCCTTTGAACAAACTCTTTCGTCACTATACTATTAGAAAAATCAGATGCTATGGTTTTCTCTTGCAGATATGAGAGCACAATTCAAGAGTAATCTAAAGTGACATTACAGGACTGCCATTAAAAGAATAAAAGTAGGCAATACATGTACTTCTTCATTTTAATAGAAAGACAAACCTCAATTGATAATATCTAAGTATAATGAGAGGCTGTAACTAAAATAACAACATTTGTGTTTCCTTTGAGGGTTCTTGCCTTCTATACAAATGTTTACTTTTAATAAGCCCTTAAAAAGTTTTTGAATCTATATTTTTTGTGCGGAAAGTGATTTTTGTGGTGAATCTCAATTCATGAAATCTGCGAAAATTAGATAGTTGCAAAAATAAAAAAAGCAAAATTTAATACTTAAAACAGTAATTGACAGACATACCTGAATGGACTTTGGAAAACAGCTTGAGAATGAGGCTTATTACAAGAATAAGACAGGTGGCTGCTAGGACATTCTGATCCTGTAACAGAAAATAGGTGACTCCATTTTTAAGAATGTATAAACTATTTCTAGACCCTACATTCTGCATTATATCATTAAAAAAAAAAATTGAATGTACTTATCATTTATTGTCACTAAATGAACAAACAACTGAATAGCACATGCACACAACAGGTGTTACAATGGATCTGGATCCAGAAACACTTTCATTTGTTTAGAAGGTATACTGTCTACTGAAGAGCTCTCAGTCAAGCACAATAGTCAACATAGGATTAAAAGACAGATTTGTCCTGATTAACTGCAAAGACCTGATATTTTATACTCACAAGGAGGTGTAAGCCCAACGTAAATGCCATTATCAAAGTGATGAAAAGTAGGAGAATGAACAGAACTCCATTCTTCAAAGGCGGGTGAACAGCTGTAAATTTGCTGCCTCTAGGACCCAGATCATGATGTTGCAGCTTGACCGCCATACAGGCCTGTAATTGTACTTTCACTATTGGATCCTACTACTTAGGGGTTAGACTATATTTCATCTGGAACTGCCAGGTCAAGGGTGGGCTCAGGCGCAAGAGGAGAGGTTTGGCACTGACCAGTGAAGAAGGTAGGGTCTGTTTACGTCTTTTTATAATACAAACAGCAACCAAGTACCAAGCTCCAAATTTCAACGGGCTTGCTAGGGTTGGGTTAGTCTTCAGATTTCAGACACATGATGAAATTAAATCTGGTATGGGTCTGGGTGAAAGCTAAAACTTTGGGTTCAGAAGAGGGCAGCTCAAAATTTAATATTTATATAGCCCATAGACTAGGCCCATAGACTAGACTAGGAGAAAAGGTTCCAATCCCATTACACTACAGTCGATTACAGGTCTGACTAACCATAATGATAATCAATACGTATCTGCTAATTTCTACGATAACGACATTGAGCCGTCTTAACTACAATCTACATCGCTTCTGCATCTTGAAGAACTCACAAAATAAGTTTAAATAAATCATCAGCCTAATTTAGTCTAGTCTAGATCTAGACTAGCCTAGACTAGTTTATTTTCACAGAAAACTTGCGGAAATGGGCGAAGCATGATTTTATAAGAGTGAGTTCCCTTCCGGAAGCAATTTTTTTTTGTCCCACAACTTCCGGGTTATAATCAGCTCGTACTCTCGTCATTTCGTATCTCTAATAATAATGAATAATCCCCGGCGTATGTAAAAAAATGTGTGTTCTTGTTGCGTATTTTCGATGAGTTTGCAGAAGCCAGATTACTGTGCTTAATTTCCCAGTTTTGTTTAAATGAATCTAATTTTTAGTGCACTACTCATGCTATGTGTAGGTCAAATATATACAAAGAGAACAGTTGTCTTCATGGTAATTGTTCAGCTTCTTATATCATTTCATATAACATCCATTGGTTTGGGGTTTAAACAGTTACTCTATATTTCCAACAGCATTTTCTTACAGTATATGGGCCGTGACTGCTGCATTATATAAACTTTATTGTATTGTGAGTTTGTGTGGGTGCATCCTCATGGCAACTTTACAACCCTTACAAAAATACCCTCAACCATACTGTTAAATTTTACAAACCACATTAGAAGCAATAACCATTTTATACAAAGTAATATTTCACAATGTCCAGGAGACACACTTATATGTTATACTCCCCAACTTTTACTTTAGGACTAGTGAAATGTTTCAGAACAGCAACAGACCTTACAGAATAATTTTGTAAGGAGGGTTTTGTATCAAGACTGATCCAGCAGAAATGTACTTGGTAAACAATGAACTGATCCAGTAGATATGTACTCGGTGAACAATGAACAAAAACAAACTCAACAACGGTCAAATAATGAATAACGAGGACAAGAATTATTTAGCATTATCAAAAAGATTTGACCATGTCACAGCTTTATTGATCATCTTCATATATCACAACTACAGTAACCCACTAACTGAAGGTAAGCCATCCCAACAAAGCCCAACAAAAGACATGTACACACACCAGGTCATAACACATGAAGGAAAGCAGTTCTCATTAAAAAACAAAACAGAGACTACCATCTCACATTCAAAACTAAATTTAACATTCTAACAGAATTTTCACATCATCACATATGAAATGCAGTGCACTTTCACTGAAAAGTATTCAGATATACTTCTTTGCTAAATCATTCTAAACATAACTAAGTTTGAAGTATCAGAGTCCCTCAATGACTTTGACATTATAAAATATAACCGAAAGATGTATTTATGGAGAGCAATTACTCTCATCTCCCTACATTTCAAAGAGATATAGTGTGTACATACTGATGTCTTCAAAACCCCTGTTAGTTTCACAAAATCATAGTCAAGGGTCCCCAAACTTGAATTCTATGGGGCTACACAATAACTTTCCCTTTGTGAAGCAGTCAATGGTGAGTTAACTCTGCTTCAAGGTCAAAGACTGAGGTCCTGCCATATGTAAATTATATCAACTGCTACCTACGGCCTTCCCCCATGCAGTTCAATGTTCATTTACATCAAATTTGCAATACAAAGTAATTTCATTGTCTCTACATCCCATACATAATGTTCAGCTCCAAAGAAATGAATTTTATGCTGCAATACTGACTGCTACTTTTTAGCCTAGGTGCCTCAACAATTTTGTAACAATCAACAGAAGACTAGCCATTCCTTGTCTCTTTATCCTTTGTACAAAATCATCCCATGATGGTCAACATATTCTCAGTGTATTATTTAATTGAATTAATTATCAACATTCTCCATAGTGTTTACAAAGTTTTACTGGCCTGGGTAGGTATGGCAGGACCCAATACAAAGAAGCATCAATGGTTTCTCATTTTTTTTTTCTAATCCCTGACCATTCCTTCACTCCCCATTCCCATACAAAAAAAAAAACAACCCTTTTTTTGCCTGCATTACCCAACAATATACATCTACCATCCTGATTTTCCAAAGGGTGTGCATTAAACCCCAAAAATAAATCACAGGAACTTTACTGACATTTTCAAAATAAGCAACATAAAATGGTGAGTAATGCCATGACTGCTTTCAGGAAATCTTTCTACATGCATTTGCACCCATACACTTACACAAATACATCTGTACCATTATCAATGCCCCCAGTGATCATAGAACCATTTACACTGTGGTATAAAAAACATGCAGAATTTTTTTTTTTTTTAACTGAACACAGCAAGTGTGAATGAATGGGCACAATACATATGCAGAGTAAATATGAATATCTTTGAACAGATAGAATTTTCAATAGTATCAGTTCCAAACAGACTGACTCTCATCCTCAGCTACAACATTAATCAACCATTTTCATTCTTCACTTCACACCACAAGCAGACAGGCCAATACTCTTTGCCTTAAGACAGCATTACATTCCAAAGTAACACAAGGTTCATAGCTGCACAGATGCCTAACCCAAGACCTGTCATAAGAGAAATTTGTCGCGAGATTTTTTTAATACATGGAACTGGGGAATTCCCAAGGTGATGAAAAAAGCTGTCTAGACTTTATCTGTAACTGATATAACTAACACAAACAATTCCCTTCTACTTGATATTAAAACAATCAATAACTCACTGAAGAAAGGGGCTTTTGTTTTGTTGTTTTGGGGATTTAAAAACCATAATGTGGAAATGTGAAAAATTTTGTAACTGTAGGCCAATACATCATAATATGCATTAATTCAGCCTTCCACTATGATGATCTTCATCTATCTAAAAATTCTCTGCCTCGGTGCCAGAAATGGTACAGCCACAGCTCTATCCTTCCAAAATATTGATAAAACTGCTGAGAATCAAAGCTTTCTGTATCAGCCAACTTGCAACTATCACCCAATGTCAAGTTAACCTTTCATTAAGCCTAAAGGACTGATCAAAAAACAAAAAATCAGTACCAATCTGTAAGCTAACAATCTTTTTCCAGCAGAGAAAAACAAACACAAACCTATGAGTGATTTCTATTTCTAGAGCAGCTCTGTATGACAAAGTACAAGACAATCTGTCATGGCTTGGCTAGTAAAACAGTTTAAGAGATAAAGATAAAGCCAGCAATTTGTGGAAGGCTAGGCATCTGTTTAAAATGAACAGCCATTCTCTTAAGACATATGGAAATGGACTCAGAGATGTTTAAAGCTTTGTTTATCCTGTTCCTTTATGTAAAGGAATGGCATGTTTAATTCACTATAGAAAAGGTCAGTAAGTACAAAACTCCTGCAAAGCTACAGTCATGGCTGCAATTATCTAAAATACTGCAAAAGATGCACATCTTGAACTACTCTCTGAGCCCTCAGGAATCAAAAGATATCAGCACTAATTCTAGCACCAGGCTGACTAGGTGGCCACAAGTTCTTCACTGCAGGTTGCGAAGTCACTCATCCTGCTTAATACTGACAATGTGCCTAGAGTAAAGATAGCACAGAGTACTGAAAGGTGACAAGGCAAATAAAGAATGAATTTGCTGGTTTTCCGAGGATACATAGCTGGGCAGTTGTCTGGCCCTACTGCGTATTTATAACAAAGGGGTTGGGAGCAAAGTCACATACAAAAATGTACCTCATTCTCATCACAGACCAGAACCATCATGAGTGTGGGTTTTGAGAGAAACCCATGAAAATGGCTTCCACACATCTCAAATGTACATTATCAATACATACACTCAACCAGATCACATCTATATACGTACAAAATAAATGAGCACCACTGGTGCGGATCTATACAGTCTGTACAAAAAAAAAAAACTGAACAAAAATAGGCTTCTTCCTGAATGTACATGAAATTACCAAAAAGAAAAAAAAAGATAATGTGTCAATTATTAACACATCATAGTCTCTTACCTTTCATTAGAAAATATCACGAAACAAATGTGCACCAACATTAAAACAGGAGGTATAGGTTGTCTAAATGAAATGAATGTAAAGTATGCAGAGAAAGAAGTTAGATCCACATCGTCAATAGTCTCCCAAACTGGGACAATTGTATCTATCACTTTCTGATGTCAACCATCTTCAAGAATACCATGGATCATTCTTGAAAAGATGACACCAAAGGTGACACACATCACCTCCAGCTTGAGTCAACACAGTTGATTCCATACTGCAACACCACAAGATTAATTTGAATCTCTTCTCATTAACCCTTTATTTACCAGATCACTCACTTCCACCCACATTCTAAAGTTTACAGTATTATCTGCTATCCCTAACATTACACCTCTTGTTTCACAACATTGAATATAGTAAGAAAATACAATTTTTTTTGTAACATCTATGCAATTTTTAACCAACTTGTGCCCTTTGACATGGTATTTAGAATAAAGCAAGGCTGGTTGGTAATTAAAGGGTTAATACAACTTGTTTGTGTTCTATAAGATTAGATATATAACTGAGTAGTAAATGAACTTACTCATCAACAAGGACTAACTGAAGAGGGGAAAATGATACACTGGAATCAAATTATGACAGAGCTCTAAAGCAAGGATAATGCTACCAATCTGAATTCAGGACACATCCTATAACTGAACAGACTATCATTATAATTTATATTTCAGGTTTTGGTCTGACTTTAGACACTGCTATAATAAAAACTGAAACTAAAGATTGTGGATTCTACTTTTCAATATGAGTGTTCATGAAATGGCATGAAAGCCTCTTGTGTATGAGATGCCTTTGGTATTTATATTTGCTGTTCCAAGCTTACAAACAATAAGACTGCATGACAGAGACTGCACTCATACCAACTGACCAACCTCATCACTGAGGGATAAACATT
Source organism: Ellobium chinense (assembly GCA_033807755.1). NCBI lineage: Eukaryota > Metazoa > Mollusca > Gastropoda > Ellobiida > Ellobiidae > Ellobium > Ellobium chinense. Next base: position 485,015 of record JAWQUT010000438.1, on the reverse strand, counting down.
GGGGCCAAAAAAAAATTGACAGCCATAGCTAGGCAAACTATACATACTGTATACCATGTAAACTACTTAAGTTATCCTTTTAGGTAAGAAAGAAAAATGCAAACAGGTCAGATGTGGTACTTTGTTCACCTTTTACTTGATTTTGTATTGTAGTTAGTAAGACCTAGAGAATTGAAAGATCACTATATTTAGTGTGCTACAAAAAGACAGATTCACCCTGACTAGAGCATAACTTCAAGCAGGCTACTGCTCAAAATAAGTCTAAGTAAGCCATTTTTGCATTCTCACAAGAAATTTCATTACATTGATTTCTCAGGTCTTTCTTGCAGTATCTCCAATATAAAATGGTCCCATTAAATTAGGGATGGCAGACTACAATGACAAATCCTGGGGCAAATATAAAGAGATTAAGGCTTTTTTGTTGACCTTAATACCCACTTGAATACTATAAGAACAAGACATTTTAAAGTCTTCTCCAATTTTCACCAATACTGTGTACTCATTTATCACGATTATCTAGTAAACTCCGGCTCCACTGCATAACAGTGATGTGACTGTTGATCAGATCAGACTGAAAATAAAACAGTGCTGGCTAAACAATTTCAAATGTTGTCTATGTGCCAAACTACTATCTTTACCATAAAATTTTACAACGCCTATGACTTCAGTTTCAGAAAACTGTCCACATAGCGAAAGCCTCAGTAGAAAGGAGACATTTGAGTTTCCTGTAACTTTCTAAAAACAGGCATCTCTGCTATAGCATTCCACAGACTCTGACACAAATTTCCATGACTTTTAATTTTGCCAGTTTCTGTCAACCCCTGATGAAAGTGAAATCAGCTTACCATCTGTCAGCTAAAAGGCAAGTGCAAGGACACTGGCTGTTTTAAGTTTTAGTGCTCAAACAACCTGAAACAGAATTTCAAACTGATTTATCTGGCAAGAATTTTCTATGCAGAGCACTCTGTGTACCTCAGTACAGCAGGGGTACGAGTTAAATAGCTGTTGTGCTAATGGAGGCAAGGGGAAAAAAAGAAGAGACAGTGTAATTTGAAACAGAACAAATTGTCGAGGTAGACTGTAAGAAGAGGAGGTATTTGTCAGCACTGTACTGAGAAGCTGGAAGAGATGCCAGAGAATTGACCATTGGCTTAATCTCAGTTAAGTGGGAGACACCTCTGGTCATGAAGTGAGTTAGATTCTGTAATTATCATCTCAAATACTAGAGGCCACAGGCTTCACTTAAAAAAACAGACATGTTACTTTAAATCATCACTTATCTGCTCTTGCACTGCCACTCTACTTTCATTTGCATTATCTTGTCAAACTATGGCTGCCTAACATGCAAGGGCTCTAAGGTACAATCACAGGTCTTGCCTAGTGATACAGTTAAGTAAACATGGGCAGATATCTACAATGTAATGGTATTTTGATAGGAACATTGTAAAGAAACAAAACAAAACATGGAAACTTTTATCTCCTCAGGCTGGAGTTTTGTGACAGCAACTTGCTCTCGTCAACTCACTTCTTGACACTTTGACTCAGGTTTGTGCACTTACATCAGGCACGTGCAACGTCCAAAACACTGGCCAAGTCCTGTTCATGAAGTGCTTCGGTGTGGCCCAAATGGGTTTACAAAATGAGTGAATCCCACTCACTTTACCAAAACAAAACCAGTCCATTTTCATTGAAGCAACGAGAAACTGCAAACACTATAGCCAGCACAGCATATGGCTTGTGTTCCGCAACCCCCAATTTTAGACCTTCCCACAGAGAAAAAAAAAGAGACTAACGGCGCATACTGTAAGAGTTTTGCCCAACCAGTCATCTGGTTCAATTCTGCTCCTCTTTGAACTTACTGGCCATGATACTTATATCTGTCCTTATTTTCAGACATCAAAATTTCTCAAATATCTCGCATGGGACTGGTTTCATTGAAAAATAGATGGGCAGTCCGTGAAGTTGCACATGCCTGTTTAATCATTTATTAAGACTGCATTCTATGTGATAACAAGTCTGTCGTATCAGTTCACTCGGAGTGTGTGTGACTCCATCGGGGCAGCAGAATCATACAAGGTGTCGGTGTCTTGGGTGGGCTCCCCTTGTAGCTGGCAGTGCTTACTGAGGGTTCCTGCTCCGCAGTCACAGAAAAAGCGATCATGGCGGATAAACTCCACATCATGACCTGCATGGCACGTATTGATGCAATTGACACAGATAGCATTGCGCTCCGTTGTGTTGCAAGTTCGGCACCTGAAGAACATCACAATACCCTTTGCGTAAAGCTCAATTTACACAACACAGTGCATGCATGATTACTGTTACTTTCCTTTTTCTTGCTTTTCTGAATTGGAGTGCCGCTATAAGTTTGCAAAATTTATCTACTTGTACTTATCCTTAGTCTTAGATGACAAACCAAAGGGCAGCTCTAGCTTTCCCCATTGTGAGTAACCACTGGAAAAAAACAAACTTACTCATGCAACCTAAATACAGTGCAGCATAGATAATGCGTACACCTTGGGACTGACCAAAAGTATACTTGTTAACAGAAATACATATAATATTCACTATCCACATACCCTTAGAGAAGTCAGATTGGGACCAAATATACTGTACTCAGNAGGGGTCCACGACCTTGTCTAAAAAAAACATGCCCTACTATTCTTTAGGTGTCTAGAATACGATCTATGTAAAAAAAAGAGAATTTAATACCCGATAGCCTAAAAACAATTAGTTTTTTGTCTCTCCTGAAAAATTTGCTCTGGTGGACTTACGAGGTTAGAGACTTTCACCAACGATATTCACTATCCACATACCCTTAGAGAAGTCAGATTGGGACCAAATATACTGTACTCAGTGCCCGTGTTCATGTACTAAGTGTATCCGTATTAAGTGTGCTCCACTGAATGTCTTATCTGGGCTACCAATGTGAATTATATTTAACATGGCAATTGAATATCTTGTCATCTAAAGTGACATGTCAAATTGTCACTATCTTTAGCTGATTTTACTGTGACTTAAGAGCTGATATACTGGTCCATACAATTCTGACTTACCTGAAAAATTTATGCATGGGAAAGCTGGTATAACTGGAGATTTTGTACAGACATTGACCTGAGCTGACCGCTCTGTCCACCATGTTGTGGTTGCCAAATATAACATTGTCTGAAAGAAGAGGAAGACATTAAATAAAGACTGCGTCAGGTCTGTGCACTGAAAACCTAAGTACATTTATCCTGCCTGAATACAGTGTTACTCAATCAATATCTTAAAAACCAAACGCAGTACATTTGATCCTGCCTAAATGCACAGTAACTCCATCAAGCTTTTAAAAGTCTACTTTTCTACACGGAATTTGAAAACAAAGTAAAAACTTTTAATGGTGCCTTTCACACACAGGCAACTTGTATCATGTACCCATTAAGTTATGATGAAGAAAGGTTAATTGTATTCTCCACACTACTAAGCATCTGAAATTTGTCTCAGAATGTTTTCTTTTCCTTTCTTTTCCTGGACTTCTGCAATGGCAAAATTTCATCCTATGTTGATTTTAAGAAAAAAACGGACACAAGAAGGAAATAATTTAGAGCCGTGCAATAAAACCAGTGCACTGGAAAGCCTCCTTTCACTATTATTGTATCTTTTTCTTCTTTCCCTCTTCGGATGACACAGAAGTAATACCTAAATTGTCAACATTTCAAGTAATGCAAACAGCAACAACCAGGCCACTTGCCTTTCATGATTGGCTCCACCCCTGTAGCCAGACATAAGCCACCAAATTTGTTGTTGAAGATCTTATTCTCCTCCAGTGTGGCGCAGGCATTGTTGGTGATCTCCACTCCAGCTGCCAACCCATCAAAGATGCGGTTCCGCCGCAAGATGGGGTGAGACTGTGTGCTGATCAGGACACCAGCTTGAGCATTGCGGAAAATTTCATTATTTTCCAGCAGACCTAAAAAGAACAACAAACCATCAATACAAGGCTGGTATCCAATAAAAACTGCAGATTAACAAACTGCCAATAACATCAATATGAACAAACAAACTGCTTTGTGTTCTCTCCTTCCAAAACTACTGAAATGGCAACAAACCATGATTAAATCAAACACAACAAGAATCTACACAGAAAGGTATATTCTTTATTCTTTCTCTACATTTCACGTAAAAAAAAATTCAACACTATGTGACCAAAACCTACTTCCTGACAAATTTCTTATCTTCACATAATAATGTCCATAATTTCTGCACCAAGAGAATACCACTGGCAGTGAATGGCATACTACCAGCTGAAGACACTATAAATTACACAACTGAAGATACATAAGACAGGACTTGACAATCATTCCTATGCTTGGCAGCTGTGGCTTTCAGCCTCGTGTTTTCCTCACCTTTTCCACCATTGAATATACATATCCCTCCATCCCTTCCGTCATGTATTTTGTTGTGACGTAAGACCGGGTTACTGTCTGTCTTGATCCAGATCCCTGCCATGGCATTGTCAAAGATCTCATTACTTTCAATCATGCCAAGGCCACCATTGTACACCAGGATTCCACCATTCTGACCACCCCAGATTTTATTCTTGCGGATGAATGGGTTACTCCCTGTTCTGTAAATAGAAATATTAAAAGGGTGTTAACACATCTATAGCCACACAATGTTTCAAATGTCACAACTTTCTTAACTATCCTTCTAATAAAATCTCAAATGTTAATTTCAACAAACAAGCTTTCTGAAGAGTGGCATCTTTCATTAGCTTTTACAATAATTATTTAGGCTTAACAATCATCTCTGGCCTCTGAATCTGAGTGTATGCCATCTCCAGATCTCAAACGCAATCAACTCTTCTAGAATCACTTCCACAGGTAACTTACGCCGCCTACTTCCCAACAACTGGATGCTACTCTTGGTCTTTTAAATCCCTATTGCAGTGGTGATTATCACTGATACTGCCTGCTGTCATTGGGGCACAATTTAAAGCAATGGCTTTGATAGCGATTGCTTTCTTTCCTTCTTGACATGACAGGGCCTAAGGGGCCATGTGTTACAGTTCTGACATGATTATGCCACTGTTCATGACATGAACTTGAAGGAAAGAGTTATCTCACCTGATCTGGACCCCAGAGTAAAGATGGTTGAAAATGTCATTGTCCTCCAACACACCATGGCCATTATCATAGAAATAAACCCCAACCTGGAAAAAACAAACGCAGAAAGTTTCACAAAAAGAATGATTTCAAACATCCACTACAGGCAAAATTTCTTTGTTTATTTTTATCTTTCAGCAGACTAATACATTTTGTTCCTTAGAAAACTTTCCTTACATAAGCTGAGAGTACAGAGAAGAAGACCTAGCTTTCTATTTTGCTTCCTAACTCTGTATGTCCAAGGCTTGTGGAAATGCATGGACAAATATCTTGATCAAAACCTCTTTCATGCATTGAAAAAAAAAATATCTGACATGGACTAACATGATGTCTGAACATTAGTTTCCATCTTAGTTCTTTGAGAAGCAAAAAGTAGTCTATCTAGCTCCATACAATGAATAAAAAAGTTACTACCTAGGTCACAGTTACTCACTTAATCCAATTCCTTACATATCTAAAAATCAAATCTTGTGGATAAGAAAGTCTATGCTATTATGCTATTAAGGTAAATTTTCACCCACCTGTTTCCCACTGTGAATTCTGTTGCGCCTCAAAACTGGTGTGCTCCCTGTTGTGATCCATACACCTGCCAGTGTGTTGGAATAGACTTCGTTCTCTTCAATAAGGCCTTTGCCTTTCTCATGCTGAAATTTCAAAATATTGGAATGTAAGCATAGAGACAAATCCAGGACAAAAAGCTTGACTTATGTCTTCAAAACATGATATCTGAAACTGATATGCCTGCCACATGTCGAAAGCCCCAGTGATTGAGAGTCTGTTGTTTAGTTACAGTCTGTGATCACTGGTGACAGACCATGTGAATGTTGATGAGCTCTAAGGCGAATACGAGAGGTTGGGCGGCAATGGAGAAAAGAGCATGTTACAAACCCAGTGCAGCACTTCCTCATTCCAGATATCCCTCTCCACCCACATCAACTGCAGCAATCATAGCCACTTCTGAATATAATTTCTTTTTATCACACCAGACTTGACAAACTCAGACGACAGTGAGAATGCAGCAGCATTATCCCACAAGACAGGGCCCTGTCAATTATAACTTTATCCAATAGAAATTCTAAATTTCAGATTGTGTGAACATACACTTAAAATTGCAGTACCTAGTGAAGATATATGCATTCATGCTCTCCTATCTCCATTCAAGTAAAATGAAATGTCAAGCAGCCAGTCAAAAATGAGGATTATGTTATTGGTATCATATGACAGCTTAGTGTCAGTGTGCATACTGTTCATTAGGTAGGAAAAGTTGTGTTTTATCATTATTCTGGGATATAAGAGTTTCAAGTGACAGGAGATCATTTCAGTGCAATGGAAAAAAATTCAGAGAAAATTGTAAACAAAGAACAATTTTTCACTATAAAGGCATTTGATTTACCTCACAAAAACTCTGTTTTATCCAATATTAACTGTTCATCCATAAAAGTAAATTTTTATATACAGGCATAATTCTATTACCGACTTCTGCAACAAACCATTATTCAGTATCAGCTGATCCCAATCACCTGTGGAGGCTGATACCTCAGTCCCTACTCTAGCATCATACAGGCCATTTTGACTGGCTGCAAGGCACATATACATTCACATACCACATAGATTCCTCCATGCTGGCCATGATGAATCTTATTGTGTCTGACTATAGGGTTGCTGTTTGTTCGAATCTGGATACCAGCTAATGCATTACCTGTGAACACACAAATCAGCACACATGGGTCAGGCCACAGTGTACTAGCAAAAACTTAAGTTAACTTTCCAAACAAGCATACTTTACATTTAACATCTTGTTAACAAATATTATCAATACGTCTCATCTAAAGATAAACAATTCTTTCAACCCTACCCGTATGACAATGATCTTGTTAAGAATTAATATTTTGATGGTTTTAACGTCCATGCTGTTCTTGACTAACACAAAGTACCTAAAAAACAGCATCACATAAACACACAGTGGCAGAAGATGTAAACTTGAGGATCCACATATTGCTACATTCATGGAAGATTCGAAATGAATTCCAATGAAAGTTGTCTTCTAATTACTCATAATCTTTCTTTTCAAATATACACACATGCACACACACAAAAGAGAGTGGGGTGGGGTGGGGTGGTGGTTCTGAAGTAAGGTGAGAAGGAAAAGTACCCACATAAGCGAGTTCGCTTGACTTCTTATATGTGCATCTAATATAACCATATAAGAGTACAATGAACTCACCATAAATATTGTTGTGCTCTATCAAACCTCTCCCATCTCCAAATATGTACACACCTCCCTGCTGACCATTGTAAATCTCATTTTTCCTGTGAAAGAAAATCAACATGCACTGCACTATTACCTAACAAGTGATTTTTTTTTACTCTTCATTTATTCAGTGGCACCCAGCACAGTATTTTACATTCCTGAAGTGGCGTTACCCTTTCAGAAAGGTACTGTCAGAATTTCAAAACTGAAATACCCTAAATTTCATTAGTGAAATGTCCTACTGATACTGAAAATGACAGGTCTATAGACCCATAATGCTCATCAACCTGATGTTTAAGCATTGCTGGTTCTCCATTACAACATGATGAATTAGCCGCACAAACCTTCAAACATGAATTATAGTTCTTGAATAACACAGCACAGAGCAAGGAGAAATATAAAAGATAAATAAAAAAAGCTAAGAGTTCCATATACCACTTGCCCTGCCTGGCTTTAGACTTAAGAGATAAAACTTTAGACTGGCCCCAACCCACCTTCGTTCTTACTGTAGGCAATGTTTAACAAGACTCTTGGAAATGTTTAGCAGCAGCAAAGAAAGACCTAACATTCAGCTGCATAAGAAGATTCCATTTTATTGGCATTAACATATGGCCTGTCGGGAACTGTGTTATCCTGGTTTACATCATATCTCAACGACCGTTTTCAGTCTGTTCTCAGTGAGAACAAAGTTTCTGAGAAAGTTTTACTGAAATTTGGTGTGCCTGAAGGCTCAGTGTTAGGTCCCATAGTGTGTACATTATATATTCAGCCTCTTGCAAATGTAATCACTCAACATCATATGAAATATCATATGTATGCTGATGATACACAAATTTATAAGTCCGTTTTCCCAGGTCAAGTTGATACACTTGTAGCAGACTTACAAGCACGCATTGAATCAGGAGTCATCTGCATCATCATACCTGGTAGATGTACTCTGCCCATATACACCATTAAGAAATTTAAGATCCAAAAATTTAAAACAGCTGTCTGTACCTCGATCTAATTTAAGGAAGTATGGTGTTAGGGTCTTCTATTATTCTGAGCCTCTTATTTGGAATTCACTGCCAGAAAATATTAGAAATTCTTCCAGTTTTGAATCATTCAAATGCCAGTTAAAAACACATCTATTTGTAAAGTATTTGTCAGCGTAGCTACTGCAGTCCGTAGTTGGGATGCTTGCTATATCAAGAAAATTTTTTTAATGTATGTCTATATTGTGCAAATAGTATGTGCGAGTGTGTATGTTTATGCTTGTAATATGTCTGGTGTTTAAAAGAAATGTAAAGTGCCTCGAGCTTTTGTGGGGGTGAGGCGCTATAAAAATTCCCTTTATTATTATTATTATCTTACAATACTATTCAATACTATTTAATGCCAAAAATGAAATTAATCCTTGACAACCCAATCACCAACCTGATAGTGGGATCACTATTGGATGTTATCCACACTCCAGCAAAGTTATTAGAATGGATCTTGTTCTCAATGAACTGGCCCCGTCCATTCTCATGGACATAAATGCCGCCTGTCTGGCCATGGTGCACTTCACAATGAATCACTGTAGGGTTGGCTCCAGCTTTCACTTCAAAGCCAGCTATTCGGTTGTCATGAATATCACAGTTATCAAAGTAACCCTGAAACAGAGAAAATTGGTTCATGTCAACCTATATTATGAGGGTTTGAATCAAGGGAAATTTCAGACTTAACTCAAAGATCTATTACAACTGAGGAAAAGCTCTACACATCTGCACGTTTTATTAAGTGTGCAAGAACATAATATTATCTGGTTATTACCTTTTCATCCGTCAAATCCATAATCATTTCTAGACTAAATGCTCCAATAGACGTGAAGTGTGTGAATTATGTTGAGCATACATTTCGTAGATGTCTAATGATTTCCATAAAAACATTAATAAAAACCGAACAATGTGAACAAGCTTTCTCTCACACAAATAATATCCTGCAAGGTAAAAGAACAAACAGATACTAAGCGATAACAAATGACAATACAACACACTAAATGTTTTAGTCCAAGTGTTGAATGCCCTGTAACATAACTGATACTTCAAATATGTTGCACTGTCGAGCTGTATTCAGGGATGCCAATGCCTGACCAAAAAAAATCCTGAAAATTGCTCGAGCGCGCGGCGTATCGACATTTTCGACGGAGGCCAACGCAACCATTGTGCTTTTAATTCTGAATCATTTTCCACAATTATAAGGCATTAAAGTAAACATTATTCAATAAAACCAAATAAAGGTTAAAGAAAAGTCAATTTTAGAATTGTGTCCACATAACTTAAGATCCAAATTTCTTCTGCACAGATAAAGTATAGAAATTAATATATCTACACACAGCAAGGAACAGCCATATCAGGGGTGAGTGGGAACTGCAAGCTGTCACTTAGGATAAAAATCTAATCTTCCCTTTCAAAATTTCACTTCTGAATACATCACCGTGAAATTTAAACAAACAAGGTGCACGTTATTTTACTTTTACCATCTTTTACCCATAACTTACATTTGTTATCTCTTATTTGGTCCTGATAAAATATGCACAAATGAGTAGTGCTTTGACCTGCAGAGTTCAGACTGAGCTGGATTCAATAGTTCACGCCAAGTTCACAAAAAAGCTGCTGAAAGTTTGGCTGCATTCTCTCTCTTTAATGTCCTTGAAACTCGCCGGAATCCTACTGTTAGTGTCACGATGTGACCATTCCTTGAAGCTTAGAGCTTGGGTGCCTTCTTTCCCGGTGTGCTGTAGTCTAGTTTATTACTGAACAGTGTGCACCAAACGTATCCATCTTCTTCCAGCTTAGGGATGTAATCAGATTTATAATAATAAATATAATTTATAGAAAACAATGGATTCTGAGTAGGACTTGACTATTCATTTTACATCAGTGTCCTTTCTTGGTTGATGACCGAGCGCACTGTTTACACTTTCCGTGAGTTCTAGTGCTAAATATAGCACCGGTATCCCTCTGACCTCGTTAGAGGCATGTGCGCGCGCATTCCGGAAGTTTGTAAACTATCCAACTTCCAGTTTTCGTGCGATTCGTCCTTCGCGTATTTCATTTTCATGAATGTTATCCAGATAACGCTGGATTTTTTTTCTCCGTCGCTCAAAATGCCGAAACATCCGGATTTTCTTTCTCGCCGCTAAAAACGTCAAAAAATCCGGATATCCGGAAAATTGGCATCCCTGAAAAATTAGAATAGATTTATTTGATCTTTTGCCTTGCTTCCTAGCTGACAACAGGCATCTTAGCTTTTACAACAATATTTTGATACACTGATCCAGCTCAAGATCATTCCTAGGTTACATCAAATAATGTTGACTCACCAATCCGTTATCGAAGGTGAAAACACCCACATCTCTGCCATGATGGATATGGTTGTTCCGCATGATGGGGTTGGCCCCATTTTTTACCCAGATACCAGCTAAGGCATTTCCACTGATCTCATTATTCTCATACACACCCTGTAAGATAAAAAGGAATTACTCAATAAATTAACTTTTGTAAGGATAGAAATATAAGCAAATATAAACAAAGAGGAAAAAAGAAGTGTGTAAAATTGATAATCTGTCAAACTCTACTTTCTCAACATCTAATTATGAAGGAGATTGCTTAGCCTTGCCTCTGAGCATCAGATCTCTCAAAGACCCTTTGCTGGATGACAATGGAGAAAGACAATGTCTTTGACTGTTCAGTTTTTAGGTAGGTACACTGCTCACAATTCTGAGAGGACAGGGAATCATAAAGCAGATTGGACAAGACTGGAAATAATGCTAATGAAGGAGCAGAAACATAGTTATAAGCAAATGGATAACTGGGCTGACCTCTGCTTTGTCTGTGACATAAAGGCCGACATTTTCACAATCCCTGATGACACAGTTCATAATCGTTGGGTCTGCATTCTGGCCTGACACACATACAGCTGCTCCAACTGAGAAGACAAACATCATGCTCCATGATCATGGGTGTCAAGATATAACCAAGAATCATAAGATTTTTCTTACATCATCTTTCTTATAATTAGCTGCAGGTACTAGTCTGATGCAAGATACTGTGCGTTGCCTTCAAGGGAACTGCATACATCTAATATCTATGACACACCTCACCAAATATGTAGCTTTTATGATGCCTGCAAACTCCCTAAGAATCACGAGTCAAGATAGCAAGGCATGCCAGAAAATCCTAACAATATCGTCTCTATAAAATCCACATGTTCAAGCAATACACATTCAACACTTCGTATTTACTTATTAAAGTCTCTCTACTGAACATTTCTGCACAAGCAGCTGCGGGTATGCACACTGTCACAATGTAACTAACTGAGGACACATACACATCCTGTATTGCAGACAAGATGAGAGGCAACAGCAGGCCATAACATCACCTTTTTTGCACACGGATGAGTACTAACTATGTAATAGGATGCCCTGCACATTCATCAGGCCAGTCCAATTCTATCATGCTTTATGTCATGCTATTCCTGGAAACTGTATAGTTTTTATCCAGTCTTCAGCAAGTTAAGTCATGAATTTCTGGCTAGTGAAGCATGTTAGTACATTTAATAAGTATATCTACATAAATCTGATTTAAATAAGCAATAGTTTTCATAACTTCTTCATATCGTCACAAATTCCCAGGTAGTAAATTGTTACAAACTTGTTACAAAAAATCACAATTCACATCAAACATAAACCCTACATGTATGTATGTATGCATATACACTGCAAATGAAATATCAACCTTCTTCATGCATGAGGCTCCCCTCTCCTAATTCGCTTTTATGTCCTAAAGCACACATACATAAAAAAAAAATCCATTCCTGTGAATAAAGCTGTCGTTTACCAAAACAAACATATGAATGATATGCCACCTCTCCTGTTAATACTTTATTATGTCTTATCAAAAGTCTTCAGAAAGCAATAACTCAGTAACACCCAAGACTAACATTATATTAATAAAGTATCATTTAAACACTACTTACCAACAGATAAACTTTTAATTTTACAATGATCAATGATAGGCTGTGTATTTTCTGCCACCTCCAGGGCATAATGTCGATGGTGGGGGACGGTTGATGTACTGTCAGGAGAAAACTGAAACAAAACAAATCAGCAAGAAATACTGAGAGTAGATCCCTTTTCATTATGCTAACAAACAACTTCTGATATTCTCAGGCTGCATCTATAGCAGGAGGTAATAAACAATCCAACAATGAGTGAGGATGACAAGATTATAGGTGTTAAAGTAATGACACTTGTCAGAGTAATGTGTATCTACTATCACTTTTTCAAATTATCATTTTCTTAAGGCTTTTGCAGATATTTCTTGTGAGGTTGAGGAATTTCCTCCTTCCATTAAAAAAAAAACATCAATCTAAAGAAGAACTGAGCAGCTATCTTACCTTTAATGTGATATATCCTAAATATGCCCTTCTGGCACCCTCAACAAACATGATAGTAGATTCTGTCTCTCTCTCAATAATCACATGGTCCATCACATTTCCAGGAGCTGAAATATCATGCGACAGATTATTTTATTCACAGATTTTTACTATATCAGTTTGGACAACAAAGAGGAAATCAGGCCTGGTCCAGGGAAGAAGCTGCAGGTTTGTCTGAGCTATTCTAGGTTGTAAATGGTCCATAATAAAATCATCTGAAACTACAAAGACTGGGTAGCTGCTTTGCTAGTAATCACTTATACTACTTTTCCACTATTACTATCATCAGTAATAACAAACATAAACATAGTACGACCAATACGATTATGAATAAAGGCAAACAATATATAGTACAATATTCAGTAGTATGAAGATGAAGAGATTTAAAAGAATATGACAGGAAGGCAACAAACTCCTGAAGGAAAAGTCCTACGGAAATCAAAGTCCTAGAAAGGCTCCGAAAATATGGGAAGACTTAACATCCCTGGCTGTCAAACATCTGATTATATCTTTATAATTGCATGACATACCCTGTGAACCTGTCCCCACCTCTTGCATGTTTTTGTTATCACTGTTATTTTGTGTGAAAGGGGACCAGATCCTTACCTGCACCAATTAAAGACACAGGTGAATCAATCAGTAGGAACTCCCCATGATAGACACCCGAGTGAATGAAGATAAGAGCATCTTCCAATTCTTCTGTGTCGGCAAAGTTGTAGGCTGACTCAATGGTGTCAAATTTCTGATAGACAAAAGATAAAATAAGTCCATAACTTATGATTATTTAGTATGGGGTTATCACTTAATATGTATTACCCCAGGGATCCATTTTATGAATCAGGATTAGCTTATTCACGAAGAATCGAACTCATTCTTGTTCAGTTATGAACATGACCAATTTATATTAAAATGTCATCTGTTTGCTCGCCAAGGCATAATTTGAAGAGAATGATAAACTTTTCAGCAATACTTTGTTTTTGAAAATGCCAAAAACCCAAAATCTCTGAACTCACACATAAAAAAAAAAATTAAGTGAAGGATTCCAGACAATTTCTCAAATAGAATGTTAGACATTTTATCTTTCACAAAATATTTAATCCATACCAGAATGCTATGTTTCACCACTTACGATTATGTTCCTTCCTTTCATACGTTTTCCCTTAGTGGTTTCACACTGAGGGATGTTGTCTCTTGATACATGAATGCCTCGATACTGAGAAGGAGAAAGAGAAATAGAACTTTAACTAATTTATACCTAATGTTATTTTTAAAATTTAAATGACATTCATAAGTTGCAACAGCAGACATAATCCTTATTTTCATCCTGTAGGAAGATTGATGAAAAAAAATTGGTAAGATGTAATAATAGTTAAAAAAAAAAGCACTATCATCTTATTCTGCTGGCCAAGCCCATTACATCAGTTTGTCTGACCATGTTGGCCCTCCTCCAACTCTGCATTCATTCTCCATGAAAACTCGACTTCAAAGTCCAATGTTTGGAAAAGTTTCCCTTCATACTTACCAACTGTTTAAAGCTTTCTTTCCATGGATTATCATAGTTGGGATCATCTGGGGAAACAAACTGGAATACACGGGGTTCTGGATTCATCAAGGGTGACTCATATTCAAACACCTCCATATACAGCACTTTCCTGAAGAGAGAGAAAAACACATAAAAGAATTGCATATTGTTTTGCTTTTTTATTTATATTCTGTTATATTGTATTCTAGCTTATATTTTCAGCTTTGTTTCAACAACCTGATTGCCCGTGAATCATTAAAGAGGTGAGAATTCACAACATTATTATTTTCCAATCAAAGGAAACCTCAGAGGTATAATGTTTAATATCTCAAATGCAAAGATGAGTCTCAGTATTTGTTTGTTTCAAGGTACCAGTATTAAAAAGCTTCCTTTTTCTAACATAAAATCTTATAAAAATTTTTTCTTGCTTTAACTTCATAGTTCCCATGTCTTGGGGGTGATATTGTCCAGTGGGATGGGAATTCTTCTAAAGTCATTTTTTTTAAATTAGGAAATCTGCATGAGTAAAACCTTTAGAGACATTTTGCCAAACAAGCATTGTAGAAAAAATTTAGAGACAAGAGTCATCAAATCATGCTCAGTTCAGTATCACATGATGAATTTTCTAAAACATGATGAGTACTAGATGTTTCTCAGTAGATTAATATCAAAGAAAGGACAAACGGGAAAGTAATTATGAAAAAGTCTTACCATAGCTCATGATCATTTGTTATTGCGCGGAATCTGCGGCAAACCTGGGCAGCATTGCACAGGTCTAATTCCTTGAGGAAGGAAAATATGTAGAACATGACTTCATCTGGCAGTTCATGTTGAAGATAACGAGCAGCCACTCGACCTGTAAATGGAATTTACAACATAATTAAAATTGTATTGCCCTTAACTTTGGGGATTCTGGTTTCAATCAGAAGCACACAAAAGCAAATCCAGCTTTTCTAATACTTGTGCGTTTGACATAGATTATTTTTTTCCTTTATGTTTTAAACTTTACCTTGTGGTTGTAGTGCAGGGTTAACATTTGATTTTCTTTTCTTCTTTCTCAGAGGCTGCTGAGATGTATCTGTAGTTGAGAATGAGGCCCCTGTTATTCCATCAGCACTGTGTGATCTGCGACGTCGTAGGTAGTATCTACTGCAGGTCTCTTCACCTGAGAACCCAGCCTCAGCTGAACATGACTCTGTGAATCACCAAAATACAGAGTTACAAAGGGAAAGACAAAGGTAAACACAAACACATTCATTACAAAATCCCTTCTACCAAACTGGCAAAACATAGTGCCAATTTATTGATGCACCAAGTATTAACGTGTTAACTCTATCATCCTATTTTTTTTTACTAGACCAGTCTCTTTCTCTCACTTGTTAATCAGCCCCTCAAGACAAGCCCCACCCTGACCTGCCTCAAGCCTTGACATGGTTTTAATTAACTGATTACAACACACCATGAGGATCAATAAATCCTTTGTGACACCCCATGTTCTTGTTGGTTGTCAGCCTTTCTTGCATCTCTATCAAATTTATCAAAGCCATCACTGTCAGTAAAGAGGCTGGGCCTAAGTAACACAGCTGGAAATTAACCATAATGATGCAAATGGTCAACTAATAGTTCCCCTCTTGCTTGAAAGTAGTGGCTAATCTTGCTTTAAATGGGAGGAATTCCGAATAAGCTTCCTGCCTCATATATAATGAACATTATAAATAATTTATGTTACCTATCGCATGACAGCTTAATTATAAAATTACCACCGCCTAGACTTAGGTGGTTTGTGCTTTCAGGGTTTTATCAGAAACTAAGACTTATGTGTTTAGTCACATCTACTGTTAATGTAGAAATCATTAGAAACACTGTGCACCAAAATTGCATTGTATTTTCATAATTCCCATCATTGGGCTTGAGTGACTGAAAATTCTAAAATCTTAATGACAATTCTGGGTAGATCTAGACTCTCTCCACAACTCACTCTTTGCAATCTTAGTTCATTGCTATGCTAACAAAAAGTCCAGGGTAAGCAGTTTCAATTCATGGTTGAATGACGTCTATGGTTAACATTTCTTAATGTATTAAAATGTTGCCACGATCACATCTGAGAACATGTCTGGCAAGACAGGGGTTAACACTTTTTGGATTTATAAAAACATGTTAGCTTTTTCAACATTTTGATCCTCGTATACTTTAGAAAGCTACAATTTACAATATCAGTTCGAGACTGTACCGACAACTCTTGGTAGATGTAGAATATAATGAAAAGCATTTTGAGGTTTATTGAAATGTTGTGATTATCAATGCTCCAAACCTATGCAGTGCCCTAGAACTCATACTTCACAATCTCAATTCATGGCTCCACTTACGACAAAATCTGGCAAGACTGGGTTTAAATTTTAATATGTTTTCAGAAGCCAGAAGTTACAATTTACAATATTAATTTGAGGCTTCGGATCGACAACTCTGGGTACATGTAGACCACAAAATTAAATAACATTTCAAGGTTTATCAAAATGTTGCAGTTATCAATATTTCAATCCTACTTAACATAAAAGCCCTAAAATCCACAATCACAATCTCAGTTCATGAATTTGCTGATGTTCACATTATCAACTTTCAGATCCTTCATAACCCCCAGAAGCTACAATTTACAATATCGGTTCAAGATCCAGTACTGACAACTTTGGGTAGATCTAGACTGCAAATAGCATTTTGAGGTTTATTGAAATGTTGCTGTTATCAATGTTCCAATTCTATGCAGAGAACTAGAACCCACACTCTGCAGTCTCAGATCATGATTCCACTTATGACATGTCTATCAAGACTGGGTTTTAATATTTTTTGGGTTAATAAAAACTACTCGCTTTATCAACTTTAAAATACTTCGTAAACCCCCACGAACTACAATTTACAATATCATTTTATCAGTTCAGGGCTGTGTACCGACAACTCTGGGTAGAAAAAGACTGCAAATAACATTTCGAGGTTTATCAAAATGTTGTGGTTATCAATATTCAATTCTACACAATCCTAGCATCCACACTTCACAATCTCAGTTCAAGATTCCGCTAACAAGAAGTATGGCAAGACTGGGGTTAATATTTCTTTTGGTTTGTAAAAAAATGTTCGCTTTATCAACTTTCAGATTCTTCGGAAAACACCAGAAACTACACTTCACAATACTATTAATGATTCAAGACTCCATACGGACAACTCTGGGTAGATCTAGACTGCGAATAGCATTTTGAGGTTGATCAAAATGTTGTCGTTATTAATGTTCGTATCCTACACAGAGCCCTAGAACCCATACTTAGCAATCTCTGTTCATGCCTCCACTTATGACAAGTCTGGCAAGACTGGGGTTGATATTTTTGGGGTCAATAATAATGTTCGCTTTATCAACTCTGAGATGCTTCATAAACTTCCAGAAGCTACCATTTATAATATCAGTTGAGGCTTCGTACCGACAACTCAAAGTATATGTAGACTGCGCATAACATGTCGAAGTTTATCGAAATGTTGCGGTTATCAATATTCCAATCCTACGCACTGTCCTAGAATCCACACTTTACAATTTCAGTTCACGACTCCCCTAATGACAAGTCTGGCAAGACTGCGGTTAATATTTTTGTTTGCTCATAACAAATGTTCGCTTTATGAACTTTCAGATCCTTCGGAAATCCCCAGAAGCTACACTTTACAATATCGTTTCAAAATTCTGTACCAACAATTCTGGGTATCCCTAGATTACAAGTGATTAATAATCTGAGGTGGTTATGAAGATGAATTACAAAGATCACTAAAACCAATACTTTGTAATTTTAGTTCATGACTCCGATAATGACAAGTTTGAATGGACTTAAGTTAATATTTTTTGGTTTATAAAAAATGTTAAGCCATGTCAACTTTTAGATGCTTTGTAAACCCCCAGAAGCTACATCTTACACTATCAGTTTAAGGGTCTGCATCTTAAACTCAGGCTTTAACTTTACTGAAATTTCTGGATTTATCAAAATTTCATATGTTGCATTCATGACTTTCCTAATCTTTTGTTGCTAAAATCTGATTCATGGCTCTGTAAATGACAACTAAAATCTCCAGATTAATCAAAATGTGGCTGCTATCGATTTCTAGGTAAAACCATTAAAACGTCTTAAATCTCTGGGCACAAAACATCCAACTCATTTCTGCTATCAGACAATGGTCGCTCTTGCCTATAGTTAACATTCCACAAAACACCTAACTCAGTAACACTTCAAATTCTGACCAAATTTCTAAACAAGGCTACTCAAAATTCACAAAAAATACACACCAGCATAGCCTATTAAACTTTTTAATGCATTATCACAATGATTTGGACAAAACATTTACGCATCATAAAAACTGTAGTTTATTCTGCACTGAACAAGACTCCGCAACATGGCCAAAGAAACACCTGACTTAGATGGTTTGAGCCGATAACAGAGAGAGCTGGCAGAGTTAGACAGTTTGATCATTCTGATATTTTTGATAGTTTTTGTGATTTCTTTGCAGAAATATTGATATTGCAATGGTATGCTTTCGCTATTTATCGCAAAAAAAGTCTGCCGCGCCCCCCCCCCNCCCCCCCCCCCCCCATCTCTGACTTTGCTTTTTAATCTTCATGTTTCACTATAAAAGTTTCATTCCGTTGCTTCTGTTGTATTAGTAGGGGGTACTGCGCGCACAGGCTAGACCGGCGAACTCGACACGCACACCGCTTTCTCCGACTTCACACACCAATTACTCAATGACCATTCGGTCTATCTGCATAAATTTAGCACCAATGAAAAGCTCAGCCTTTCCCCGTCAGTTTCATATCAAGTACATTACATCTCATTGCGTAAAACATCATAAAAACCCCGGTTAAGGACCAAGGGGTAGGCGCCGGACTGTCTGCCTCGCCGTGGCACTTGAAATCACAGCTTGCGCGTACTGTGTTACGTATGGTGGCGTTGTTTGAATGGAATTTTCCAGTGATGAAACTCATTATTGGTTCCCAAAACCATGTGACTTAGAGAGATGAATGGACAGAGATCACTAGCAGTTTCCTCGAAGTTTCTACGTTGTCTATGAGAAAAGTTACAGCGTTTCAAAGTTTTTGAAGCGATTTTTTAATGTCATCAACAACCAACTGCGCCAATGAGGACCGTGAAATATAAAGTTTATCCATTTTCCTCAATGATACTAATTTGATTAATGAGATTGCACAACATTTTGTATGAGAAAACTTTAAATTTCCAACCCATGGTCGGCCCGATTTCGCTGGTCAGCTCTCACCATGTTCCCCTTGCCGCAGTTCAAGGGCGGGTCACTCTCGTTCTTAGCAGCGGGTCAAATGTACACACTGACACGCATGGGTGTTTATTTGGCCGCTGCATTTGATATTTGCACTGATTACGCCAAGAATGGCTTTGGAACTTTTGCTATATTGTAATATTAATGAAACACACTTATAAAAACTGAGTTCGTAGATTTAAAACTTTGCGACCCCAGTCTGGCTCACCTGGCGGACGAGCGCACAGTCATTGAGTCAACCGGGTCTGGCCGGGGTTGACTACAGGGTGGGTAGGCGGGGTGGAAGCAATGGTTTAGGTTATTTTTTGAGAGCATTGTTGCTTTTTGTGGTTACAGACTGATGGTGTTTCATATAAGGGAGATCAGCTTTGAGAGCACCAGACTAATACATTTAGTTCAGTTCTCAGGAACATGTAGATCTAAACCAAGTGCCCTACACAGTGTGTAAACATCGTACAGTATCACGTTGCTATACTGCTAGACTAGCTATCAGCTGGTGCTAGTTAGGCGTTTGTAGGTCCAAATTGCATGCCGAGATAAAACTCAGCTTTGTAGTTCAAAATTTTCCTGTATAAATATTCAGATGCTTTTATGATGCATTGCAAAACATTGATTTTTTACTTGTAACAATAGTGTCTCGTCTCTGCAACATCTTCTTATGTTTTACATCAATTTTTTTTCTTACCAATCTTAGTATTTCTTCTTGAAAATGATTCTATGTAATACAGGTTGTCATTCTGAGTCAGAAAATATATAGTTTTGTATACTTATTACAATAAATAACGATGCGATTTAGCTTCTAAGTTGTCAAATCGGTCTTATCTGCCATCATGGCGGCCATATTGGAATATGTAATCATGATTATTGTGTAACACAGTGTTATCTTATAGTTCAGAATATACAGATTACAAAAATATATAGTTTATAGTATCTAATGTTAGCGGTAAGGTTAGTATTTATTATTTATCCTATATCAAAGCTTCAATTTATCCTATTTCGGTGCCATTCTCTCTTCTATTAGATCTAGACTAGTCTCTGTATTTTATGTTCACCACAAACAGTGAAAATAAGTCTGCTAAAAACTTCATAACTCTGAAACTAACCATCCAATTTACAAACTTCTTTTTTCATTGTACTCAGCTGAATGAGCTCTAGTCTAGACGTCTAGTCTATCTATTTATCTTCATATAAGACTTCTGAGATCACGTTAACTTTTTTGATGGTACCCCCTAGTATTAGATCTAGTCTAGATGTAACAAATTGATATCCTATATATATAGGTCAGATCTAGGCTTAGACACCCATCACACATTGCACTGATTTGTTGAATGCAGATATTCTCAGATTATTCTGTGACGATCTTGAATCTGATCCTAATCTAAAATATTCAGTCAGAATAAAGAGTCCTTTCCAGCCTTAATTAGACTATTCTGGTTTTCAAAATTCCAATGCTGCTTACTATTAAAGACAGCAGTAGATGAGGTCATAATGAATTATGAAAACTGAGCTTGACTTGAAGTCAACGGAGAACAATAAAGAAATCAACTGAGAAAACCTGCTCACGCATTCGTTCGCACACAAACGGGCTGCTACTGACTACAGCAGTGCTAGTCAGCTGTGACGGAAGCCGATAAACTCACCTGAATTCCGAAGCTTTGACGACGTCGATTTCGACTGAATCTTTTTCCTGAGATTTCTTGTCTTCAATCGAGTCGTCCTTGCCGATCTTGTCGACATTTTCACCTGGAATTGGTTCAATAGTAATATAAATCAACAAGATTGTAGAGAAAAAGGCTTAGAAGGAAGCCATCTTGGATTTTCTTCTAATCACAGTAACGAATAAGATTCGCCCGTTAGGATCATGTGACCTGCAAGAGCCAATGAATTAAATTGCTTAGGCTTGTCCATGGAATCTGAATATGGCGTAGAAATCAGCACCGGGTCGGATAGAATTTTTTACTGCTGGCCGATTTTTCATTGTATACTTGGTGATGATGAATAGTTTGGGCTACAGAAGTAATGTTTTGCAAGTTTCTCGTGCGAATTTTAGACCACTGACGTCCAAAGAGGTTAATTTAACTGAAAAGGTAACACTTTTATTAGATCTGGATTTAAAATAGTTTAGAGTCTCTAGTCTAGACTAGATTTCTGTTCATAGTCTGTCTACTGCCATACAAAATCAGGAGCAGAGAAAGGGGTGTAGGCCTAATGATAAGCAGTCTTGGAAAAGTCCTATGACTCTACACAGGCGAGGACAGTGACCTGCGAGCAACGATGAGCCTTGAAAAGTGATAAAAATAACTTAGAAACTCTCTTACTCGGATAGTGAGGCAACAGAAGATCTTCAGAGAAAGATACCCCCATCTACTCTAACAAGTGTTTCGGCCCTTTGATTTCCTTAGGCGTATCACTAAGAAGGAACTTGCTCAGTTTCTGTCCTGCATCAGGGAGGAATTCCAAGGATGTATCTCACAATAAAGGGGTGCCAAAATTCCTTAATCTAATCACAGACTACTTTTGTAGAAATTTTTTTGCTTAGTTGTTATGTTGTGAAGTTGTTGTTGAAGAGGGAGCAGTAGGGAAAGATCAGCTTGGTTTTTTAGCCTAGCGTGAGCCTCAACAAGCACACAGATTTCAGGAACACAGCCATGTAGACAGCATCAACAATGCACATACGTTTTGGCAGCAGTCACAGTTTCCAGCCTGTGTTGGGGGAAAAGGCATAATGAGCATCACGGGAGCTAGACATACTCTAGGCTCAGCTCAGACTAAAATTCACTTAATGGGGAAAATAGTACAAATATAACATATGATTGTGTGGACTTAACGGAGAGCTACCATGTCAGGGATCTGGATTGAAGACAGTGGACAGGGGCAAGTGGCATTGATGTGGGGAAAATAGACATTGAGCCTAAAAGTTGGCAGGGTAGCTTTGTTAGTTACATCACCATGTTATACATCAGATTGTGGAGCAAAGCAAAGCACATATATTGTACTACAAATCATCCAAAGTCATGAAGAAGCAAATTAATTGTGACTTAAAGGTGTTGAGAGACAGAATACTGACTTCTGTTGCATAACAGTAAGTATGATTAAGTGACATTAACGTTATGAAGAAATAACTGTGTCAAAAGTGGTATTGTGACTTGTCTCATTTGGATGCTTAAGTGACAAAAGTTTGATGAATTTAGCTTTACCAGTTACTGAGAAAAGTACAGTTGAATGCTGGCATGAAAGCATAGTACAGTATGCAACATTTTAAAGTTAGTGTCATTTGTCAAAAGCTGCTCTCAGACATTGCTCTGGCTAATGGTGTGCAAGGGAGGTCATTTTTTTTTCTTTGTATGTGCATCATGGTCTTACTTTATGAAGTGGACAATGTAAAACTGCAAGTGACAAGTGCTGGACATGAAAGTCTTTTTATATCATTGTTTGCAGACATTCCATGAGGCAGATGAGGGCAAGAAGGGATTCCTCAATCATGATGACATCAAAGTGGCAGCTATGATGCTATTTGGACACAAGTTATCAAAGGTTTGCATTTGAGACAACTACACTTTTGATGCAGTTTGGTTTAAGTCATTAAGACGAGGTGGGGTGGTGGGAGGGGAGGGGTGGGAACAATGAGAAAGATGGGGTTAGTGGGTTGCCAATTTACTTCATCTTAGAAGGCAAAATCCCTTTTCCTTTAACCATTTAATTTTGTCCCTTCCCCTCGCCCTTGCATTGCAGAGACTTCAAAGGCTTTAATTACTCTTCCACTCCCTTCCACTGATCGCCCAGATGGTCCCGTCTCTTTCCTCCATCCCCTCCCTCCCTACTCAGCTCCTTCGCACGTGCAACTATTACCGGTAACCTATCATGTTGACTCAGTCTTGTAGACTGTTGTTAGCAATTGTTAAGTAAATCTCCGGGAGTTGCACACTGCTGACAGTTTATTGCGGGTGAAAAGCATGTGCGATGGCCTTTAGAACTTCAGGTCGATGACCTCGTTAAAGGAGAGGTTGCTAGAATTTGTATTTGTTGGATCAGAGGTACATTTACTATTACAAATAGGGGGAAAAAAATGGGGATTTTCATTTCCCTTGTATGTGAGGTCTCGTTGGATCCAAGCTCGTTGTATTCAAGGTTCACTGTATTAACTTTTTACAAACTGATGCCATTTTATCAGCTCTGATATGTGTGTGGATCAGTGATAAAGCACATTTTGACTCCCCTTAATCATGCTTTTGATTTAATCACAAGTTGAAATGATATAAAACAATAATAAAAGTCACTGGATTAATGCATCTCCTTTCAGTTGCAGCTTTTCTATGTTTCTGAGGTATTTTGACTACTGGGATTTGACTGCATTAGTCTTTGCTGCAGAATATAGAAGTGTTTAGAAGGCAAATGTGTAGTCCCATTGTGGACATAATACAATATTTTCTTATGAGCTGTGTCTTCCAGTAGCATGATAGGGAGGTAGCTCTGTGCTTGTGGCACACCAATTGGTGACAGGATTCCAGAGAGTCCTGTAAGATAAAGGTAGTGTAAAGCACTAATTTTTTCTCTAAATCTTTGATTTCAGAGTGAAGTGATGCAGATGCTCACATCATTTGGCTCAGAGCATAATCCTGGAGAAATGGGTATGCATTTTATGTTCTTTAACTTCCAACTTCATTGTTCTCTACAATCCTGGCATATATGATCTTCAAAATATTTTTTGTTTTCTTTTTAGATTTCACTGGTGAAAAATGGAGGAATACAACATATTCGTATATGTTTGGTCTTAACATTTGTGAGATGTGTCTCTTTCTGTGTAATCTTGTTTGAAAATGGACATAAAATAAAATAGTAATTTGCTGTACTGAAAACATTGCCCCATTTACTATAGCCATTGATTTTATTCTATACCTTAGGTCTGAATCTGCATCAGTTCCAAGAAGCCATGAAACCAAAGTTCACAGCAGTTGATGAAGATGAAGATATTAGAAGCACATTCATGGCATTTGACAAGAGTTGTAAGTCTGCATTTATCTAGATATGTTGGGATGTTTTATATGAACCTTGTTGCAAGGATGGTAGAATACTGAAATTTTGGCAAGTCTGAATATCAGATTTGAGGAAAAAAAAAAAAATGGCATGTTAACAAGAGAAGAAAGTAGCATAATAGAAACAGCAGTTTCATTTGGGAGATATTTTGACATTTAAGAGGTAGTTTATGTAGTCCAGAGAAAACAATCTGTTTTTTTTTAATTGTCATTCTTTTGCACATTATTTAACAATGTCATGGACATTCCTAGTCCAAGAAATAGTGAAAGAATGGGTAAATACATACTACTTTTTCTTGGCAGGTAAAGGTTTTCTTACTGTGGATGACGTGAAATCTGCATTTCATCAAGTCTGCCCACACTTTGCTGAACACAGGGTGGAACTGGCTTTCAAGTAAGTCTCTAAAACTGGGCAGCACAAGTGATGACTTAAAGGCCACATTGTGCCCATGAAGATTTATATTTTCACACTGTTGTTGGATTGCAACTTACCTACAAAGATGTGAGGAGAGGGATGTGCTGACAGACCCAGCATCTGTCTTTAGCTTTATCAGCCATTCTCAGATCGTTTCAGCTTTCAACAGAAGACATTCGAGTAGTCTAATTTATTTCCTTTCTTTAAGAGTGATCAAAGCACTGAAGCCAAGAACTTACACAAGGTTGCCAGTATCCTGTAATTTCACTGATTTTGTGCATGAGAAATATTCTATCCTAGATTGAATACCCATTCTATGAACGGCATAGCAAAGAATGAACAGCAGAAGATAACAATTCTAACAGTAGCCCACTTGATAGTGATAGCTACTCACAGTAATACATTATTCAGAGCTGAGCCTGCACCTAACTCCACTTGAAATGAACATTTCCTGGGAGTCATCGAAAAATTGATCTTTGACCATCAATAGAAATCCAAACCTGTCAACTGAACATTCCGCAATTTTTTCAGGTTTTGTAAATTTTATGTGATGGCATCCCAGAGACGATTATTAATATTACTAAGCAGTACATAAAATCTGAAGGTCACACAATCAGTATTAGAATAGAGAGGCATGTGGCAAATTGTTAAAATTTCCCTTTATTAGGATAGATGTCGAAGAAGTTTTGTTTTGTTAGTAAGGGTCAGCCTTCCAACTTCCATTGTATGATAATTGGTATACTTACAACTGACAGTGACAGTGATTCTCTTTTCCCTCTGCAGAGAGCTAGATCGCGATGGAGATGGCAGAATCAGCTACAAGGACTTCGACTTCATGATGAAATTCAACAATTTGTCTTGACACAGTCTCTGGCTATTCACTTATAACTAATGTATATAATATATATATTGTCACTGGTATCTTGTAGAAGTCAGCATCTTATTCCGTCCATAAAATTATACATACAAATTATAGACAAATCATGGAGTTCATGTTTTTATTTTCATAGTGTGATCTTGTCAACTTTTTGTTTATTTGTTTATGATTATAGTATTTCATCAGTCAATATTAGTGACTTCTTGTAATTAGGTTACCACACTGTCATATTGATTAAACACATACATGCACTCCTTGAGCTTTGCAAAAGTGTGAAGTGTTGCACAGCAGGTATGATGAGTATGACGTCCAGTTTGATCATGACACAATACTAAAATATAGTTGGCTTTTTGAGGTAATAGGTGTGTAGTTAGGAAAGGGCGGAGGAAATGGGGGGTGTCATTATCTCTTCAATTCAAGAAACTGAAAAGCATCCACTCAAGATCATAAAAATACAGCAGGAAAAAAAAAAGAAATGAGTTTTTTGATAGAACAGATAGTTTTTGAGCTTTCATTCAGACTTGCAAGCACTATATTTCAGTATCATTTTGTTTGATTGCCTCACAAACTTATAATCCATTCCAGAAACAAGCAAGATTGGCGCAACACAAATACTTAAAGAAAACAATTTGTTTTTTAATCTCCTCTTTATCATTACATGTACATTGTTAATAGCGAGAACAACCATTCTTCTATCTCAGTAACATAAAAACATTTTCACACATTTGCATGTAATAAGACCACACTTGAACAAGTAATAGCAAAAGGAGTTTTCCATGCAGATGTAGAGTAATGCAATAAAGAACCAAAATAGATTATAATAATATTCTCCAGCTTCCAGCACAAGTATATTCTTGTTACAAGTAAGTTGTGCAGCCATGAAAACCTTGACATTAACTTTGTATGATCATTTCACACCAGTTTAGCATATTATAACTGTGGGTCTCCTATGTAATTTGAAGTAATGTGGTAAATTTTGTTTCAAAG
Organism: Ellobium chinense; assembly: GCA_033807755.1. NCBI lineage: Eukaryota > Metazoa > Mollusca > Gastropoda > Ellobiida > Ellobiidae > Ellobium > Ellobium chinense. The sequence goes on along the minus strand of JAWQUT010000438.1, from coordinate 458,007 downwards.
TTCATACTGCAGACTTGTTATAATAAAGTCCTCTTCGAAAAAAAAAAAAAAGAATCATTACAAATGTCTGTCTAGGTGCTCATTTAGGCTGGACATCAAAACAACAAAAATCGATTATTATTTTTTTTTTTGGATAGAGCACACACTGAGCAGTCATATGCTTTCAGAAAATCACATACAATACATAGGTAAATATACACAGTCATGCAAACACGCACTCATACATTGAAAAATGCATTTATTTATCTTCCAATAAATTAAAGATGCTGCTCTGTCGCCTTATCAGTGGTCTGTCTGGTGGGGCGGTGGTGGTGCTGCTTGTTTGGGAAAGTTTGAGCCTCTTGGCGACCTGTTCAGAATGGTTGGTACTGTGGGCTTTGCGCTTTGGAGGCTGCATGGGTTGGGGCTGATTGCAAAAAAAGGCAGAAAACACTGATTCTTGTTGTTTGCTTAGGAATGATTACCATCTCATTATCTTAATGTGTTGGTCAGTTACCAGAAGGATGTCTTAGCCCACATTTCATATATTGTCTGTGTTGACTGTTTATTATTTAAATCATGTAGAATATGACATAATATGTCAACATTGACATTAAAGAGGACAAACATCAGGCCTTTGAAAGGGGATGTGGAAGAAGGTGATTACCTGTGACAGGCTATAAGCCTCTTTGTCCTGTATCAGAAATTTGCCGTTGAGAAATGACAAGTCCATTTGAAGAATAGGTCTTGTTAGTTATTATAAATGCATATGTCCAAGAATCATTTTGGTTTGAAAAACCCTGCTACACTACAAGATTTGTGGTTGAGTTACGCTGATTTTCATATTTTCGCAGGGGGTTTCGTCCCTGAATATGACAATGTGGCATAAACTCTAAGATGCTTGTCATTCTAATATATATAAAGTAGATAAGGAACCTAATCACTTACCACGGCAGCATTCTCATCCTGACTTTCTTGACTTTCCATGGTCTGAAAGACAAAATTCTTGGATGCCTTGGCAGAGCTTCCACCTAGGGCCGTTTTAGCCACTTGAGCAATTTTGACCAGAGCCTCTTTACTCCGAGTTAAGAATGATCCTTTTCTTGTGACCTGAGAAGGCAATAATGTGATTAAATTGAGGAAAGACAAGCTGATTTACATGTATGATGTTATGTCCTAGATGATATGTTGCAAGCAGCACAAGGGGAAAAAAAAAAAAGGGTTTATTCACTTCCTGAATAATAGTAACTTGTATTACAAATGTCCTATATTGATACATATATTGTCAAGTGTAATGAGAAACACACATGCAGCAAAACACAACAGTCAAGCAAATTCTATTACAGTCATTGCTGGTCACCATTGTGCAATGACTTTATTGTCTTCTTTCCTCCCTCCTCTGAAAACAGGCTCTCATTTACAAATGACTTGTACAATGAATAAGAGGAATAACACAATGGCATAAACCATCAAACCTGAGATCTAGATCCTTCAAGCCTCAGTTTTAAGTCTTGATGGTGAGAAACACTTTGCAGCAGAAACTCAACAACCCTTAGTGGTACTCCATTTAACTAAAGTTGCTATGACTGTCTTGCAACAGATCTGTGTGTACAGTTGGCCAAAATGTAATGCGTGTGAGTCAGGCCTCCTAAAGGGACAGTACCTTGGAATCTTATTATAGTGGATGGTGAATTTCTGATTACCTCCCAAGCCCACAGACTGAAACTTTTCCTCATGATCTAGAACGATTGTGTGGGGGAAAAAAAAGTGCTACTACAGGGGTACAGCAGCACGCTACTACAGGGGTACAGCAGAACAGTGTTAATCATCATATCATGTGCTACCTTAGGTTTCTGAGGTTCAGTTACGCTGGCTTTGACTGTGGGCTCTTGAGACTGGGGAATGTTGGATTCTGAAACAAAAACAAGAAAAGGTAAATATAAAAGAAGATCACATTATGTAATAAACGGTGGTAATCAATAAACAAAAGCAGAATCACGGGAAAAAATTGCAGCAATAAGAATTAAAGATGGAAGATGCAACCTGACTCAATACTATTGCTCTGCCCCACTCTCTAGGCATTCTAGATCTGATGACTGCGAGCTAAATATCCATTGCAACCATTTCCTCCATCTTCCCTCAAGTAATTTGTCTTTAAGACCAACTTGTAACTTACATATAAATTCACCACGTGCTTTTTTTCCTATAGTTTTCTCCCCGTTGCAGAATACTGAAATCCTTATCTGTAATTATTACCTTTCTTCTTCAAGAAAAACTGTCCCATTTTGAGAACTTGACTGCTTTCATCTTTTGCATTAGGATCCTGTGAACACACAAATCCAAGAAGTGAGGACACATTCAGAGAAGAACAGCTACTTTAAATAAAATTATTGTAAGTGTTTTCAGATAATTTTTGC
>JAWQUT010000438.1:434922-448073 GCA_033807755.1 Ellobium chinense | reverse complement strand
GAATATAAAAGAAGTTCGAGCAGAAGATGGAGAGGACTAAATAAAGATAAACAGATGGACAGACGAACAAGAGAGTGACAGTGATAGAGAATACTTTTGTATGCTTATTATGTCAATGGTATACATAAATTGTGATTGGCCATTAGTCTGATCAAAATGAACGTGTATATCATCTAATGGCCTGAATGTTGGTGAAAATTCTGGAAAGATGAAAACTTCCATGAATAAAGGATAAAAAAAAAGTGTTACTCACCCATCTGCATCCAACATTTGAGACTGAGTGTTGTAGTATCCCATGGAATCATTCAAGTGGTCAAAGTTACGGCCAGAGTTAGATTCACTCTCTTCTCCCATTCCAGTGCTGTAAAGGTCTGGAGAGCGAGAGTTCTCTCTCCTGAACCTACAATGATCCTTGAAAACAAGGACATATAAGAACAATAAAAATATAGTGATTAATCTTCCTCTCAGTAAAAACATCATGGGAAATGCAACAGATCTGGTAAATTAAATTTAAAAAATTAACAAAACGAGACCAAAAATAAGCTGGCCTACTTCTTCTGAAATTACTGACAGTTTCAGACCCGAAACACCTTTTCCAAAGGGTCTCCTTTTGAAGTCTGCCTACATCAGGGAAGCTGTGCCAACCAAAACATGTTCAGTCATTCAAAAGATTGTCTAATAAATTACTCTGATATAGTGTACCTGCGTTTGTGTGACCGGTACTTGTTTTGGCATGGGAGTCATGTCACTGGACCACATAGAAGAAGACAAAGAATCTGAGGAACAGAGAAGCAGAATTAACGATGTACGCTTGACAACTGGCATGAACCTATGGAAAGCACTTCATTTAAGATAACTCTTTTACATCATTAATTTTATATAGTCCTACACTTACATATTACTGCAACAAAAACACAATTGTCATGTGGTACAATACTTACAATATAAATTGAGAGAGCCATACCAAATATAAATCAAATACAGAGGGTTCTCATAAACTCATATTCTAATTGACCACTCCCTAATTTGACGTTGTGAGGTGCTCAGATTCTTCAAAAAAACTATTGATGTAAATATTAAGCGCCTTGAGACTAAAGCAGTTTAAGAGTATCTGGGTGCTTTAGTATGTGCAGTTTAAAATCATAGGGTTTAACTTGCTTGCTGATGATGTATGTCAAATTCCACAGTGGAATGCCAATAACACCACCACGCTTCAGGTCAAGCTCTTCAGGGTATGTTCGGAAGTATTTTATCATCCAGAGTTCTTTTCAAGAGACCAAAACAGTTAGGCATGCTTGTTAAGCCGTTGTTGTGTTAACAGTGTTCCATTATATTTTCTCTTGTTTTGTCACATATTTATTCAAATTATATACTCTAACAGCTGTTTAGGAGTTCCAGAAGGTAACTCAGATGCAAGATATGGTTATCTCTACCTTCAGCTTTGTGTTCCTTCTCCACATCCTTCATGAGTTCCCCAATTTCATCATCAGACCCATCCTCAGCATCACTCTGAACCACATGAGATCTCCTTTTCTTTTTGATACTGGTCAATGTAAAATCGTCTGGAAGAAAATTGACAAGCACAGGATTAATGTACAAAATGAGCTGCAATCAGGTGAAACGTGTTTAATGTCATTCAAAGCTATGTCTCCCTCTGCCTTGCTCCTTCATAATTCTGCAACAATTTATTGACCAAGAAATCAGGACAATTTTTCAACCCACCAAATGGATTTTTAACTAGACATGAAATGTCCTAAGCTGTGAATGTTGATGTTTACCAAACAATGCAAAGAGAAAACAGTACAATTTCACAAACTCATATTCCATACAACAAATCCATTATTGAGTTTGTGAAGGTTTTAATTTCAAGTAACAAAAGTGACAGAGAAGAAAAGGGCGCTCAAAATCACAGTGTGCATTTTTCTCCTTGATCTCCTTATAATCAGAGTCAAGCCTTAACAGCTAGTAAGAGATAACAATTACAATTAGAAACATTTTTTCAATGCAAGTTATAAGTGATCCTTAACTTAACATCCCCATTTTAAAGTTTCTTTAAAATTTAGAAATCTTTTCAAGATTATACAGATTGAAGTGAATATGATATTTGACATCAAAAGGAAAAAAAAAAAATTTAACCTTACCTTCATCTTCACTATCTGCTTCATAATACTGTTGTTTCTTTTTCTGCACCGTGTCATCCTCTTCTTCTTCATCATCCTGATCATTTTCTTCATCTGACACATCAAAATGAAGGTGAACATCTTCTGAATCCTCCTCAAAGTCACTGTTCTTCTCTTCATCATTATCATAATCGCCATTTTCATCATCATCATCATCATCGTCATCAGCTTCCATGTCAAGAAGTGGATTATACTGTGAAATAATTTATAATTATACATTTCAGTAGATATAATCTGAACACATTCAATTATGATAAAAACACTTTTTCTCCAACCATCGCCACCTGACTTTGACAATTCATCACCCTTTTCCCGTTTACATCATCAATTAACATCAACATCACATAGCAATATCCTCATATTCTTTATATTGTTTCTTATGAATGAGGATAAAAAGACTACTTGTATATGCAGTATGTGAGGTAAAAATGTTAATGTTTTTACTATATACCTAAGCTAGGAATACATACGCCATTCATGTCCGGAACCTAACTGAAACTGAAAGTGTTTTTTAACTGTTTTTACATATCAATATCATTGCATTGAATCAATGGAGGCTACTTAATTAAATAGTTGGGATAATGAAAACAGATACATCACAACTAATGTATTATAAATCAAATTTAAAAGTACCCAATTAAATAAATAAACAGATTAATAAACAAGAAGATAAAATGATAACGAATAAATATAAATAATCAGATAAATATATGATAAAATAAGTAGGAAGATCAGTTGAGTGGTGTTGGAAATTATATGGATGCATATTATTTGCCACCACATGTGTTTGAATTCTTGTTTGGAGGAGAGAGGGTGTTTTGGACATCATTTCATGCACTATAGGATCAAGTTTCTTCTCACTCCAAATATACAGAGATTAAGTGACAATTCCCGGTTCTCATTAGTCTCAAGGTCAGAGCCATCTTCTTTTTGGAAAGTAACATGACAAAAGTGCTAGAAACTTTGATGAATGGGTATTTTTTAAAATGTCCATTGATAACAGATTGTAAATAGGTTCACTTCTTTTCATTTCATGTCATATTTTTGGTTTACACAAGGATCAAATTGCTGACTTGACTGTTAATGTACACACTGTGGAATCTGCCATATAAACTTACATCTTTTCCATCGTCAGACTCATCAAATTTAAGATCATAGTCGTCTTCTTCTTCCTCTTCTTCCTCATCATCCGTATCAGATCCATCTGTCATCTCAGCCTCCTCCTCTTCCTCCTTTTCCTCTTCTTTCTCTCCCTCAAAACCCTCCTCATTCTCCAGAGCATAGAGTTGAAGTCTTCGCTGTCTACCTTCCTCTCTCTTCTTCCTCATGCCCACTCCAAGCTGCTGCTTGAGTCGAGCTAACTTTGATCCTGAGGAATGTAAAGAGACCACTACTTTACAGCAGAATTTATGACACTATAAAACAAGTGAAACCTTTATTTCACTGTTCCGCCTGCAAAGTGATGAATCATCCAATTATTATTTCATTTCAGATTAAACACTTTGCAATGGGACAATGAATTCAAGAGTAACTATGTCATCCACTGAGATCCGTGAATCCTGAAATTCAGATGACTTTACCAATCCTGAAATGTGTCCACATGAAATCCATTTATTATTGCAATGGAAGTGGTCAAGTAAAATAACCTTCAATATGGCCAGACTGGAATTAATGAAACTGCAAACCAGAAGTCATGAATCAAAAAAGCCAGCACATGCAACAAAGTGACAGCCATAAAAATTTCTCTTGTTTAGTTACCCCATAACCTCTGATGAAACTAGCCTCTAGGCCTCAAGGCTGATTGTTTTTAACTCGTGACTTCAATTAGGCGATAGAAAATGACAAAACACGTAACTTTCACAAAGACAAAGGCAATGCCATGTACACAAAAAATGAAAAAAAAAACGCCTAAAGCTGTATCTGGGTACGTACTTATAAAAAGATTATTTTAAGATACTTGGAGATGCTTTTAACAACATTCACACTCACTGGCCACTCAAAACACTATCTGATGTAAATTTTATAATATTCATAAGACGGATCAAAGCTAACCATCATGTTGAGACTTGCAAATCATTTCAAAACATCACTGGTTTCATATAAAATATTTTCCAATAAGCATGCTCAACTGTATTTTTGATTCTTACCTGGTGTACTGTCACTCAGTGCAGCTTCTTCCTCCCTTACATGGTAAGTTACTGATTTCAGTTTTAGTTCTTTCTTGTCTCCTTCCCCTTCCTTTTCTATGATACTGTAATTCAAGAACAGAGGAGTCAGTACATTCTGGAAAACATTGCTGTTTGTAGCGGTAGAGCCTGTCTAGACGATAATAAGCAGCATGAAAAATTGGTAAGGGTGTCAGTTACAAACCAATAACTTTACAGAAATGGTCAAAATGTCATTTTCAAGTAAGATTAGATTACAGCCAGGAGTTCAGAAAACTCACTGAAAGATCTGGCGATGATTCAGCAATGAATGTTGTTCACAACAGCTTGTGATTTGGTTAGCCCCAACCAGAGCATTAAACTGCTAACATTGCTCCTCATCCTACCTTTGCTTCATGAAAACAGCAATCTTTATTAAAATTCAACCTTCCATGTGCAGAGGACAGTATTTGTTCAACTTACAAGATTCTTAGTTCAGAGACTTACTGAGTGTCCGGATCTTGCAATCTTACCTGAGGCTGACATCACGCGCAGACCTAGGTGTGCGACTCTTGGCATGGCGGGCAAGCCTATCCATCAGTTTGACAACGCCAGGATTTTTAGGCACCGTTGAAACTGTGGGTTCATCAAGACATATCACTTGGTCTGGTGTCCCACTGAGTCGAGGTGGAGCAGATAAATCAAGGCCCTGGAGATTGTATGGCAACTTTCTGGTGACCTGAAGTTTATCCTGGACTGGAGTTTGCTCCTCTAAAGAAAGTTCTGTGTGGGCCTCAGTGGTGGCAACAACAGAGTTCGAAGGTGTTGATATTACAGACATGATGCTGCTGCGAGGGGTCTCTTGAATTACTGTTTCTACATCTTGGCTGGCTTCAGCACATGTCTCAATGGTGCTGCTATTTGTGTCCACTATAGTGAGTGTAGGCTCAACATTCAGTGATGGATGATTGTTTCGATAGTCCTGACTGAAGACATGTTGCAGCCTTTCGTTCTCATCACCAACCGTACTTTGAGACTGAAATAAATCCCTGGATGGGTCTTTCTGTAAAGATGGAACAAAGAAAACTGAATCTTTTTCCTGATTATCTGCCAACTGCTGAGAGGATGGAGCAGAAATATTTTCTGGCAAACTAGTCTCCTCAGCCTGCTTATTGTTAACAGATTTATCAATGTCAGCATTTGTGTCTTCAACAGTAAGAAGAGGTTCATCCTTTTGAAAGTCATTATTTGTGCACTCAGCTCCTCTTTCAACATGACTATAACTGATTGGCTCAGTATTCTCATCACACACTGAATGACTGTTGCTTGATATTCCTAGATTCAACAGTACATCTGTCTCTGAACTGACAGGCTGCAATTCTGGCAAATCGTCATCCTCATCACCACAGGCTTCTCTGTTGGCAACTTCATCAGCTGCAGCAGTCAGTGTTTCTGAACTGGACGGGAGGTAGACAATGCTGGACTGAGAAGTGGCTAATTCTTGGGAAGCTACACCTGAATCATCAGCATTCCCCGACTGAGACTGGGAGCAGTCAGAAGAGTCCTGGTGGTTTTCACTTGTGGTTGCTGGTAAACTCTGGCTGGTGTCAGTATTTGATTTGTGTCTCAGTTTTCTTGGAGGGGTTGGCAAACTTGGTAAGGGGGTTGTAGACAGTTTCTCACAAATCTTGGCTTTCCTGAGCAATATATGAGAAAGATGTGAATGGAATGACCAACAGCAAACATCTTGGCATGACAATGACAAAACATCCAGTAGCAAAGTGATGTGCAAACTGTTGAGAAGGGAATCATCCATCCTCACTGTAGACTTGAACAAATCATCAAGATCCTGTTTTCATAGCGCTTGTGCTTAATCACAGAACAATCTTATATTAGTACAAAACAAATGAGTGCACTTAATCCCATACTTTTATTGGCAATTTTTCCTATGCTTAAATGGATATGTTATTAAGTGAAATTAACTGCACATTTTTTGTTAAGTTATGAGAAGCTGGTCTCTCTATCAGCCAATCACAAGGACTTACTGGATGTCCCTAGCTCTCCTGAGCCCAGCATACTCCTGTCTCTTCCTATTAGCCCTGGCTATGAAGTCATCCAGGGATTTGGGTTCTGGTTCATAATAGGGCAGGTTCACCCTGGAGTCTGAGGATGGACATGACATTTGTGCATGTTACTTCAGATAATGTACCGCACAAGAGGCTAGAAAAGTGAAAAACATTAATATTGTACACAACATGCACATAAAAGTCTACCACCGGACACAAAGACAACTAAATAAATTAGTTAAAAGTTGAAGCATTAAGGCATTTCAAACATTGATCTGTGTACAGTCCGCAACTGAATGTAGGAAACTAGTATCAGTTTCTTGAACTCATTTATCACTTTTATTCTGTGTATAAGGCCCAAAGTTATTTTGATGCCAAAAAAGCATCGATGATATTTTAGTTATTCTGGTATTCAGAGTGAGATGCAGAAGTTCAGTCTGTCGTGGTACAGATGGGCAATTTAAAATTAGAATATGAAAATACATTGAGTCTAAATCTTCACTTCAATCCACGTGATTTGTTTGTATCATGTTTTCATTTCTCATTTTCTCTGGCTTTTCAACTGTGCTCTTACAAACTTCACAGGGCCATTGGCATTTTTAGAACATCATGCAGAATGAGCTTACCTAAGGCAAACCCTGAGTTAGAGTGCCTATTTATGAAGTCATATACTTGTTCTGAAAGACAGGAAATTCTGTATGTATGAATAGCAAACTGTCTTCCAACAGACTTCATGTTGTAATATTAAATACATGTACAAAACTTGACTGGAAAAAACACTGCTTTTTTTTTTTATTTTTGAATTCTTTCAAAATGTCACTAAGTGGACAAAGATGTCTGAGAACTTTCCATTCTTGTTAACTTCAGGGATTCAACTCACCTCTGACCAGCCTCTGAGAGTCACTGTATATTTCCAGCATTTTCTCCTCTGCACTTTTCTTGGTCTTTCTAGAATATTTTGCTCGTTCCTCCTCTGATTTGCTAGCACCCTAAATACAGCAAAATGTGGGAAAAATATTTAATCAGATTCAGGAATTGGTTAAAACATTTTAGACTCGGAAAGTTTCGTAAATCACAAGCATCAAGTCTTCAGCTAACAGAACATAATAAATATTTGTGATTTGCCATAAAATAAGAGAATATAGGGATGGAACCAGACAATGAACAGAAAGCCTGACATATTGTGGAACAGCAATTTCCATAAATACAAATATATTAAACACCTGTGATGTATGCAAAGAATACACTTTCATCGAAGCCTTCCTGAGATTATGAAAACATTACTAAGTGACTATCATAACTATACAAAACTGTCTCTCCCAAGCTGGCCAGTCAGGTTACTTTAGATGTCAGGAAAACAAATCACCTGGTGTCCCCCCATACAAACATTTTGCGCAAGCAATGCAATGTATGCTTAAACTTGCTAGCAGCTCCTCTCACCTTCATCTTCTTCAACTTGGCTAGCAGCTCTGGACTGATCTGACTCTCATCAAACCCTTCATCATCATCAACATCACCACCGTCATCATTATGATTACTGCCATCATCTTCAGCGCTCTTGTTACTTGCATCTCTCTCATCTACATGGGTGTTAGCTGATGAAATCATTTACATATATAAATAAGGAACACTTTCTGGTTCTGGTCTTTCATGCCCAAATGCATGAAGCAAATGTATCAACACAGTGCTTTTCCTTTAAGCATATATATTCATGTAAGATAAAGATCAGCCATTCCCTGATTCACGGAGAAAGACATGGAAATGAACACGAATTTCAACAATTTAAACATTTTATACAGATGCTGGGAATTAATTTTCAAAACCAACACAATGTCCTAGTAACAAGCAGAACAAATCAACTTAAAGAAAAGCTATGACTTCAAAAAAATCAACATTTGAATTTTCACCATCAGTGTTCATCAATTGCAATTGTCATTTCTCAAATTATTTTCACTTTGCAACAGGAGTTTGCATCATAAAATAATTTTGACATATGTTAGCCTTTCTCAAAGAAAAGAAAAGATTTAAAACTTGGTCCTCATCAGTTTGGGTATCAAGCTGGCCTGTCAAGAGGACAGCAGCATTCCCTCCTGTACTGGCATAAATGTTTCATAACTTACCGTCCTGGTCATCATCACTGCTGTCAGCATCAAACAGACCACTGGCTTTGAAGTCAAAACGTAGACTTGGACTGTCCTCATCATCAGCATCTGAGTCTGCCCTGTTATCCACCTCAAGGGCAGTACTGCTTTGAGATCCTGGTGCTTTCTCATCCTGACTACCCATAATTTTGCCTCCTTTATCTGCTTGGCTGACATCCTCACTGCCTGTCTTATTATCAACTTCTTCTACCACAGTACTGCTGTTTTCTTCTCCTTCTCTGTCTTCTTCAGCATGATCCTTCGGTAGATCTTTGCTGTCATTCAGGATAATCTCTTTGTCACCATCAGTTTCTTCCTCTTCCTGTCCGTCATTTTCACTGTTATTGCTGTTGTCAGCATCATCTTCATCATCATCAATGATCATCTGCAATGACAAAGAGTCTTTATAGCATTATATACATGGGCAAGGGTAAGGTCAGCGAAGGCCTCTCAGAATATAGCAGGGAGTTTGATTCTAAACTGAGATGTGAACAGATGGAATTTTCAGCCTTGGTACAGTTTGAGATAAAATTGTATGTTTAGGTGATATATCCACTCCTAATTTTCAGCCATAGTCTGTCTGTCCCAATAATACTTTTGTTCTTCTTCAGCCCTATGTCTTTCACAGTTATGTCACAGAATCAGTTTCAGCCTTGTTATCACCCACTCAGATTAGCTTTATTAGTTCATTTGACATTAAGCCTTACTTTGGGCAACTGATTAAGTATTACTATTATTGGCTTTGTTCTTGACAGCCATTATATATTTTTTCTCCTGTCCCTTTCTCTCTAAAATATCTTGCAGGGATGTTGGATGTTGCGCCTCTGTTTGTCTCTATAAATTTGGATCAGTATTGAAACAGAACTGATGTAGAAACTTCCAAAATGATCATACCTTTGCCATTAATCATGAAATTATAACAATGGACTATGCAACAATAGGCAGTGAGGCTTCATGCTTACCCTTCGCTTTCCTTTTGATCTTTTTATTGCAAACATTTCATCACCTTCATCATCATCACCATTGTTGTCAGAACCTGCATGCAAAACAAACAAGTATAAATAGATTTAAATTTAAAGTCACTTAATTCCTACATTGTCACATCCTTTTCACAGTCACAAAGCTGTGTATAATTTTGTACAATGTCAAATGAGGCAAATTTAAAAAAAAACAATAATAGGTCAACAAAAGCCTTTTTTGCCAATTGAATATGAGATGCTAGTCAAAGGAATTTCACCTTGAAAGAATACAATACAACCACTTTTTATGTACCTTCATTTTAAAACTGTAAACACTAACCTTCAGTTATTCCATGTCCATTTTACCTAGGTAGATTCAATGCAGAATGAGTTGCCTGGATTGAATTAGACTGAGCCGTGTAAGTTAAGGGTACGAAATTACTGATTTCAAACAACTGAGGCAGCCCCGAAAGTTGACTGGTTTGGCTACTTATTCAGAGACTGTGGTCCTTGGGTTTAATAGAGGTTTAGAATAGATAAGAGCAAAAGGAAATTAGTTATAAACACAGATGAAAAATGACCATTCACCTGCAGAGTGATGAAAAGATTCATCCTCCATGCCTGAGTCTGATTTATCTATGCTACTGTGTGCCCACTCGGTGACTTGTTTTGTAGCAAGAGTCAATCCTGTGACTTCCTTCTCATTCTGGGACACCTGTTTAAATATGAAAGAAAAAAATGATAGGTAATGTCAGGGAAGAGTACCAAATGAGACTCCGATCCCTTACTGGAACTCATGCCAACTAATACAACCCAAATCCTAATCCCTAACCCTCACCATAACCTTAACCCTAACCTTAGATTAGAAGAGACAAGTCCGTAACTATATTGTCTGTCCAGACAGGAGTATTAGTGTGAATCTCATTCAGAATTCCTCCCTTTTGTTAGAAACTAATCATCCAAATCTAGTAAATTCCCTACAGTATGAAGAGAAAGTTAAGACAATGCAAGAGCTGTTACTAGTTAGTACAGTGGAACCTGCTTAAGCGGGACAAGCGTGAGCGGGACGCCCGCTTAAGTGAGACGAATGCCTGGGGAACGGAATTTTTGCTATTTAAATATATACATGTGAGCGGGACGGCAACCCGCTTAAGCGAGACGACTTGGAGCCAGATTTCCGTAATATACACACTGTTTTTGACAGGAATGCTGCAAATTGTCATTATCGTACTGTGTCTTAGTGCTTGTTTACCTTTGTCCATCAGCTGAAAACCTGAGAGCTACAAAGAGGCTTGTACTGAAGGTCCCGATTACCCCCCTTTACGTTACGTGAGAAGTGATTGACACTACCTCCCCTTAGCCTTCGTTCAGGCAGTTGACCCTTCTGCGCACGCATGGACGAGAATCAGAGCGGACATCCTAGCCACTGGTCATTTTTAACCCGCGCAAGCATTAACGGATCAAGATTAAGTAAGCCCCGCCCCCTGTCAGCCACACTTTATCCTTTCTTCAGCTTAGGCAGTGATTGACACTTACGAGCCTTACCTGCGCTATTGCACAACACTCAGCCAGGGTTTCGTTGACAAAGGCATGACCATCATTCGCGTTGCGTAAAGGTTTTTGATACACGCCGCTCGCGTCGCGTTCTGGCCAGATGTGGAGCGAGNCTATCTATGCTAATGTGTGCCCACTCTGTGACTTGTTTTGTAGCAAGAGTCAATCCTGTGACTTCCTTCTCATTCTGGGACACCTGTTTAAATATGAAAGAAAAAAATGATAGGTAATGTCAGGGAAGAGTACCAAATGAGACTCCGATCCCTTACTGGAACTCATGCCAACTAATACAACCCAAATCCTAATCCCTAACCCTCACCATAACCTTAACCCTAACCTTAGATTAGAAGAGACAAGTCCGTAACTATATTGTCTGTCCAGACAGGAGTATTATATTATTAGTGTGAATCTCATTCAGAATTCCTCCCTTTTGTTAGAAACTAATCATCCAAATCTAGTAAATTCCCTACAGTATGAAGAGAAAGTTAAGACAACACAAGAGCTGTTACTAGTTAGTATTACTGAAAGACACTATTTTTTTAGTTTTAGTTATGTCTATTCTTGACTGTTGGCAGTTGATCCTTGTTGTAAGCTAGCCAAGAAGCCTATCAGTATAGACTAGTGTACTTAAACTTAACTCACTACTAGTACTACACTAAATACAAAGCCTGCATCAGTATACACCTAGGAACTGATGACAGTGATGAACCAGCAAGTATGTTGTGAGCTTGGTGCATTCGCAGAGATCTAACTAATTACACTGTTGTTCAAGGGAGGAATTCCATGTATGTCAGAAAGGTTTCTGCATGCAACACACCAGACCAACAACATACCCTAACCCTAACCCTGACCCTGGGTGTTAGGGTTAGGGTTAGGGTATCATAGTATGTTCTTGGTTGGCCGTTCGGTGTGTTGCATGCAGAAATCTTTCCGGCACACGTATGGAATTCCTCCCGATTTTGCCCTCCACAAAATGGAGCAAATAGACTTTATCCAGCGTATGATTAGGAAACGCCACTTATCTGGAATCTAGTCTAGTCTAGACCTAGATCAGTCTAGACCTAGATCTCTAACAGTAACAAAATCTGCTGTCGATGCATCATCCCGATCCCACTAAATCCCAGCAGGGCTATCAGCTATGGTGGAAGTATTGGAAGTGTCAAGGAACGAATTTTGGATGTTCTAATGTTACTTAAATAATTTATGCACCTGGTTATCCGATGCAAAATCCTCTGTGAGTAGGCCTTCTGAACTCATTACATTAACTCTCACAGTTCCAGTGATTATTATGATTCTTCACTTTGTTCAGTAGTCGTCTTGGCGCAAGGTAGACATTTCTTACTTCCCGCTTGGAGCAAATTTCTGACAATAACCGCAAAATTGTGTTGGGCGAACTCGAGTAAAAGTATTTGAGTTTAATAATTACTGTTGAAAATCTATAATACATTAGTACTTTTTCCTTAGTCGATTACTGCCCGATTACTGAACACCTTGAGGAAAAATAAGTTTATATAACTGCAAGGGAAATAAATCTAAAATGTATCACTGATTAAAGACATTCTGAGCCCTATTATCTTATTTCCTCCGGTGTTATTCACCCTGGCAGCTAGACCAATGAAATACATGACAAACCAAGATCTAGTGTATGGTTAGGTCTGACAAAATGAAGTGGTGCGTGAACGTTCTTTTCTCTGTGTGAGTGTGTGTCTGACTGACTGTGTGTGTGTGTGTCTGTCTTATTGGCTGTATGTCTGTCTGTTAATCTGTCTATCTGTCAGCTAGTCGGTCTATCTGCTAGTATGTCTGTTTTTCCGTTAAAGTTGGATAAATGTTATGATAAATATTTACAAATGTACTTATTGTTATTATGTCACAAATTGTTACCGAGATATTGTTCATTGGCCCTTGGCCTACAAGAAAAATAAACCATAAACCATAATCATGATGATACGCTGACACGGAGACAAGATCGTGCAAAGCAAAAACATTTGATTTGTGGAGGGTGACACTTTGAATCTGGAAAGAAGGGGAAGGAAGCAGTAAATTTTAAATAAGCATGATGAATTTCTGCCATGATTAATTCCCACCTCAGACCACCCCCCCCCCC
>JAWQUT010000438.1:422056-434917 GCA_033807755.1 Ellobium chinense | reverse complement strand
AAAAAAAAGCATGTCATTATGGAAAGACGTGCTTGGCGTGCCGTCAGTATTCGAGTATTACTTGATTACATTAGCCCAGAGTAATCAGTAGTCGTGCATACATTAATAAATATTCGATGAGTCGCCCTGCACTATCGCAAAAAAACGTAAATATAATCGGCACAGAAATATTTCGGTGATTTGTTCTTCGGTGAACCCAAAATTGTCATTGTTGAAGCCTTGGATGACTTATCGCTATATTCATACTTTTAAAAACATTGTTTCAGCAACATTCAACTAATGTATTTATATTTGATTCGCTTGATTTGTTTTCGTTTTTGTTTTTTTTGCCTTCATTCCTCGATCCGTGCCCTCCCTTTTTTCCACCGTGCTGGTCACTGTCAATCAGTTAGTTGGTTGGTTAGATGGTTGATCGGTTAGCGGTGTTTGTGGGACAGGTTGCCCCATTCGCAGACTTCCAAACAACCCAAAAATAGTTATCCAGATGAAAACCATCTGGCAGTGATTTAGTAGATATCGTGTTAATATTAAGGCTATCCACTACTCTCCCCTTGAAGAGTATAATGCACTACTGTGGTGCGCACTGCCCTTTTCCAATTCAGTGCATTTTACGTGCAAAATTGCGCACCAAAAGGCTGAAGAGTTGATTTTTTTTTCTTTTGTATTGTGGATGGTGATCTTAGGAAAACGTTATCTCAAAATGCAGTCGATATTACACAACCAGATTTCACTCATGTATCAAAAACACGTTATGGCAGATACAGAGAGATTTCCCGTTAGATGGAACTGAGGGAAACGGCTCTCTCTCTAAGCAACATAACGAGAATCAACCTCATAAATATAAAATGCCTCTGTAAGTATGACAATGTGCATTAATGTGTCTTAAATACAAATCTGATGGCCAAGCAATAACTGCAGTTTGAGATACAATTTTCCTTAGATCACTACCCACAACAAACAAAAATGCACTGTTCAGCACTCTGGTGCGCAATTTTGCATGTAAAATGTACTGATTTGGAAAAGGACAGTGCGCACCACAGTAGTGCACTATATTTTTTAAGGGGAGAGTAGTGAATCACCTTAAGCTGGCTGTACGATGAGCTGTGCTCGTGTCGATTTTTATCTTTTGTTTTGTTGTCACTGCTGTAGTATTTTGGGTTAGAGAGAACAATAGCAAAGAAGACAACTGAACAGAAATACCAAAGTCCAATGTCTAATGTTGGATCTTGTCGTATTTTCTTACACACTGTAGTTTTTACAATTGATTGTTGTTCTCTTTGTTAAAATATTTTAACAACTTCAGACATTCCCAAAATATATTAAATAAAAGTCCTTCAAACTGCACATAGGAAAGGCAAAAGTAAACTCCAAGTAAAGCCATACTTAAAGTGTTATGCAAGTTTTTTTGAAAGTCTAAGCTTTCTTCATCATGCACCAAGAGTAAACGAGTAGATGTTTGCCGTTTTTATGCGCAGTTTGAAGGACTTTTTATATTATACTAATATACTGTACATTGCAGTTTGAATTACTTCAAGCAATCATAGAGTCCTGCACTATCTGAGTTCTTTATTACTCATCATTTCCTATCATGTCACTTTATTATAGCGGCGTGCAGTTCTCAGGGCTTTTATTCAAGTATACCTCAGACACTCTCAAGATTATGTGGTGATCTCATAGACTTACAGAACCATCTCGAGGACTTAGCTCCTGTCCGCCGTGTTGCTATCTGGGTATAATTTTGATCCCTTTTGGCAGTGGCGGATTTGAAATTGGGGTGGCACCCTTAACCATTCCCNCTCTCTCTCTCTCTCTCTCTCTCTCACTTGTAGATCCACCTGTTTATTTCCAAAGGAAGAAGAAGAAGAACGTAAGGCTGGTTGTGAACATGATCACTATCTCCGAAAATCCCCGGATCCGCCACTTATCTTTTGGGTCAACCATTTGTAGTTCTGTGTCGTCACAATCAACAAGTATATTGATACTCTCCCGTATATTTAAATATATGGATTATAATTATGCTGGCTCCGCATGATGTGCTATGTGGAAGTTATGCTGGATTTGATTATGGCTAAGACATTGGATCTGTATGTGATGTTACAGATGGGAAATACACGGACTGTAACTGGGCTTCAAGTGATGCAGCATTATAAAACACCTCTGTGCACCCAAGTCCTGAAGAGAGGGACATTTCACTCGGGCTTCACATGAATACCATGCAGACAGGTTCGTTCCCACATAATTTGGGACAACACATATGAGTCTTTTAAGGTTTTCCCCCAAACTGTCATTCACTTAGCTAAACCCATCCAGCAAAAATAAGTACGACTGGATTAGTCCTTTTAATCATTATGTATTTTCATTAACTTACTACTTATGAAAGCTTAGAGCCGCTCAATGGTGTGATCATAACACTGCTCTGTTTGTTTCCAACCCAAGCCATGCTCGATTAGAATGCCATTTTATGAAGGACAAGAGAAGACAGAAATGAAAATATGGAAATGAACATATGACTTTTATTTACCCGAAGGAAATTGGTTTACAGTGTCATACCATGTTATAAATCTCTTTCATAACATAAAACATTTTACATCATACGTGTAAATATTACTCGTATAAATGAAACATATAATGAAGTCACTATTGTTTGCATCGGTGCAGCGCGTTGGTCCTTCCAGTTCAAAAGTCAAATGTTCATTTACATCTGAGTCGAATGGGGAAAGAGAAGTGAAGTGCTTTCCCAAGAACACCACAACGTACACTGCTCTTTCTACGAGTTGAACACACAAACCTTAGACTTGACAGTCTTCAGTCTCTGAGTACGATTCACAAACCATACGGCTGTGCTGCCTGCCAGGGTAAAAAGAAGTGAGGCCCCAAGCTACAAAGCGACTGGAGACCTACTTGTTTGTTACATGAATGGCTTGAGAGTGCATATCTTTTAAAAAAAATGAAAAAAAAGTGTACATATAATTTCTTCTAAGACCCTTGACATGCTTGGTATCTTGTGCGTTAATTTTCCGTCCTATTGCAGCTTGCAAGATGCTGTCGGACATCACCATTACATTTATTAGTTGGGAATTTGCGCATTAACGATAGAATCTCTTACCATCATACGAATTATATTAATTCTTCATGTCGAACGCCATTAAGGGTGCATTCAGCACTGATACAGCAATGTAAATCTTACGATAATAGGAGACGCCATCGTTAATGCGAAGCTCCCAAATAAGACTTTTTCTCTTCAACTCCGGCAATGAGGCTAGTTAAAACTGATTACTGATTACATAAAGAAAGTCCTGAAATTTTGTGAGACCGTACTTTGCAGCTTACTTACTTTATGTAAATCTGTATATAACAGGACGAGAAAGGAAGATGTGATATATTGTTACCCATGACCACTAGTGAGCACCGTTTGCGCAACACCAACCCTGTGCAAATGATTGGTCTAATCTGGCGGGGTAGTTAGGATTATAGAATGATGAGGTCGATAAGGGGTAGAATGTTTCTTATTGTGAAATGTTCACCGATGATATCGTGTCCTCAGTGGGACTGTTTGCCGCGCTGCTCTATTGTGGCGAGTTAGTCGAAACGCAGCTGTCTTTTTGAATGTTTCCCCTCTTGTTGTTCCGTGAAGCTCTTAAGCCTAGAGCACAAAGACAATACAAATGGCCTGGCAAAGTAAAACCAGTGACTGTATGCATAATCCATTCGTTAGTTAACGTATTGCGTTAACCACAGTAAACACTACTTAAATGTTTTGAGAGTTTCCTGTGGTTACCGCAGTGCGTTAACTAACGTAAGGATTGTGCACACGGTCACAGCTCACAAATACTATCATTTTGTCCGGTGGCCTCCAATATTCTACAGTAGCCATTGCAACAGACACATCAAGACGAGGATGAGCGTTGCCAACCATCTCCATACCCACAACAACACCTTTTTCAGCAACAACGGATGTCGTGCTCGTCTTTGCCAGGGAAGCCGCCAATGTGACGCGAGATGAGGGATGTAATCGGAACCAGGACCAAAAAAGGTCAGTTCAGATCAGGTTCATTTCACTAGGGGAAAAAAGCCTTAAGATCAAGTTTATCTCAGTACCATGAATACCGAGTAGTTTTCAGATCACTCACTTCTTGTTTTTTTGAAATTGGCATTCAGATCTGATTTTTGAAGTAGTTGTGAACTGAACTGAAATTTAATTAGCTACAACTCACATCCCGATCAGTTCGTTCAAATTAGTTATTAACCTCAGATCAGGTTCCCGAGAACTGAAATGAAGTCCACGAACTGCGTTCGCATGATCTCAGTTCTGCCCAACTCTGTGATCGGAATGCAGGAATCTACAGAGTCTGGCATTAGGAACTAGACATTGCTACACAAAGGGAAGGTGTCATTGTGACGCAAAATGCTTCATTTATACCGAATTGTCTACAGAATGAGTCTGGTTTAAATAAGGAAAGATTGTCTCTAAAGGGGCAACTAGTAGATGAAATTCATGGAAGACACACAACCTTAAAATATTGCGAAATAGCGTTGGCAAGAGAGACCTAACGAAGGGAGACAAAAACCGATGAAACATTTTTAAATGCATTATCGCCCTTCCTTCATGAGTTGCTGCGAATTCACTGTTCGAAAGGATTTTGTAGAATACAGCGAGACATCCATGAGTCTCAAAATGATACTGCGCCATGACTCATAACCAAAGTCCTACCTGAGAATGCAGATGTCCTACTTATTTCGCTTGGAATGTACCTTAAGGTTTACAGAGAAAACAGGCACTTACTGGTAGATCTACGACATACTTTTCACAGAGTGAGAGATGAGGAGGGGGAAAAAAATGCGAGTTGAAAAGTTAACGGACAGCCAGTTCGTATTTTCATTTGTGTAGAGTGGGCAGCCAATCTAGATGTGCAATTTGGCTGCCATTGGGTTTCCAGATTGGCTGAAATTGGCTCTATCCTCGGCCTCGACATTGGCTGAAGCCAGGCGGAAAACGCATTGACGCGCGCTGATTCCTCTAATCCAAGGGACAAATGTTGCCAATCAGAGTCCGACCCCCGCGCTTGGATCACACTCGTGTGTTCTTACCCCGGCGCGCCCTGCCCCCAGACAGATCCTCCAGCCCGGGGCAAAGTTTCCCCTGTGTCCGGCCAGCGAGACTATTACTCTGTATTACTCGGCAATTTCTCCACTCATCATCTCCTCGTCGTCTCTTGTAACGAGACCAAATTCCATTACTTGTCTATTTCTCGCCCTATTAGGCCCTCGGCCGAGTGCGCACGTTCATTTGGCGACTGTATAACATTTCCATCTAACGGTGCTCTGCCCGTTATTTCTCTTACCCTTCCTTCTCAAGACAAAGCTTGTTTGACCCCTTGACTGACGGAGCCTCAGGGGTAACCCTCAACGAGTGCTTCGCAGACTTCTTTCATTCTACCAAAATCTAGGCCCCTTGACCCACCCTTTATCCCTGCTATTGTCAAAAGTTCAGCGTATTTATCGTAAAAATTCACCTTAGAAAAATTTCTCATAGCCAATGATAAGACTAAATCTGTGCCCCCAATGCATCCACCCAAATAGTGCCTGCAGCAGTAAATTTTGCCAGGGCTTCAGTAAAGAGGAATGCCATACTCTTTACGGAAATAACAGCTCTGTGCCAAGTTGCCACCAAAGCGAGCCACAGTGGCAAGTTGTAACCTCGTTCATTGAGCAGATCATCATGGCGGACTGTCTCAATCTGGTCAGCTGCTATTGGGTTAAGATCACTTTCAAACAATTGCAAACATAAGAAATGACATTGGCAGCTGAAGAAATGACATCAGTTTGTATCAAGTCCTTGCTCCCCCGGGCAACACAATCTCGCAAACTCCCCAAAGAGGTGGGGGAAGCCATGGTAGGACGTTGCTGGACTTGTTTCCTTCTGTGCTGGTTTGTTTTCTGGATCAAGCGATCGTCTTTTTTCGAATAAATAGTTCCGTTGTTTGTAGACTGTCTAAAATAACATCCTTTCGTTGTCATTTCTGTTTTTGTCATTTGAAACTTAGTCTGTGAAAGAATTGCCACCACTCCAGCTACTTTTGTTGTTGTTGTTTTGCTGGTCTTGTTCTTGGTGTGTTAGTGTGTCAATGACGCCAGTGACGCTGTAGCCAGGCGGACATAAGTGCCTTTTTCAGACTTTTTAAACTCGTTCTGAGTGGCATTTTTTGCTGCCACGAAAGAACGACAAAAGCGGACATTAGAGTTGTGTGTCGCTGACGTTGTACTGATAGTTTTGTCATCTGCAAAGGCTAAATTCCCGGTTGTATTCTTTCTTACCCGTGTATTATTTTTAACACCCCATATCCTATGAATTTAATATCTATGATTTCTGTGAGAAATGAGATTTAGAAAACGAGCCCCGAGATCAGATCTTCATAAAAGCAGGTAAAAAGCCACAAAAAGTATTTCAGAGGCGAGAAGCGACAAAATTTGCACGAATACTTGCAAGGACACATTGGAGAAGAACACAGAACAATATACTTCAAAAGAATGTGCCCCTAGTTTCTCCCACCCAGGAAAGAAAAACAACAAAACTCATGAAATGTGTCAGAATTTATGCATTTTAGAATGAGCTTAAAGTTTAGGTGTTCAAGATTTAAAACACAATAACCCTATTAACTGTATCCTGCTGAAAACCCCAAATCTACCTGCACATGGTGAGCAGGGGGGAAAAAATCAAAACTAGGAAGTCACCACAGGTGTGATCCAAGATCAGATGAGACTAGAATTGTGTAAGTTGTGACAGGATGTATTTGCAATATTCATGTCCAGCTTTTCCAGTCGATAGGAACTATTGAGCGGAAATGTCGCACATTCATACCCCTACCCCCTTGTGATAGCCTTTGCAGAAGCTAACTGGGACAGCGAGATGCTCCGCAGATGGATGGAACAGAAGTGATTTCGATCTACAGAGAAAGATGTGCTTCTTTGGTAGGATGTTTTGGCCTTAAGATTTCTCACTAGTCTTATCTTTGTCCTCCATATTGTTGTCATAATGTTGCTGTCATTATTGTTTCACTGCTGGGTTTTATTTCCGGGAGAGGTCAGTATAAGATAAGATAAGATAAGATAAGATAAGATAAGATAAGATAAACTTTAATATCCACGAGGGAAATTCCGTTCACAGTTGTTACACATTCAACAATAAATTACATTTCACATTCAACATTAAGATATAAGATACTCTTTTATAACCTCCATCATTATGAACATTAAAATAGTTGATTTTCTGCCTCTGAAGAAGGACGCCAGTCCGAAAATTTATGTATTAAATTTGTTAAATTGTTATAGTTTTCTTTCTTTACTTATTTATATCCAGTGCGGATAAATATTTTGCAAAAATAATGAACATCAGAATAGGCTATATAGAGGGGTTTTCAAAGTGTGAAAGATACATGTCGCTTTTGTTCGATGAGATTAATTGGCACACCGAAGGTTTTCACGTCATGAGAGGACCACGACAACACAACTCCGATGACAAAATGGCAAGCAGAGTGCAACAGTTTAATTTTTCTTTGCGCCACTGCACTGGAACAAAAATGAGCATCTCACAAGTTCAACTAATCCTGGACCGAGTGAATGACCACCCTTGCATACTCACTGGAGATTTACAATGGGACATGCACATATAATATGGCTCCTCAAAAACTATTGCCTAAGACAGACGATCGCTTTTTTTTTCGGGGTTGGGGAGGGTGGGAGAGGGATCAAAATACAAATTTAAAAATCCCCTCTTATGGATTTTAGTTAAGGTTGTATGTTGTAGCCATTAAAAGACCAAAAATATAAAACAGCCCAAGAAAAAAAACCCATGTTCGGCCATGAAACCTTTGATCAACCTCTACTAGGTGCCGAGTCAATCACTTGGCACTTGGCACTCGTACTATACTAGGTTATGTTTTTTTTTCTTGAAGATTTATAATTAATGACCTTTCTGAATTAACCAGCCAGGACAAATAATCCTGTATTTTCCATGGTATCAGAGTGTGGCTGAAAGCTTTACATAAAAGACCAAATAATGCTCAGATTTACGGTTTACAAGCATCATGATTGTAAAACCGGTGGCCGCATGCATAATTCTTACGTTAGTTAACGCATTGCGGTAACCATGGGAAACTCCCAAAACATTAATAGTGTTCACTGTAGTTAACGCAATACGTTAATTAATGTGTGGATTATGCATACGGCAACAGAGCTGCAAAATAAATAAAAAGTGGACAGCGCTGACCTATTTTATACCAGTGGAGGCCTCGTTTTATCACGTGTATAGCTTTAAGGTATTTCCATAGAATTCGCTTGGTCAGTATTACTCAGTAACCATGGAAAGTGAGGAAATATTTATCATGTGGAGTGTCTGCAGGCTTTTAGTCCCATTTGTTTGTTTGAAGCGCAGCAAATCCCTATGAAAATGATTGTGATATAATTTCGATGTGATTGATTGTTGAACCAGACTAACTGACAGGACAGGCCTCCATGATGAATCAGATGTTGATGAGAAGGTTTGGAGTCATACAACACGTGTTGTATTGCTGTCATATAAATCGAGTGCGTGAAAGTATTATCGTTTGAAATAATAAACTTCCTGATGTATCTCTCTCTTTCGGCGATGGTTAACTCTTTATCACAGAGAGGCTGTGAATGCATCAAACTGTTAGTAGATGATTGCTTCCCTTGCTTGTCTCCAACTTCCGGTGACTAGACAAAGGTGATACTTCTGCTATACAATTTGTTCATGGAACCCTCCTTTTATATACATGTAGTCCGATGATCCATAAGAATATATTTTAACAATTATTATTAATGCGCATGTTTTAACACGAAGCTACTATGGCCCATATTTTTTAATGGATATCCCCCTGTGACATCTTTTTCTTTCACTGTAATTGATAGAGACCGCTGCATTTTCTCTTCCTTTTTGAGAACGGTCTCATTACTGTAACAGTGAGAGACTTGCTGTCACATTACGTTTGTCTTCAAAGAGAGTTGCCTCCCTCTTGTTTGTAACTCTTCCAAGAGGACCAAAGGCTCCATCTCCATTCCCCTGTCATTATCTCCCCTTAGTGAACTCTTCCCATTGTTTCGTGGCTCTTCAAGAGACAGAGTACCGTTTTGTTTCTGTTTGCTACCATTGACTATCGAGAGGGGACTAAAGCTGTTGCCCGGATGAGGGCAAAAACGTGATACAGTGTTGGCTGTCTGGCCAGTTGGCTTTATGTCTAGCTGGCTAACTGGCTGGCTGGCTGGCTGGCTGGCTGGCTGAGTTGCTCGCAAGTTCTCTGTCTGGCAGACTGGCTGGTTCTTTAGGTGACAAGCTGGATAAAAATAAAGATGCAGATGTTTGTAAAAATGAGCTCTGCATTGGATGTTAATACATGTACATATGAGGAAAGTTTTTTTTGGAAACAATGAAAATCGGAACAGCGCCGAAGAAAGGTCTTTGTAGAACTAGGAATGGATCTTTGAGACCCCCAGCCCTCCCCCATCCCCTTTTGCATAGTGAATAATGTTTAAGAGTCTGGAGAGACAGATATAAGCGGTACTGGTTGTCCTGTTTCAATGACAGACAATAACAAACCAATACGTTGGCTTAGAATACTATCCGTTGAACAGGAGAAGAATAAAAAGTAGATCTATAAAGTTGAAAAATGGATCTGAGATAACGACACTGTGTATCAAGATGGTGACTATCCATCATATTAACCGACTTAGTGTAATACAGCAGTCTAGCACTCACAGAGAAGACCACCACTGGTCCAGAAGCTAGCACTGGACCCCCATTGTTTAAATCTCGCTCACTCCAAGATTGGGGAACTCCAGAAAGGTGAGCACACAATTAGCCCACCAATGGACGCCAATTGTTCCGCCATGTTCCCCTTTCCACGTCATCGCCTCTGTAATGAGCGCCCTCTACTTGTCCCAAGGGGCGGCAACCGGGGGCCGGCGACCAAGATGACATCTGTCGGTTTAGCGCGAAATCAGAAGCTCGTGTGATGATTAAATATTTACGGTTTTGCGCGCGTGCTTTGCTCGCGTGAGTTGTTGTGTTCGGTTATTCGTTAAACAACAACTCGGCTTGAGCAAAGCGTTTTCTCGTCGGGGAGGCAGAAGGGAGATAACGGAAGCGAGAAAGGGAGAAAATTCGAGGAAAATGGCTTGCGTGATGAGACGTGGGGTGTGGATGAGGACTGCCAAAACGCACGTGAAATAAGAAATTTAGAAAAAAAAAAAAGCAAAAAAAACAACCCAAAAAACGGCGAGAATAGAAAATAAGAGTGGTAAAGAAAAAAAGTAATGTATTTTGAATTTCTATAGATATGTACCTCTGAAGTTTCATAAGTGCGTAACCAGAAAACTACGAAAGCTGCCTATATAACTAAAACTTATAATACAAAACTATTGACACATAAGAACTTGCGCATTAATGATGGGATCTTTTACCATCGTAAGAATTAGATTAACTCTGGATGTTGAGCGCTACTAATGGTGCATTCAGCACCGATCCACTAAAAAAATTCTTAGGATAAGAGATCCCATCGTTACTACACAAGCTCTCAAATGTCTAGAAGTAGGATGAAGCATCATTTAAGTAGAGAAAAAAAAACCATAGAGCGGCACTCAGTAGAACCCACAACTCCTCCAGATGAAAACTTGTGAAGAGCTGTTGTGTTTCCCAAACAATATTTGCCAACATCTTCCCGTCCCATCCCAAGACAACACTGAGATAGAGATTAGGGCTACGGCTGATTGGTTCCTGCAGTTTGACAAATGTTTGGGGAACCACAACTACTCTTTAGAAAAGCATGTGTCAGTCTCTAGGCAAGCCAAGATGGCTGCGACTATTGCGGAAGAGACAGGAAACAATGCACCGACTTACGGGTGATAGTAGCTGTACTTGTATTTTTCCTCATTCATTAGCAATCAGAACACCATTGATTCTTGCTATATGTTCCTTCGACACAAGGCCGTTCCAGTTATAATCCAATTTAAAAAAAAAAAAAAAAAAATTAAAATCGTAGTTGATTGCCGCCTTGTTGTCGAGCTTTTGCTTCCGGTTTTGCACAAAAGATGACACTTTTCTTACAAACCTCTAATAGGTGTGCACCGTATTCCCACCGTGACTGGTGCGCACCAACCAAAAGCAAACCCTTTGGTAAGAACTGCCCACAGAATACAAGGAAGGGGTGTGGCTTCCTATTCTGTCAAATTGCAGGGATCATACAAATACAACCCAGACAACAGTGAGATAAAGATCATAGTACATATTCTCAGAAAGCACCAAAAGTGAATACATTCTGTGTGATGTTCAAGATGCGTAATTAATGAATCGGTGTAATGAAATTTTTTCCTACGCTCTTTTAGAAAACGTTTTAGAAGTTCCTGAACTCATACTTGTGTCCGTTTCAAAACCTCACGATTTCAAGTCCAGATTAGGCTCAACTTTTCCAACAAGTTTATTTAAACTGGCTCTTAACATTCTCAGTAACCCTGCATACAAATCATGCTATTCGTTTCAGCATGACAATCTCGAATTATTTGTATAACTTCTTTCATCCAATATTTCGCTAAAGCTTGGTCTAACTCGGTGGTGATCGGTCTTATACAACCAGACGCAGTCACAGAAGGCCATAACGTTCTGGAAAATAGGAGCTGTGTCTTGAAATTTCGTGACTTTTTCTAAAATTATTTTCAGCCTATATTTATACTTTGTTCCTTTTTTTTTTTTTTTTAAATTCCATCCGCAAATAACTGTTTAATTATTGAATGCTGACCATGATTTACATCCTTCTTCTCCTCGACAACAACAACAAAAAATTTCAGGTAGCAGTGTGTGGAAATCGAGTCTATTAGACAAATAGATGACTTTATAAAGCTTCTTTTACAGACATCGACGCGATCACTAAGGTGTGTGGTTCGTTTTTTTTTTCTTAATCGCCACTGATGAATCTTAAGACATTCTCCCAGCGGTCATAATATACGTCAGAGAAGGGATCCGTTGAAAGAGTGACGAAAAAGGATCTGGAAGCGCTTTAGCAATGACTATCTGAACAAGACAGCTGAAGTAAAAGAAAAGACTCACAAGACATGACTCGATCTGTCCACCACTGGACGTCAAACACTGGACACAGGCGTCGCCAAACCGCAATCTTGTGTGACAGAAGTCATAACACTCCTCCCCGCCCATCTATGACCCTTGACCTGTCGCACGCGCGTGCATGCTGGAGGTCAAGCGCTCTGACCTGTAATTAGCAGCCGGGGACAGCCCGCCACTTGAATAGACCCTTTTCTCTCACAGCTTCGATTTGAATGCAAATTTCACGCACGCGTTCCCGCAGTGAAAGCTAAAAGAAGTCAAAAATATTATCTTTGCGTAACTGTTCTTCGCTTTCTTTGAAGTGGAGAGCTCCCCCTCATGAGAATAGCTTTCGAAGAGCTCTGCATTTCACACACAAAAAAAAGGGGGACAATCGTTGGCACGCGTTGGCAAATATTCTCTCCTCTTGCCGCGTAGGGTAATTTAGCCAGATCATATTTTTGCTCTTGACGGCTGAAAGCTGATAGGTTTTTAATACTTTTAGCATTCTAAGAGAAATCAACTAGGAGGAGAAACCCCAGAGGATGTTTGTGGGCAAAGATGTCTCTTTTCTTGATGGGCTGTTGAAGAAAATCCCCCGGACGCAGTGCACTTGGCTTGATATGAGAAAAATGTTGGATAACTTTTTCTTTAAATATTAAACAGAATGAGTTTAGAATCCTAGGGTGATAGAAACAGAAATAATAGAGGAAAGCGGCTTGGGGCGGGTGGATGAGGGATGGGACAGAGGG
>JAWQUT010000438.1:399044-422040 GCA_033807755.1 Ellobium chinense | reverse complement strand
GGTTAGTGCACCAAGCAGTCTGTCAGTTTTTACACTACATGATCGTCTTGCTGATACATTGAGTTACGCATTTGATTGCGCACTGGATTAAGAATAGAGCCATTGATTTTAGCTCGGTGGAGTTCATTTTCTTGATTATAAAAAAAAAATGATCTATAATCACAGCTCAACAAAACTGTTAAAAACACAATAAAAATTAATCGAAACGGTGATGAGAAAGCACCTTTCTCTCGCACACCTGAATTTGGTGGTGGCCGCTCGTGTCACTGGACGGTATTGTATGATGGAGTCAGTCAGGGAAAGAGGGTAAATCAATCAGTTGGTTAGCTGTTCAATCAGTCGGTCAGTTTGTCCATCCACCCATTCATTCTCCCACCCATCCGTCCGTCCGTCCCTCCATCCATCCATCCATCCATCCATCCATCCATCCATCCATCCATCCATCCATCCATCCATCCATCCATCCATCCATCCATCCGTCCGTCCGTCCGTTCGTCCGTCCATTCTTCCAGCTGGCTAATCCGCCAAACTACTGTTGGACAGGTCTTGCGTGATACAATATCGCTAACCATTTTTATATCCGTTCAGGTTTAAGTATGTATGTTTTTATACGACGGGAGAAGTAATTGGAGGGACGACCTAGTCTATTTGGGAGAGAGAACGAGGACAGACTGGTGAGTGGTGACTGACTTTTATTGACATAAGTGTCAAAAATCGAAAACCAACAAATCCAACACTGACGCGAAGTACTCCAATCTAATATTCTACCGTAATTCACTAATAGTATACCGGTGCACTAAAGACAGCGAATATTTGTAAGAACTACCGGAAGGAGGTTTGCCCTGTTAATAAGGTTACTACCAGTTATCCCTATGATGTTTGGACGATATGGTGAAGGTGTGACGTGATATTTCGTCGTTACTGTCACCTGAGCCAAGCTTATGACCGTCCTGTAATTCCCACGGTATGAACCATTGATCCTCTCAGTGCGTGCTTAACTGCCAAGCGCGTCAGAACAGAGGGGGTGCTAGCATGTAATCTGCATCAGAGGTGTGGAACCACACGGTTGTATGCAAGACCACGTCTGGATTAGAGGCTACTCAGGCCATCTTCGACGTCATACTTTAGCACCGGCTCAAAGGAACAAACTTTAACACAAGGGCAAGTAAACCTGAAAAACAATTTGACCATACTCTCAGGAAAAGACTCAGGCACAGGCAAGTTTGTTTAGGGGCAATCCACTTTTCTTTTCTACTTTTTAGTCCAAAGGTTTTCAACTTTTCCTGGTCGACGTACTCTTTCACCCGATCAGGCAATCTCGCTTATCCCGGTGTTAAAATCATTCACCTGACTTTACGTCTAGAAAAGTAAGATCAGTCAGTTACACATATTTTGGTTAAAATAGTACACCCCCCCCCTTCCCCAAACCCCACAGACTTTGGCGGGCAACCCCTAGGTTGCTTTACTTTACCCGGTGCATATTTCTATTTTGCACTTGCGAGCTGATAATCATTCTTCGAATCCGTTTCTCATTAATTTACTTTCATTTTTTTTTTTNGGGGAGGGGAGGGGAGAAGGAAGGGTGAATATTAACATTTTGACGCAAAATGATAGGGCAAAATGCCGAGACTCTCCCAAGGTTTGCTTGCATAAGGAGAGGGTTAGGGAAGAGAAAGCGTTACTTGAAGAGTCCCTAGCAATTATAAAGGGACTCTTCCAAAAGTACCCTTTCTTCCCCAACCCAAGCCCTATTTCTAACCCTACCCGTGCCCTATCTTAAGCAGACCATGAGAGAATTCCAGAATATTGCTGAAAGTATTCACCTTAAAACAGCAAAGCTACAATCACGTCCAATTTCATAAAGTTTGCTCTTGGGTCGTTTAGTCAAAGAACAGCACCATTCCTCACATAGTGCACTCTTTCATCTTCAGCACAAGTTCTAAACCAGGACTTGCATGGGAACGTTGCAGGTTCACCATCATCACACGTCCCATCTGCTGCCCATTGTCCATCTCCGGTCGCTGTGGCCCAAGTTTCTTCACCTCACAACTCATAATACCAACAATGACCGTGCGTCGTCCAAGTTCAGTAAAATATTCATTACTCAAGCCCTCATATTTGTAACTGACCATCACAATCCGCCCTCTGTCCCCCCTGTGAATGCGAGTCTCTCTCTTGCCACACTCACACACCCATGACAAGTTTCGAGCATGTTTTGTTTCCGGTGGTCACGCCCCTCCTCGTCACCTCGGGTCTTCACCTTCCGGGACAAAAGATGTTTCACTTCATCTGTGGAGTCCACTTCATAGATTCGCTCCTTCGGTCGGCTTGTCTCTGGTAGAACTCGAATCCCCGTGAAGCTACACGACCCGACACGACACAACAACGACACAACACAACACGACACAACACGACACAACACAACACGATACGACACAGCAATAATCATATAAGCCTCATGCGATGTGGTCAAAATCGTGCTTTACGTGACATGACGTGATGTGACGTAATGCCGCATCCGGTAGGTTCAGTTTCTTCCTATTAATACTTGCGAGAAAGCAAAATGTCCGCCAGCATGACGTTCCGTCTCCGAATCCCGTGGTTCACAGTAATTCACAATGTTCACCGATCACATCACCAACTGAACTATAATCGTCGACTCCGCTTTTTGGCAAATTGTGTTTTATTGCAACATTATTTTTTTCAGATAACAAAGCCCTGTATTTCCCACTTAAAAAAATTATTTAATATTTGCAACTGTTATCACGCTTCCGAGGAGTTTGCAAGTGGAGCTGACTATATACAACCAGTCAATTAAGCAGACAAAGTGACGCTGCCGAACAAGGGGAGTCTTAAACTGGAGGCATTTGAGAGCTTGCGCATTAAAGCGCTCTTACCATCGTAAAGATCATATTAATTGCATCGGTGCTGAATGCACTCTTTATAGCGTTCAACATGAAGAGTTAACATGGTAAGATATCCTATCGTTAACGGACAAGTTCTCAAATACATTTTTTGATGTTGTTGCTACATAATACAAAGCTGTCCACTGGAGGAAAAGTGTATGATTAGTTTTTTACACAAAAACATTTCTTAAATAATGTTACTGGATCTTTTTTTTTTCCAATTCAAGACGTATTTTATCTGAATATGACAAGAAATGTTGAATTCTTATGGCTTTTTCATGTACAATCTCCATCTCATTTTCCGCGTTTACAGAGTTCTCCATCTTCAGCAGTCCGACTAGGAACACAAAGGCAAAAGCGGTAAATGCACATACACCACCACCACCACCACCAACAACAACAACAACAACAACAACAACAAAACAACAACAACAGCAACAATAACAGCAAAACAACAACAACAACAATAATAATAATTAATGATGTCTGCAATTTTCTCAACAAGGGAAGTAAAATTTGCTGCACCGCGGCGACTAGCCTGACTTTTAATGCATCTTTAATTTCATATAAAGATGCAGGACCACCACGGTCAAACAAACATACAGACCACAAGACACACAGGCGGTGTTCAGGGCTCTTAGACACTGATATAATTGTCGTTCCTTCATTGAGGGACACGTGACTTCCCCTAACCCCCGCCATCTTGCCTGACGTCATGTGGGGGCTCGACCGCCGCTGGGGCGTAACTCTTGAAGTTGTCTCCCTTTTCTTTCACGTAGTCATCCACCTAAGAGAGGTAATTCAATCATGGCTAGTTTCGGTATGACATCTTTCTCATCAGAGCACAGCGCCGGATTTCTACCACCACTAAGGTCAACACACAACAATAGATGAGTGCTTTAGAAACATGTTCAACGCCAGTGTAGGGAGGTGGCGGCCATTGATCGGCCTTGTGGTCCCTAAATGCGATTAGCTGCACGCGGAGCATGACGGGAATAGAGGTGTGAAGCGTGGACCAGGGTGTGAGTGGACAGGTGGTAAAGGTCCTGTTCTCATGGTTTGAAGATGGATACCGATGCAGAGGATGAAAGTTTGGACTACAGCAAATCTAAGACTTCATCGTTGGTACCATCATTATCATCACCATCATTGGCATCAGTTTCTGTGTCGGTGGAAGCTGAATTACCTGGGAAATTTAGTTTGATTTTTAAATTTAATTTCACATTTCATTTTTATTTCAATGATAGTTTGTGATTATCTATGTGATATAAATACTCCTCACAAAATGCACATAAAAAAGGTAGCATATTTTTTTTAAAATTCAAAAAAGAGTAGAGATATTGGGAATTATACTTTTCTCGCCAGGGGAAGCTGCGAAAATAAAACTGACTGACAAAGTTATTATGTTCGGTGTCATTATCATTTGCAAAACAGCGATAATAAAATTTTACCGTAATTACAAACGAAGATATTATGCAGACTTGATTAATCATTTGTCTAAATTTCTCTAATGCCCTAATTTCTTCACACATAAACTTGAAAAAAAAACAACATCACATTATCATCATTGAGACACTAAGTATACACATTTTTCGCAAACATGTAATTCAAGAAACGTTTATCAAAGGAATTATAACTACAGCTTAGTGTACATTACAAACTATAAAGCTCAACTGTTTGAAATCGAGTCTAATCCAATATCACTTATTATCTATATTATCACCATTACCTCATTTAGTAATGAGTCATATTTCTTGAATGTAAAGAACAGTAACTCTCGACCAGCACTCTGGGAGCAAATGCCTTCTAGTAGTTGTCTGCCATCATGTCTTTGTAAATCTGAGAACAACAGTATATATACGAGAGTGAGACCTCACGAACTCGCTTTCCAGGGAACCAGTTCATTATTTCAAATTTGTGACATGCTCGAATTCGTGACTAAATGAAAATTGATAAAGAAAATTTGAATCGTTTTCACGGTACTACAGCTTACGGCAAGTAACCACCAAACATGAAATAATTCAGAACTTCCGCATACACGATGGGATCTCTTACTATCGTAAGAATTACAATAATTCTGCATCCTGAACGCTACTAAGGATGGATTCAGTACCGCTCCACTAATGAAATTATCATGATGGTAAGAGATCTCATCGTTAATGCGCAGGCTCTCAAATGAAAAAAAAACAAAACAAAAACAAAATTGTGACAGGATATCATGTTTGAGAGTGTGCTGAGGCAAAACAGTGGGAGAGACTGGGTAATATTGATAAATAAACACTGAGATTGGAAAACAGAGCTGTAAAGTAAATAAACAGTGGGCGTCGGCTGGCATAGTTTAGCCATATGAAAAGTTATTTTTGTTAGCTTATCCGAAAGATGAATTATCCTCATGTGTGTAATTAAGTGTTGGTTTATTAACGCCGTAAACGAAATTGGCTTCACGAGCCAAAGGACAAAAAAAAAATTATCTTGTAAACGACCCTACATCTCTTGTACTCTAAAAAACAACTTTTTGTTATGTTCTGGTCCCGATTCCCTATTCATATTTTTCTCGCGAACTCTACCGCCTCGCAAAATCGAATTAATTCACTGATCTCCTGAAATTCCAGCTTGTGCGGTGCCTCAGTGCTCTTATTCCGAAATATCTCTTTCTGTTTGGCTCTTCGACACTGTTAGAGGATAGTTATTTGCTTCACAGCTTGATAAGTCCAAATTATTTGTTCATAACCACGTATATTTTTCCTTTCGCCTGACAGTTTCTGAAGAAACACCGCATTTTCACCCTGCGCGTACCGCCATTACTTGTGTTATATGACGTCAAAAAGCGAATTAGGCTAAAAGACGATTGGTCCATACAGTTTGCGCATGCGTCCGCACCAGTGGTCTGCTAGCTCTATGATTCCTCGCAACTTGAGTAATGACGGTGTACGCAGGATGTAAATCCCGACATTCAGGTAGTGTTTTCTAAGAAAAGGTCAGGTGGAAGGAAACTGTAAGCTGTTAAAAGTTTATGCAAAAATAAAGTGGATTTTTTAGGCTAATAGCAAATATCTGCCTCTGTTCCTTTAAACGTGCACAACGACTACGGGTGTTCTAATTATCTTTGTGAGTATCTAACCTGCTGTAGGTGAAGATTTTGTTGATGAGAATGGCAACGCCTAGAGTAAGGAGAGAGAGAGAGAGAGAGAGAGAGAGAGAGAGAGAGAGAGAGAGAGAGAGAGATGGGGAAAATAAAGAAATGCATGGAAGAAGAGACTAAAGGAACTGAAAGACATTTGGAAGAACAAAGCGAATTCTGTTTCCTTCAAGAAAATGGGCCTTTAATAATTATGAAAGCTGTTGATAGGACTACAGCAAATAATAAATATCAATAGCATGAAAGAAAAGGACGGAGAGAAAAATTAAAAGAAAGAGAGAGAGAGAGAATGAAAGAAAGAAAGAAAGAAAGAAAGAAAGAAAGAAAGAAAGAAAGAAAGAAAGAAAGGAAACTCTTGCCTCCCCTGAGGAGTCCATAACGTTTTTTGATGTTGTATATTCCCGTCTCTAAATCTCCCCAAGCCGGGCACTCACGTGCTAGCGCCTGCCCTCAGAGACCCCGAGACATTTCGGGATTTTTCCTTCCCGGAATCCGTAGACGACCAGCGAGTGTCGTCTGCCCAATGCTGAGGGGAGAGTTGTCTTTCCCTTGTCCAAATCCCTACACACGAAACAATTAGTACCCATTTACGGTATCGAGTTCCCACATCGATCTCTCCCGGCTTCTACGTTTTCCGACGTGAGCGCTGGCTCAAGGAAGCAGACCCCTCCCCAACCCTCCCACCTCCCCTGCCCCCCTCACCCTGAGCAGGGACGACCACGCCCATTCTGTAAGCTGACGACACCGGAGGTAGTCGAAGCGGCCAATGAAATCACCCTCTGTGCTTTGATCATCCAGCGACGGATCGATATCGGCCAGAAACGTGTCCTGCCTTTCTGATTGGTTCCTGGTATCAATGGGAGAATGCGCCTCGCAAGGATGATATAAATGAGGAAGAGGAGAAAATTTCATTAGTCATTTTAATTTTGAGCAGTCAAACCATTTCATCTTTACATTCCTGCACCATCTTTCTCTCTCAATCACGGAAAATTTCTTTTACCTAGGAACAATTCATTCAAGTCCTCTTTACGAAATCGTCATTGACTTTGCGGGCGCCGAAAAAACGAACAAGTTGAGCTCTCACAGTTTGCTCTAGTCTGGATATGGTATTAATTTATTATGTGCAAAAGTGATACAATTATCCAGCTTATCTCCTTAGATTCCGGTGTAACCAAATTTTTGTCCCTCAGTCAAGCAGTGCGCGGAAGAACACTTAGTTAATCGCGTGACAGTCACCTACGTCTTTTGTCAAACTTTACTAACTGAAGAGCAAGAAGAAAAAGTTGTTGAAAAGTTTTACAAAACAAAAAAAAAACCTGTTTGTAGTGTTGGAGATCATCGGTACAAAAGAGGATTATTTAATTTATTGTTACGAAGATACAGTCAGGTTACTTTTTTAAAAGTTCAGAGCTACTGAGACACGAGTGATTCTGACAAGGATTATACCTGCAGCTTTCGAAGGTTACCACATCATTTATTTACCGAGAAGTGATTTAGTCAATCTTTCCCCCACAACAAAAAAACGAGCGCAAGAAAGTCGGGCATCGTCCACCGACCTGCGCTCATTGTCCTCGCCTCGTTTTTTTCTTCGTCGTTGTCATCATCACCGCCAAAATTCTCTTCCCGAGCATGATGGAGGAGCAGAGGGTGCCGAGCGACGATCGAGAGAAGAGAAAATGTGATGATTTTACGAGTCTATACTCTCTGGACACGGGACATGGAGGTGTCGGCTCACAGAGGTCGCTCTCAGATCATCCAGGTGAGTGGTTTTTGTTTTTTTTTTAATTTTAATATGAAAATTTGTTGACAACAGCTGTATATTGCTTTCCAGACTATTTTGCAAGCTTTGTTTTGACATGCAAATTAATGAAGGTAAATCAAAGAATAAAATGAGTAAATTCAATTTCATTTCCAGACTTAAAACATTGTGCAATGAATTTTGCAGTCTTATTTCAATGTCTGTACCAAATAGATCTAACATTAATTTGCTGACTTTTAGTTTCT
Source organism: Ellobium chinense (assembly GCA_033807755.1). NCBI lineage: Eukaryota > Metazoa > Mollusca > Gastropoda > Ellobiida > Ellobiidae > Ellobium > Ellobium chinense. The sequence goes on along the minus strand of JAWQUT010000438.1, from coordinate 413,991 downwards.
TTGAATTAGATATATCTAAATTATTTTATGGGGCCAGGGTGCATACAATGTCGGCTACATTTCACTAAGCATGGTTTATTCTTTACACTCATTTAAAGTGCATAAAGTTACTGCATAGAAAGACTATAAAATCTACATGACATGTACATAAACGCTGACTTCGAGAGATTTGTTTATTAATTCTGTTGTTGGCGCTAAACAAAATACATCCCTGCTGTTCATATTATAGTCCAAAAAAAAATGAATCGAATATGTATTTGGTCTCGTAATATCTAAAAAAAGAAAGATTCTTCCGGTGTGTTTAAATACCTCACGCAGTCAGTTTTTTTGTAATGATTTTGTAAATGAAAAGTTTTTTACTTTCAGTTTTCACTTTCGCCACATTTGAATTTCTGTTCTCGTCCGACACATTGTTATTATCTAAACAGCGTTTTGTAGATCTAATTAGAATAAGAACTATAGGTTAATTTTTCTAACGTAATTGGAGAGTGTTGGTTTCTTTTTTTTTTTTGAAAAGCCTAGTAAATATACTTTACTTGGAAAAAGAATTCGTAGAGTATTCAGCGATATATTTCTTAACTAAATTATTCAAAACAAAATTGAATGAACGTGAATTCCCTCAACAGTTTATGATAATGTAAAGTAAATAAATGTATATTTGTGAAGAATCACTACTCTTACATTACATCTTTGGTGGACATGATGAGTTTTGGAAAATTGAAGGGTTACTCAATAACGAGTGCTCTATAATCAACCTGAGTAGCATTTTAAATGCAGAATTCCTACGATGGTGAGAGATCCCATCGTTAACGGGCAAGTTCTTAATTAGCTGTCATAGTTTTACTAATTACCCACTACAATCCGTTAAATGGGGAATTGGACTTTTAAAAAGGAAAAAAAAATGAAGAACTGTTAGGTAAAATTTTGCCTCACTTGAGTCCGCATATCGCACAAAACAAACAACAAATGTAGAAGTATCACACTCTACACCGTCATAACCACTAAGAACAGCAAACAAGAAAAAATAAGCAACAAAGTTACACTTACGGAGCACTCCGCGTAACTGCCATCGCAATTCACTATTATGAGTTCATTTCGATAAAGCAACACGTTCTTGAGAACATTTAATGTAAAAGTTGCAAGTAAACAGCGTCTCTTATTATGTAATGAAACATTCAGTATTTTGTGGCCTTTCCTAAGTGTAGACAAAATTTATACCTCCCAAACGAAATCGGAAAGGCTAGAATCTAAGTAGACCATTGATTGTGAAAATCAACGAGGATTTTTCTTATAATGTACGTCATCGATTTTGGACAAACCCATCTTTTCCGAAATCCTGTTATCTTTATTTCGACAAGCTCCGCTGTCTCGAAAACATGCATACAACCTGGATTATACTTCAGTCAGTGTGAACAGTAGGATGGGAGCAGATTTCGGCTGCATACCAAAAGGAAAAGTGGCCGGTAAGCGGTGTGGGAGGGTGGGACGGGGGTGGGGGGAAGAGGAACGTTTCTCTAATTTTATTAATACATTTCCTGAAATATCCAACAACTACCTTGAAAAAAAAAAGATCGCAATAAATAATGCTTGTGTGGAAAGTATTAAAAAAAAAGGTAGGGATACTAATAATGTCAACATGTTCTTGTTGCGGTTATTTATATTACTTTAATATTATTTTGAAATATGGCTGTTCTTTTGTTGTTGTTCTTATCGTTGTTGTTGATGTTGTTGCTGTTGTTGTCATCACTAAGGTTGTTGGAATTTTGAAATAGCTTTGAGACAGGGCGAGGGGGAGGAAAAATCTACACTAATTAACATAATTCACTTCGTTTAATCCTATTTTCTCTTAATCACATCTAGCATCCCTTTTCATGGAAAATCCTTACCCCATTTTATATTGAATATCAGCGTTTTAAATATAATCAGCGAAAATGCGATGGGACAGAGTGGACTACATTAGTTTGATGTGACTTGGAATCTCAGTAGAAATCAAAACATAGGCTAGGTGCTGCAAAAAAAAAAAGCAATAGGCATTGTTTCCAAAAAAAAAAGGGGGGAAGAGGGGAGCGGGGAGAATGGATGATTATATCTAAACAGCTGCCAAGTGACCTAAGCACATTACATTGTGGCTGAAATCAGAAATGTGTGCAAAATCGACCAAGATATTGTGGATCTTTTTTGTTTCTGTTTTCAAAGGAAGTAATCTAGTTGTAAAATTTGATGACAAACAACGCTGCTTTATTGCATTCTCTGCCGACAGATTATCTATAATTTAGTCACAATTTGTCTGTGGCAATTCCAGTCTTCAACCAGTGCAGTGTAATGGAATATTGAAAATAATCAAAGTGATTCGTTGGACTAGTTCCTATTAATAATATCGAACAGGGGTGGATTTTGACAAATGTCAAAAATTTATGAATAATCATGGTATATGGCAAGAGATGTGTGCGACTGTATCCCACTGAAATATTTAAATCCCTCTACACTTTCCCCCTCCACTCAAATAAAGTTGTTCTTCTCTAATTCTGCTATGGTTGCCAGATCTAGATCGGGTTTGGTGCCAATTTTATATTTTTTTTTACCAAAGTTGTTAAACCTGAACATTAGCGCATAGGACTGTATACAAAATCTTGAATGAAAATCACCACTTGTTACAGAGTTCGCGGTAAGAAAAGGAATAGTTACCCACATTTTTTTGTCATGAGAGTGCTAACTTGCGGCTCCGTGTATGAAGTGTATACGAGTTCACTAGCCGCTAAACAGTAAGTCTGGCTGCAAATAACATCTAACGGTGCAAGTGCAGTATGCCTGGAGTGAATTTAAAATTGCACCGATACCTAAATTTACTCCTACTTACTGTGAGCAAAAATATTAGCAGTGTCTCTGGAATTGAATCAAAGTTAAGGTGTCCCATTATTTCTTCGTTTCTTTACTTACTCTCAGTTATTATACAAATAGCATGCCTGAAATAAATACCCTTTAGAAAGTTCTATATTATAAAGCGTCATCAATTTGTCTGTAGGAAATGACAATAACAATGACAATAGTCGATGCATTTCTCAGAGGGTCAGATCACTAGTTAAAATCGCCGTAAATAATAAAAAAACAAAATCAATCGTACATGTGATTTGTGGTGTGCCGAAAAAAATCATTTGAAGTGGGTTCGCTCGCATTTGAAAAGGGCAGTATGGTACAAGCGGAGAACCAGCGGCCGTATGCATAATCCTTGCGTAAGAAATATGGATTGCGAAATCCACGATGAATACTGTTAACGTTTTGGGGGGTCTCCAGTGGTTACAGCAATGCTTTAATCAATGCAAGGATTTTACAGACAGCTACAGTTTCGGCACAATTAGGGGAAAAAAAAATGCTTGATTTCTGAAATTTGGCACTCAAGAGTTGTCAAACTGGCAACCCTGCTTTTTGTAACTTACTACATCCGTCTCCGCTTAGCTGCAACTCCACAGCCTAAGACAGACATTGATGATGGCATGGCAAGTGCCATTAAGCAGCAATGTGCGGTTTTATTCAAGTACTTGTATCTGTGTTATGAAAAGCGTTCTTATAAGGCCAATTTAGTATATGGCCAATTATAAGGCCAATTGCAAATTAAGCTAATTGCAATTAAAATGACATCGTAAGTATCTCCTGCGCCAGAATGCCTAAGTACACAGTACAAGATGTGAACGAGTAGCGAATATGTAATGAACGAAAGTCTACTCTCATTTACTGCAGTGTTTGATTTGGTGTTTCATTCATTACAAAGGCATAGTAAAGCAGGTTCATTCGCGTACGACGATGTTTAAGAATGAGAAGTTCAAGTGATAGCAGTGTGACTGCTTCCAGTGACTTAAGACTAGCAGTAAACCTACATAATACAGCTAAATCCTGAGTGATGATTCTCGTGTCATCTTCCCTTTCACCTAATTAAGATTGGTCTCCTGAGATTATTTTCTTGGTGAACTTAATCATATACAGTATTATATGAAGCCGGGAGGGGTGAAGCGTCCAGTGCAGTTTTCTCAAGAAATTGCGGGACACATACCAATGAAATTTTGATGCAGAAGCACATACTATTTTTGCCCAGGTTTGCATTGAAATATCACACTGCATTTTTGAAAATTATTCTACTACAATACTTCCTTGATTTGCCATCTACCTTTAAATCTTTCGCCGATTTTTTGTTTTTGTTTTGGCTCTTAAACGAATTTAGAGCGCATGCGACACCGGTGCTTTTAGAAAAAGTTGTAATTTTTCGAGACAATGTTTGAACTTTCGGCACGGGAATGTGACGTCGTTTTCTTTAATTAGAGTTGAATTAGTGAGATTACACTTCAAGTCACGTCCTATTAAAAGAACGGAGGGCAGAATGGGGAAAGAGGAGGGATGTATAATATTATCAGTAATAAAGACGTTTTTGTATGTCAGGATTAAATTTATATTTATCTATTTAAATGAGTACCATAAATCAGTCATGAGGGAGTACATAAAACATGATTTTTTTCCACAACAATGAAAGGGTTATGAGATTTGCATGCATTTCAAGATGCTGTACTGTTACTGGATAGATATAGTAAACGTAGAAAACCAATTGTGTTCTTGAAATTTTATCAAATGTTCACTGTAATATTAAGTAAAACTGGTCAAATGTCGGCTTGGCAAATGTTTAGGGAAATTTGTAAAAGAAGAAAAGATTCTTGTAACAGTCCTAATACATGTATCTTTAATACTGTCCCATTAGGTGTAAATGATTGAGAGCCTATTATAAAAGATCGTTCGTGACTCGCAAGTCATTCGACTTGTTTCAATACTTTTGATTAGAAGGTATATATGCAGGTAAAAATCATCATCAACATCAACATCAACATCAACATCAACATCAACATCAACATCAACATCAACATCAACATTATCATCATCATCATCAACAACAACAACAACAAAGATAATAATAATAATAATAATAACAACAACAACAACAACAACAACAACAACATTATCAAGAACAGAACCGAAATCATTGCTCATATTTTTGTTCCAGTCGCATCTGAACAATTCATGTCACGAATCCTGATAAGAGCATAGTGCTATCTTTGTGGAGGGAAAGCCAGAAGATGAGGCAATGCATTTGAAGATATCAGAACTACTTGTACATTTATGACCAAACGAATGAACTGAGAGCGTGCGCATTAACGATGGGATCTCTTACCATCGAAAGAATTCCATTAAATATGTAAGCTCAAAATTACTTATTGAGGTTCCATTCAGTACCGATGCACTAATATAATTCTTACGATGGTAGAAGATCCCATTGTTAATGCGTAAACACTCAGTTATCCTGACTGATTGACGAAACTTACAGTTCGGCAAGTTTTTGGCCGGTGTGAGGATATTGCCACTCATCATTTATTTATGCACTGGTGGAAATTTTCCTAATGACAATAACACTCACAGAAGGCTTCACGAAAAAAAGAATCCCCTGTTGTCAAACGCAGCCTAACGATTCTTTCTTTCTATCTTTCTTTCTTTCTTTCTTTCTTTCTTTCTTTCTTTGCCTGTGTGTTTTCTTTCTTTGCCTGTGTGTAAAAGTGCATTCAGTAGTAATTTCAAGAGCTTCTTTGCCTTGGTGGCTATTAATCATAAAAACATAACCACAACTTTGGGGGGGGGGGGGGGAGATTTTCTCGTCACAACAAAAAAAATGTGTAAGTACTGGCAGCCTGAATATTTGACAAAATAAAATTACATGTGTTAATTCTACTTGTTGGTTTCAACAAAACCGGTCACCAGCGATAAGTTTTCCTGGTAAATTCCAAAACTCGGCGGGACACGACAACGACGTGTTTCTCAGAAACAGCCCAGCGTCTTCTCCACATTTATGTGAAATATTAAGTTCACATACAAATTAATATTTAATGCTGTCATTCTTAGAAATTGTCAAAAAGAAAAAAAAATATCCCTAAGCACAGTTACACAAAATGTACACTTGGTACAGGAGACTTATTTATCCATTTGTGTGATAAAATTTCAAAGTGAAAGTGATGTATAAATCCTCTTCATGTCAAACATCCAGAATTATTTATTATATTAATAAATATTTTCATTTTATCTACTTTAAAATGCGAACTGCTCGTGAAAACTCTCGTGCAAAAATTATGTAACGTAACCCCTGAATGGTTTGATAGGAGTTGATATGGAAGCATATAAGAGAGACCTGATTGGTTTTGACATTTATTGTTGCCATGGACTGAGTCGTAGAGAAGCTCATCCCAGTGATATGGAAGGCCAGAAATTTCAAGGCCGATATTGATAACCTCATTCAGCATTCATTTTACACCAGCAACACCCCCACCAGATCCTTTTCGACCACTTCCCCGTCTCCATCCCCCGCGCGCCTCCACCTCTCTATATAGATAACGACAATATCGAGAACATGTGCCATAAAGGTAATTACAGTAACAACAATAACAATACAAAGAACAACAACAACACCAACAACAACAATAACAACAGTAGCAGCAAGATATAAATAACATTATGAGTACACTGCCTTTTTTGCTGTTAGTCTATGCAAGGATACTGGCCTATTCGAAATTTTAGCTGTCCCGATTCCTTTTATTATAATAAAATAATAATATTTATTCTAATTAGGGAAGACATCTTCAATTATGATTATTGTGATACCACTTTTCAGTACTATACACACCATCATTCTTTTGATAGAAGAAATATGTATATTTTTGCTAAATGCAAAGCAATCCGTATCATCTTTGCCGATATTCCCCGGAAACTGGTGTCGTCCAAAATGCCAATGTACATATAATGTTTCACAATTTCTGGCACATGTTCATTATCGATACCGAATAGTGAATACTGTGCTGCTGAAGTAAGGATTTGCCAGTATGTGGCTAGCCGAAGGTAATCTAGCCCGATGTAGAAATATTGATTTACTTGATCGAAACGTATAGCTTCCACTACAAGAATGCCAGGAAAAGTTTCGAATTCATAGGGCTAGCCGAAGCTAGAGCCCTATACTAACGAAAATACAGCTTGGAGTGTTTTAGATATATTTCATTATAAAAAAAAAAACAAACTTACTTTGAAATCATGTCCATTAAAGCCAAGGAAGAACCATAGAACCAGTCAATGGTTTTAGAATCGGTTTAGGGCTGTCGAAAACAGCGAGAATTTTATTGTTGATTTGGGCTCGAGAGGAGTCATACCTGACGACTTATCCTTTACTAAGCAAGCGAGCATTTTTTTTTTCTTTTTGGATTGCAGTTTTAAAGGTAGAGCAGCAATCGTCACCATTGTAGTCCTAGCAGCAAGGGAGAAGGGTGAGATGGGGTGGGTAAAAGCTTAAGCCGTGTGGCACAACTGAAGTCACCGTCCGCGCAAAAAGAAAAATAAAAATTACACATGACACAAAGGAGGGAAGCCATGGATGAGTTCACATTTGCTGCATACTTACTGGAAGTAAGGATCAAGGAAAGGAATTAACAATTTTTTAAAGCTTCGATGTACCCAGCCTATACTATGTGCACGGAGTAATGTCCACTGCAAATCCATAGGAAATTGGAGATGCGTAAGGAAGTTAATCTATTACGAGGAATGACTCTTTGATGCACTCTATTGGATGGAGATGAGACTGTGTAATACGAGTATTGTTCATAATTTCTTTCCTCTGTCACAAGTTCGCATCTTTTAGTGAACATGAGAGCCAAGTCTCGCTTTTCTCATCGATGTGAATGAAAGAGAATGAAATCCAAATTTGATTGCTTCTAAGCATTGTTTTGTTGAAAAAAAAAAGTTACATGAAAGCCATCAATATCACCATATGCAACTTGTGATATGAAACTTTTTTTTATATATATAAATAGCCTACCAATGAAAGCTTTTATAGTGCGGTGATATAATATGTGATATGAAAGCCCTCGTGGGTTTTTAATGATTAAAGCAAGCCACTATATGAATCTCTTCAAAAGGCACCGAGAAAGAAGAAAATCTTTGATGCCAGTCTGGAATATGTGTGAGATAGACAACAGGAATTTTGTAGTCAGAGCAAGGAGTACGACACACACATTTTCTGGAATTCCAGAGTAAAACAAAAATGACTGGTCTGATTAAAAAGAACCAACAATAATTGAGTATGGATAAAAGGTGCTAGTGACTTCAAAAAGGTAAAAAAAAAAAGTCAGGTTGATTTAGTGACAGAGACTACGGAGCTATGGGATATGAAACTCAAGAACAGCCATAGTTATACAACCTGTAAAAGATTTCACCGTAATTTTACGGTAACTTACAGACATATAGTTGCGCAGAGAAAACAGCTTAGAAGTCATGAAAAGTTTTATTCTTGCAAACTGATGAGATTATGAAGCCGTCAGTATCGTTATCTCTCTATATATTATTTATATGCTGGCTAATATCGAGTATTAGTGAAACGTTGCACATTTGCTTAACACTTCGCATCCACATAGCGCATATAGAAATAAAATCTTTCCAGTCACTTTCTCAAGAAAAAAAAAGCAAAAAACGCTATAAAGATTGTCGCTATGTTTCTACGGGACGCCGATGTTGGTCGGTGACCTGTGGATAAATAGAACGAAGAAACACCCATGTCGAGTCTAATGACAACATATGGATGAAAGTACAAAGTGTGCGAAGAACATAAACATACTAGTCTATTTAACAATGGGCTATAGCAGAGCTATTTGGTTTTATATATTAGGATAAGGGCCTCGATAATTATATCGATTCAGATTTTGGAACTTTCTGTTCTCTTTCTTGCCGAGCTGGTCGCATAAAAGTTTGTTTCACAAGTGTCATCCTTCCTTCCAACACCGCTGGTTCTACGGTGGTATGTTGTTCATTTCCTTGATATAAACCTTCAATGGCCTAACTGCGTATTTCTTTCAGGACAAGAAGGGGCTTTCAAAAAGATCAAAGCCGAGGGTTCCAGTCCAGTCCTCTCACTTTCCTCCACAAGTTCGCTAGGGGGCGCTTCTCCAGGTTCTGCTTCCGGTCACACCCCCGGAGCCGGCACGTGCCCGACACCTGCACGCAGACGGCATCGGACAACCTTTACACAGGTAGGTACATTGATAGTCTGCAGTGTTCAAAGTATGGAAAAAAAAATCCCGAAAGTGCCATCATAAATTATGTTGGGTGTTTCCTTTTCAAATTTTTAAATCTGCAACGCCTTCATATTCGTCAGTGTAGAGCGAACAACATTTCATGAGCTGAATATTGCATAGTTTTGTTGTTTTTTTTTAATGTGGATATAGATTTGTGACGCAGCAGCATCTAACTTTCTATAATAAATTAGCATCAAATCCCCCGATTTCCATGTTAACTAGATATAATAATGTTAACAGAATATAAAATTACTTAACATATCTGAATCCGACATAATATGATTGAGTAAGATATGAAGAAACTTAATACTTAAAGCGTCAAAAGTGCAGAATTTCGAAAATTGTTGAGATCTTACGCACTAACGATCGTAAGAATTACATTTGTGCATCGGTGCTAAATTCACCTTTAGTAAGTTCAGCATGCTGAGTTAATGTAATTCGTACGATGGTAAGAGATACCATCATTAATGTGCAAGTTCTTAATTATCCTTTGTCGAGAACTGAAGAATATAAGCCGAGAACTAAGGTATTGAATCAACCATCGTCCCCTTCTCAAAAACGAAAAAGAAAGAAACATACGGATGATGATGATGATGATGATGATGATGATGATGATGATGATGATGATGATGATGATGATAAAACTAAAGATGCTGCTGTTAATTTCAGGAGCAGTTACGAGAATTAGAGGCAGCGTTTGCCAAGTCCCACTACCCGGACATCTACTGCAGGGAGGAACTGGCTAGGATTACTAAACTCAACGAAGCCAGGATACAGGTAGGTGCAGGATAGGGGGTAGGGGATGAGAAGGGAATGAGATGAGGGAGGGAGGGATGGGGTGGGGTAACAAAGGAAAGGAACAAAAGACACAAATATATAAAAACATAAGGTATTCATTTTGAAGAAGGTGCGCGTTAATTTTTTGTGTGTTTTTTTTGGAGAGGAGGGGGAAGGGAAGGGGGTAAGCAAAAAGGGGATTGGGGAGTAAGTGGCGACAGTCGACGTAGTTAATGTTACATAGGGGAGAAGAGGGGTTTGATGGAATTAATGGAGGAGCTAAATGGAGAAAGGGGGCGGGGGGTTAAAGTAGATTTCACTTAATCACAATTTTTTCGGAAGTCTGTAATTTTAAAGGACATTTCAATTATCTGGTATCTTTAGTAAGATGTGGTAGCTCATTCTGTTGTCTCCACGTAATAAAATATTGTGATTATGTGGAAATTGCGAGAGAGAGAGAGGTGTCATCCACATAACAAAACCGCATACCTTAACTGAGACTTACTTACAGTCAGACCTTCTGTTACGTGCCAGTTACGCTTCTTTGATACGCCGTGTAATTCGCATTCTCTTCTAACCTTTAGTCTTCATAATCCCTACCTCTTTCTGACTTTGACTTGGTGTGTGTGTGTGTGTGTGTGTGTGTGTGTGTGTGTGTGTGTGTGTGTGTGTGTGTGTGTGTGTGTGTGTGTGTGTGTGTGTGTGTGTGTGTGTGTGTGTGTGTTATTTCTTCCTCTCCATGAGCCATTTTTTCTGATACTGCTGCTCCAATATTAGAGAGATGAAAGAGTCGTTTTAAGTCGTATTTTAAAAATGAGGTGAGATACTGCAGTAGACTGTGTTTCAATGTGGAAAAAAAAATACGCTCAGAACACTTTTCTTTACATGTTTCATTTTTATAAAAAAGAAAAGCTGTATAACTTTCTGTTGAAGTGGTAGAGTCTATACGAATTGGAGTGCTGGGGATATTAATGAAATCGATAGAAGCTCAGAATATTGAATTGCTGTGCACCTGTTAGGTGCTGACATCTCTTTGAAGGATCTACGAACTGGTGGCATAACTTTGTACATGTATATGGTTCAAAGTGACAGGAAATGGGTCATCGCTCACCAACGATAAAATAATTTTGTTCTGACCCTCGTATTTTTCTGTGTATAGGCGGTCTCGTTAGAAACCTTTCATCTGTCAAATTACCCAAGGAGCATGGTCTAAATGTGCAATCCGGCAAATGACTTGTTTGTTTTTTTTGTCAGCACGCTCACGCCTTACACATTAATTAGCGACCACCAGAAAATCCATTGAGAACATGCCCGTTATTTCGCCGTCATGAAAAGCCAAATCCAGCCTTCCAAGACTAATCTCCTCCTCCCGGAACCACGCCCCCTAATTATCTCCCATGTATTCATGGTCCTCCGCTCCTATCCGCCGTCGCCATCTGTTTAGCCAAGCAATACGAGGGACCATCCAAAATGAAAAAAAAAAAAAACGACAAGCGACATCAACACGATGATTTTTTTTTTTTTGCTCCCCGCTCCCTCTGATTCTGATGATACGAACGAGGGCGAGATGAAAAAGTTAAAAAGAACAAACGGGAACCAGAGTCAGCGAAACGAAGAAGAAGAGGACAGACACAGCGGGAGGGTGATTGGTGGAGAGAAAGGGGCGCCCTGTTAGTCGATGCACGCGCGGCTGGTGAGAATAATTAAAAGGTTCCCTTCTATTGAAGCGGAGATGGCCCTGGGCTGTCTAAGAAATGTTCCCGTCATCAGCTTTATTGGGGGGAACTCGCTGGATCAGACCTGGCCCTCCATGTGTCGGTTTCTTGTTACAAAAATCTCAGAGCGTCAACATGGTGCATTTTTTCTCTCATTCTTTCTTTCTTTCCTAATAGTAAGATTAAAGAGAATAACGGTTTGTATATTAATATTCAGTTTTTTGTCCCTCAAGACTGGCTACAGCTCCCACCCCTCCCCAGATCTGCCCATCCATTTGGTGTCTGCAGTGTACGCCTAAAAAAAGTCAGAGAATGCCCTCCTTAAGTGAAAAAAAAAATAGGCCTACATAGCATGACTAGCTATATTCAGAAGAAAGTCAGCCACAAACATTCTGAATTTAGGCTTATGCCATGAGTCCGGTCTCAGTTACATAGAAATTGAATAGGATAGCGCTAAATAAGAAGGCAAGCGCGCTCTTAAATGTTTTCTCCACGGAGGTGGATAAAAAAGTAGAACACTTGGGATTACGGGGGGTAGAGGGGGAGGGGGTTGAATAGAACAGATGAACTCACACGCATCTTCTTTAATAATTTTAATCCCAAGTGTTCTACTTTTTTATCCACCTCCGTAGAGAAAACATTTAAGAGCGCGCTTGCCTTCTTATTTAGCGCTATCCTATTCCCTTTTCAAAAAAAAAAAAAAAAGAAAAGTTGTAAGCTTACACATTTTTCATTCTAGATGTAAATGATTAAAAGTTTTGTACATTCTCCGGTCGTCCAGTTGCCTCCGATTATTCGTCACGTTCATTTCACACACCTAAGTATTATTTTGAGGTTCTGAGATATTGAGCTTTCTCAACCTGTTGCTGAAAGCAAAACAATGAGGCAGATGTGGTTTAGCTTGTAAAATTGTGATCTAATAACAAGTCAGAACTCTACATTGTTTTAATAGGAAAAAGAGAATGATGGGAGATCATAGTAAAAACACACAAAAAAATAGGCAATTGTGGAATGAGCGTGACGTATTATGTCAATCCTTGAGAATAATTTTTAGAATCAATTGTCCAGCCTATAACAGAACCTCATAGCTACAAATAAAACCATACAATATTCACGATTCATAGAGCCAAATCATACACCTATAATTTCTAAATCACCTAACCAGGACATACAGTCTCTATTTGTGATGGCCTCAGAATGGGACTCGAAAGCGTGAATGACTGAACAAACACGATGGTAAACAAACATCATGATTGGAAAACACAGTGCTGTGGACTAAATAAGAAGTAGACTAGGTGGCGCTGGTGTATTTTAGTCATATGGAAACTTGGTTGACCTAGATTACCCATATCGAAGCGGTATTTTTTTATTTTTTAGCTTTTCCAGATAGGTCAAGTAACTAATCAGAATGCGCACTGCAGCTGTATCCGTCAAGTTTGATTTAAATATTATCTTTCAGCTTGAGCAATGCCACACTCAGGAGCTCATTGCATTGACTACTACTCCAACTCAGAATTTTTTGGCATTTTTTTTTCTCCTTGCACTACTCAAATTCCAAATTTCTAGACTTCTATAAGTGGATGACCTCTTTTCGTGTGTCGTGTGGACAGTGCATTATAATTTAAGGGTACTTGTCTGCTTACTGTTTATTTACGGAACCACCGTTCTTTCACTAATCTGCACAATTTTAGTCGACGTGGGCATGAAAATCGCAGCTCAGTTCTAACAGACGGGATCTCCAAGCGGAAACAAGTGCAAATTCCCAACGGTCATGCGCGCTCATAATGTTCCGACCACGGAAGCCGAAACGGGCTTCGTCAACTTCCGGTCGATTTGACAGACGAGAGCTGTCGAGGGGTGTCTTTTAATTGCCGGCTGCCGTCATGAAGAAACTGCACCGTCTTCAATTCGAAGCGACAGTTGCAGGTCCTTGATTGGCACTCTTCACTCGCGGAGTCCCCAAACAGGTATAAATCGAACAGATGACGTTTAATCTCAAATTCTGCTCAGTGACAACAGTTTCTGATAATAAAATACATGTATATAAGCATTAAATTTGTCTATGAAAGTCACAATCTAAGAGTTCCGTTTTATTGGAACTCCGCTTAATCACCAATTTCCCCATGCTCCAGTAGCATTGTTACAAAGTGGAATCTTCTATGTTTGGATGGCTTCATTGATCAGCTGAAACCGTGGTGAGAACCCACCCACTGTGAGGGTTAGTTCTCGCCCGTCCCTTGCAGGAAAATCATCTGATCTGATTTACTGCTCAGGGTAATAAATTTACGTGTGTTTTGAGCAGGATCATTTGCTCATCTCACTTTTGATGAAGATGATGAGTGTGTGGAGTGTGTTGCCTGGGGAAAGTGAGAACAGGCCTCCCATTCCTGACGTCATCTGCCGGTACGACAGCTAGCTGAGCAATTTCTGAATTCTTAATATGATTATGGCAAAGATGTAGACACCCGATTTTGCAAGTAAATAGATGAAAAGGCTGACTATGTATTTGATATGAAATTCTCATACAGCTTAGGAAACAGCAATATTAAGTGAATTTAATTTGGAAAATTTTGTATTTAATATAAAATTCCAATATACGGTCTAGATAACAGCAATATTAGGTGCATTTCATTTGAAGAATTTATACAGTATTTTATGAGTTACATTTTCACTCAGATCTAGACCAGACATAAAACCATAACAAAGCTGCAGATCAATGTAGACGAAATTCTTCCTCTGTAGTTTGAATCAGGTTGCAAAACTGAACAAATCCTTGACATTCATCATCTACAAAAAATAGAGAAATTATTTTGGGAACTGTTTAGAAGTCTCCCAATAGGACAACAGCTTTAAAGGAATATAGACACTGACCGATAACCCACCAATGAACCAGGGTGCGACCATTTTGTCAAGGGAGTAATAATAGGGGAATATAGACACTGCCCAAAAACCCACCAATGAACCAGGGTGCGGCCATTTTGTCAAGGGAGTAATAATAGGAAAACAAACGAGTGACATCAATGTGACCGCGACTGTTTTTGTAGGAATGAGGAGGAATGCTCCGCGTGGGAACAGTTGAGACGATTTTATTTTAGGTCAGTCCCTCTTTCTCATGGCGTTTCTTACCTGGTCGTTGTCCATTTTCATGCTTCACAAGTGCTCTTAATGTTCACAGTTTCTCGCGTTTCGGTTTCACACTTTTCCCTGCCCTACATCTCTTCTTCGCCTCGTCCAAGTCTTACACATACACCCTTTTCTACTCTGCTTTGTCATGGACCCATTATACCCCCCCCCTCACCTCCCTGTCATCGCCCTCTC
>JAWQUT010000438.1:336731-389341 GCA_033807755.1 Ellobium chinense | reverse complement strand
GGGGGAGGGGGGGGAGGGGTAGAAGGAAGGAGACAGAAAGAAGCTTCTTTTGCCCCAGGCAGATACAAAATTGGATTATCCACTGGTGAACTGCAGCCTGGGGTGGATGACTGTCCTTATACTCTCAGTCCGTGAGGGCGTCAAAGGGTCGAAACAGAGGGACAATGGAGGGAGGGGAGAGAGATTGAGGAAGAGAAAGAGAGATAGAGAGATAGTGAGAGAGAGAGAGAAAGAGAGAGAGAGTCTTACTCTCATAAAATGTTCGAAAAGAGCAGAACGCATGAGATAAAAGGGAAAAGATTTCAGAAGGCGGAAGAAAGTGCTTTTGGCGGCAGTAAAAGGAAGCGGAGAGCGAGAGAGACAGAGAGAGAGAGAGAGAGAGAGGTTTGGGGCTGAAAAGCGCCGAAGAAGATTTGGGATGTTGCTTGGCCGTAGCGATCTCTCCACGATGTCTCCATTAGCGACTTTGTCAATTTTCATTACGGCGACGTCCCTCCCGAGACGAGGGCTAGGAGTGAGGGGAATATTTTAAGACGACAGGGTCGCTTCGCGAGCAAGAGCCCTCGCTCTAGCCTCGGCTATTTCTTATTCACTTCAAGCCCCGCTGCTGATGGAAATTGCAAATTCTTCTCCGCAGGGCCAAAGCAGCCAAAGGAGACGCTAGGGCCCCCACGTGTGGTCACGCTACTCGACCGCCCGGCCCCACCGGTGGGGCTCCTTCAGGGCTCTGTGGGCCATCCTACACCCTCTCCTCTCCCCTCCCTTCCCCTCTTCTACTCTCGGTGGGTAAAACTTATTTCTATTTTATATCACGACCACATATAACAAAGGTTGTCTTTTATGATAACAGCAGGTGGACAGATAGACTATGTGGCGGTTGGGGGTGGGGTAGGGAGGAGGAGAAGATATAGACTACAGCACCGCCGTGTGACAAAGTACAGTGAAAGTATGCCAAGTCACAATGCATCACGCAAACGACAAATTTCCGTTTCTCAGAACGACGGCTGATTTTAAAACTTTTGATGTCTTAGGAATCGAATTTGTTTTGTTACTTCCTAACTAAGCTGTTTAACTGCTTTTTGCAAAAACCGATAACCTTCCTCATGTATCATATCTCCTGGTGATGTATAATTGACAAGATGGTGCTCACATTAATTTTCATAACACTTCTAATGAACCTTGTTTTAGCACTTAGAGCGAAACTGCTAATGAGGGCTTACAGGAAAAAAAACAACAACAACGGAAAAAGGGATAGAGAAAAGGACCTGCATTGTGAAAAAAGTCATTTTAGCATGGCGTTTCTGATACTTATAAAGATTTGCTAACCTAAGCGAATGACCTTTACGTTATTTGAATTAACAAGAGATGGAATATGGGAAGTCAGTTATGAAATATTATGAACGAGTTACTCAGATTTTGGCTAATTTTTGTATTGGCTCCAGTAAAGCCGTTATAACAAGCACATGACACGGTTAACTCCGTTGTATCGCAGTATATTGTGACCATGAAAAAAAAGTTGCGATTAAAAGCAGTTGCAATTATCCGATGACTTTGATCCAGAAACATAGCTTTTGATTGTGTGAAAACTTTCGATGTTTAAAAGAAGTTGTGATTACGCGGAATTTACTGTGATATCGGTCTTTGGGATCGGTTATGTTTGTAAGCAATTTACTGATCACATTAACCATTCTTGAACAGGACAAGGTCATTTGCAGGCCTAAAGCAATCCACCGTGCTAACCAAGTGGCCAACTTAACCAAGGGAAGTATTTCAGGGTTTCACTGTTCTTATATGAGCATCCTATAACCAGCCCCCAGCCTCCCGTTCTGAAAAAAAAAAGCAAGTGCTCACACGTGGTGAGTGAATGTCTCCGCCCTCGCCAATCCCCAGGCTGAGGAGCGTTAGGATAGGCTAATTAATCTAAACACTCGGTATCTCTCTGTTCCTCTCTCCTTTCACAATCTCGCTGGTTTCCAGCAAATATTTATTGACAGAAGGGAAGAGTAAAGTGAAAAGGAGGCCGCCCGGAAGTGCGGAATACGGGCTGCAATGGCGTCCATTAGCAACGGTTGTTAAGTGCGCAATAAGGCCGTCCTGTGAGAATTCCAGGGGGTTTTGGGCTAAGGCGATGAGACAGGTTGTTTGTTCTTTGCTGTGAGAGTGTCACATGGCAATCCAGGGTCGTTTCTTCAGCTTAGATTCAAAGCCTGTTCCCTTGTCGATGCACTATAAATACACGACGCTGGAAGATATTGCAAAAAGTTTCATAAGATAAGTAGAGCTATCTCTATGTAAAGAAGCAAGAAGGACGAACGAACAGATGGGCGGGCAAGTGGACGGAAGGACGGACGGTAGACAGCATCATGTCTCTCCGCATCATATCTTTACTGCTTGTTGCTCCACCTCCTTATTGACAACAATCGTTCACTCCGCATTCGTTTTCCGTTGGTCCATATTCGGCAGCTATTCCAGAATGACATTTAATTGTTGTTGTTGTTTTTTTTTAAATTTTATGGTCGATAGGATCAGTCTAAATCTGACTGACAATAGAGAGCTTGCGCATTAACTATGGGATCTCTGTGCTGAATGCAGGCATGGTAGCGTTCAACATTCAGAGTTAATATAATTCTTAAGTATGGTAAGAGATCTCATCGTTAATGCTCAAGCTCTGAAATGAAGATTGACAATACTTCTGTGTTACAGTTGACTCCGTGTAATGGCAACTCCTCGGAGATATGGAAAAGTTACATATCAACGGAATTACGATTATCCAATAGATTCTCATCGGTAAATGCAGCTTTCTGTGCAAAGGCTTTAATGCTGTTTGGTTTTTTTTAAATTTTTGTTGTTGTTGTTGTTGTTGTTGTCTTGATTTAAATCCTTGAAACTTTTATGTGACCAAAAAAAAAAAAAAACCCGACTGACAGTCTATATCTTTTCATGCCCTGAGATCTTTTTGGGGGATTTTTTGTTGTTGTTGGTTGTTTTTGTGTTGTTGTTTTTTTTGTTTGTTTTCGGCCTTTTAAAGTTTAAAAGACAATTCGTTTCATGGCATCTCCGTATTCTAAACCGGTAAAGGGTCAAACTTCAGACAGAGTATATAATCCGTATATTTCCTTAGTTCATGAACAAGATAATATAATAGTGATTCAGGAAATACAGTCTGTCTGGTATAATCATAGACCAGGGTGTAGTCCAGCGTCGAAATCTAGGTCTCTTGTGACGTTGTCTGTAGCCATCTTGTTACATTCTAAAAACTAGGAATAAAAATCGTCACGTTCAATCCATAGTAGCCTAAGTCATCTTTTGAGGTTTTGAGAAATTTAGCGCTCTCAACCTGTTGCTCAAAGGGAAACAATTAGATGTGGTTAAGGTTGTAAAATTGCGATATAATAAGGAGTCAAGGCTCTACATTTGTTTTAAAAGGAAAACGAAAATAAATGGAAGATCATAGTAGTGTAAACAACTCAAATCATCAACAAAAACAAAAAAAAAACAGGCGAAGGTGGAATGAGCGTGACTAAGTGCTACGAACTGAAGACTAATGAAACGAGTGAATATAAGCTTTTTTACCGTATTAGGTTTGTGAGCGGCAGATCCTTGGGAGGCGATCACTTCTTTTACAAAGGCTCTAGCCGACTTATATGTGGTGAATATGATAACATTTTGATAAGTAGCACAGATATAGTGTATTTACCTCATGGTACAGAAAGAGTAAAGAAATGTAGAATCAGCTAGACACAGGTGAGGATAAGGGTTACTCAAAGCTGAGCTTATTAACCCTACTATTATAGGGAAAGAAGACATCGTAGTATGAATCTAATTATAGTGTTACTGGAGATGTAAAAAAAAAAAAAAGTTGCCATTGCGCTCACCTAATCAGAGGTACGTTTTTGCTTGGTGTACGCCAGTTACAGTGAGGAACGGTCCTAAGCCACTAGAGGTTTGTTAGAAATGTGACGTCTTTTGCCATCACCGGAAGAGAA
Source organism: Ellobium chinense (assembly GCA_033807755.1). Lineage (NCBI taxonomy): Eukaryota > Metazoa > Mollusca > Gastropoda > Ellobiida > Ellobiidae > Ellobium > Ellobium chinense. The sequence continues at coordinate 385,355 of JAWQUT010000438.1, read as the reverse complement.
AGTGCGGCAACATGACGGCGATGGAACCTCGTACCAACGGCATTGTGTCGGAGGAAGATGTGGCAAGAATCAGCCGTGGGATGGCTACAAATAAATGAGGCAAAGATACTTGTTCAACAAACATTGGTGACAAGACTTTGATTTTTTTTTTTTTTGCTTTGCTCCTCTACATTAGTTCTAATTATCTTGGCTCGCCTAGTGACTGATACTTCATTTGGGACGCCGCAAGGACCAAATAAACGCAATCCAGTTGATGAAAGGCGCATAAAGTTAGCTTTTTTGAAGATTATATAAGATACGAGAGCATAACCTAGATGGAGAGTCAACTGTATACCAAGATGCCAAAAGGAACGAATTTGATTAAATTTGGCACATGCTGTCTTTTTGCATTAAACGGCAAAAGTGCTTACTAGTGTATACATTATCGTCACTGCTCTTTCCATAAAAGTGTATTCCGATGTGACGTTGCATTCCCAAGAAATAGGCACATCTCGTGGTGACGCATGCACGTTCTTCGATGACGTGTACACGTGCTGCGGTGACGAGGTCACGCGTTAGCGGTTAATGGTATCCTTTCACTGTCCTGCTACTGATTCGTTCGGATATGGTCTGACACGCTCCCAACAAGGTGCCGGAAGTTGTTCGTTAGTAATGGGCGGAGAAAAATTACAAAAGTAGAAGCTATAATTTGGCGGTTTAATTGATTGAAAAATAGTGTAACGTGTTCATTTTGAAGGCTACCGATTAGTCATTATCACAGTACATTAAAATAGAGCTTGTGCACTAACAACTGTATCTCTTACCATCGTAAGAATTACATGACTGCATCGGTGCTGAATGCACCCTTAGAAACGTTCAATATGCGGAGTTAATGTAATTCTTACGATGGGGCTCTCATATATTAGAACCTAGCAAACCCAAATGCAAGGCGACCAGTGGGATTTTTGAGTGTTGCGGGTGTTTCTAAATGGTGGGTTCGACGTTGTAAGATTCTATATTTATGTTTTCCCACTAGGATATAGCAGAAACTATGTATCCACGCTATTTTCTAACAAGCAAGGTATGTAGAACCTATGTATCCACACTATATTCTAACAGGCATAGATACTGTAGACCCTATGTAAACAACCTATATTCTAACAGGCAAGATATGGCAGAAACTTGGTATCCACGCTATATTCTTACAAGGAAGATATTGTAGAAACTATGTATCCACCCTATAATCTAACAGGCATAGGTATGGTAGACCCTACATATATATCCACTCTAACAGTTGAAGACTGTTGGACTTTTCCCCGTTACGTGTGTGTATAGAGACTGTAGCAGGTGCCGACAGACCAACACTAGCGCCCGTAATAGAGCTATTTACAAAGGCCTTAATTGAAGCTCTGAATGGACAGCCAAATGACTAGGAAANCGAAATCTAGGTCTCTTGTGACGTTGTCTGTAGCCATCTTGTTACATTCTAAAAACTAGGAATAAAAATCGTCACGTTCAATCCATAGTAGCCTAAGTCATCTTTTGAGGTTTTGAGAAATTTAGCGCTCTCAACCTGTTGCTCAAAGGAAAACAATTAGATGTGGTTAAGGTTGTAAAATTGCGATATAATAAGGAGTCAAGGCTCTACATTTGTTTTAAAAGGAAAACGAAAATAAATGGAAGATCATAGTAGTGTAAACAACTCAAATCATCAACAAAAAAAAAAAAAAAACAGGCGAAGGTGGAATGAGCGTGACTAAGTGCTACGAACTGAAGACTAATGAAACGAGTGAATTTAAGCTCTTATACCGTATTAGGTTTGTGAGCGGCAGATCCTTGGGAGTCAATCACTTCTTTTACAAAGGCTGTAGCCGACTTATATGTGGTGAATATGATAACATTTTGATAGGTAGCACAGATATAGTGTATTTACCTCATGGTACAGAGAGAGTAAATGTAGAATCAGCTAGGCACAGGTGAGGATAAGGGTTCTCAAAGCTGAGCTTATGAACCCTATTATTATAGGGAAAGAAGATATCGTAGTATGAGTCGAATCACGGTGTCACGGGAGATGTAAAAAGAGTTGCCATTGCGCTCACTTAATCAGGGGTACGTTTTTGCTTGGTGTACGCCAGTCACAGTAAGGAACGGTCCACAGCCACTAGAGGTTTGTTAGAAATGTGACGTCTTTTGCCATTACCGGAAAAGAAAGTGCGGCAAACATGACGGCGATGAAACCTCGTACCAACGGCCTTGTGTCGGAGGAAGATGTGGCAAGAATTAGCTGTGGGATGGCTATTAATAAATGAGGCAAATATACTTGTTGAACAAACATCAGTCGCAAGTCCCTGATTTATTTGTTTTGCTCCTCTACATTAGTCCTAGTTATCTTGGCTCGCCTAGAGACTGATGTTTCCTTTGGGACGGCCCCTTTCGTGACGCCGCAAGGACCAAATAAACGCAATCCAGTTGATGAAAGGCGCATAAAGTTAGCTTTCTTGAAGATTATATTAGATACGAGAGCATAACTTAGATGGAGAGACAAATGTATACGAAGGTGCCAAAAGGAACGAATTTGATTAAATTTGGCATGTGCTGTCTTTTTGCATTAAACGGTAGAAGTGTTTACTAATCTCTACATTATCGTCACTGCTCCTTCCATAAAAGTGTGTTCTGGTGTGACGTTGCATTTCCACGAACTAGGCACGTCTCGTGGTGACGCATGCACGTTTCTTGATGACGTGTACACGTGCTGCGGTGACGAGGTCACGCGTTAGCGGTTAATGGTATCCTTTCGATGTTCTGCTACTGATCGTTCGGAAATGGTCTGACACGCTCCCAGCAGCGTGTCGGAAGTTGTTCGTTAGTAAGGGGCTAAGGAAAATTAAAAAGTAGAAGCTATAATTTAGCGGTTTAATTGATTGAAAAATAGCGTCACGTGTTCATTTTGAAGGCTACTGATTAGTCATTATCACAGTACATAAAAATAAAGCTTGCGCATTAACAACTGTATCTCTTACCATCGTAAGAATTACATGAGTGCATCGGTGCTGAATGCACCCTTAGAAGCGTTCAATATGAGGAGTTAATGTAATTCTTACGATGGGGCTCTCAAATATTAGAACCTAGCAAACCCGAATGCAAGGCGACCAGTGGGATTTTTGAGTGTTGCGGGTGTTTCTAAATGGTGGGTTCGACGTTGTAAGATTCTATATTTATGTTTTCCCACTAGGATATAGCAGAAACTATGTATCCACGCTATTTTCTAACAAGCAAGATATGGTAGAACCTATGTATCCACACTATATTCTAACAGGCATAGATACTGTAGACCCTATGTACCCAACCTATATTGTAACAGGCAAGATATAGCAGAAACTTGGTATCCACGCTACATTCTTACAAGGAAGATATTGTAGAAACTATGTATCCACCCTATAATCTAACAGGCATAGGTATGGTAGACCCTACATATATATCCACTCTAACAGTTGAAGACTGTTGGACTTTTCCCCGTTACGTGTGTGTATAGAGACTGTAGCAGGTGCCGACAGACCAACACTAGCGCCCGTAATAGAGCTATTTACAAAGGCCTTAATTGAAGCTCTGAATGGACAGCCAAATGACTAGGAAACATCAATTATCGGACCTAATCCAATTACCGAAGACGTTTCAAGAGTTGTGCGCGGGTGAAAGGAAGTCAGGCCCTCTCTTCCCTCGCGCGTGCATTACTCCCTGGGCCCTGGCTCCTCCTTTTGCATGCGAGATCTATTAAACAGCGACGAGGGACGACCCGAGTTTTCCTCCTACTTCATTCTCTCGGTCTCCCGGACTCGCCATTCCTCGATCCACAGGCCACTTCTTCGTTTGGGCTTCTTCTTCTACTTTGGCCGCTTCTTCTATTGATATTCATGGCTTTTCCCGTCTCTCACGCTGCTCCTGAACTCCGCCATTTCTTCGTTTCTAGAGTTCACTTTTGCTTTGTTTTTTTTTTGGCCGTGCCCTCGTAGTCTTCCTCTACACGTGTTGTCTGGAGTCATGTCCTCATCATGCAGAGTTTTCTCCCTTGTCCATAGATATATAAGTACGCAAAATTTGGACAAAAAAGTCAAATGTACTGTACTTTAGAATCCAACTCCATAACATATTGTCCAGGTCGATGTACATGTGGATCTATAACGTCATTTTTAGCGAAAAATTCTGTCTGGTGTGCAACTGTTTTATTAGCAAAAAGACGCCAACGTTGCATTTGTTTGGTCCCTAAGGCGTCGCGAAAGGAGACTTCTTGGCAAAGGAAGTATCAGTCTATAGGCAAGCCAAGATGGCTGCGACTTATGCGGAAGAGACAGAAAATAATGTATTGACTTGCGTGTGGTTTTTGCTATTCTTTATCTTTGCCTCATTCATAAGTTTACATTGCACCGCTGATTCTTGCCACATCCTTCTCCGATATAAGATCATTGAGAAGACGTTCCACTAATACATTTGAAACCGTAGATGGTACCGGTGATGGCAAAAGACGTCACATTTCTAACAAACCTCTAATGGTGTGCACTCTTCTTCACTGTCACTGGCGTGCACCAACCAAAAATGTACCCCTGATACGAGCGTTTTCTAAGGACCGCTCACACTACCAAGACGGCACCTATCGCGTCCCCGCAGGGGCCAAACATACGCAGCCCTAAGTCCTCACCCCTTGCTTAAGATCTTAGGTCTTTGAGAGCACACATGAATAAAACTATAAGAACCAGGTTAAATTCTAAACTTACCAATGCCCATATTGTACTTGCATTTGGCCTTTACAGATCAGATAGGTAGACCATCACAGTCTAGTGGGCTATGTCCAGATCTAATAGTGATATAAAAGGGAGGGGGGAGGAGGAGGCGGGGAAGGAAGGTGCTAAGAGCTTTAAGAAGGAGGGGTGAGGAGCGGAATGGAGGACAGAGACCGGTGATTAAGCAAGATTTTCGCGCCGTAAAACTCTTCACGCTTAATTGTAGAAGATCAATTTGAGGAGGCTGGATTGCTTCCCTTGTATCGGAACGGACATAAAAAGGGAAGCTGGCAAACAGAATTTGCATCAAGTATGATGACGTATGAAGTGGATGTACACTGTCAGTAGTTGATAGGGACGCAGCGTGTCGTGGATATGTGGACGAGTCTAAAGAGTCTGTGGCCGGATGCTTAATCCTTACGGTAGTTAACGCACTGAGGTAACCACGGGAAACTCCCAAAACATTAGAATTGTTCACAATACGTTAACCAATGCATGAATTATGAATACAGGCACTGGCAGGGACAAATTTAATGCTTGTTGCTTGCACCTGATTTAGATCTGGATAAGAGGAATTCGAAACCAAATGTTTTGAAATAATATCTCCGGTCCTAGCTTTATGACACCTTATCTATGGCTTATGATGGCCAACTGCGGTCTCTGGCACCTTAACATTTGAGAGCTTGCGCATTAACGATGGGAACTCTTATCCTCGTAAGAATTTACATTAAAGCATTGGTGCTGAATGGATCCTTAGTGGTATTCAGCCTGCAGAGTTAATTAATGTATTTCTTACGATTGTAAGAGATTCCATCGCTAATGCGAAAGTTCTCGGTTGTTTGTTCTCTTGTTTCTAGTTGCTTGTAAGTTTTTTTCACGGCTTTCAGACCACACTGGCCAAATGGCTGACTGTGGCTGTATGACTGATTGGTTGGCTTGTTGGCTCACCAGCTGGAGGATTGGCGGACTGGCTGGCAAATGGGTTATCTGGTTGAGTGATTGGCTGACTGACTGACCATTTTGAAGACTGGTTGGCTAGCTAATTGAGAGGCAAACTCGCTCCTCCCCTTCCCCTCAACCCCCTTTTTTCCCCTCTTTTGCTTGATTGGTTGAAATGACTTGTTATAGTGCGATGATCTACAATATAATAAAAATTATCACCTGGGACCAGCTGAAATGACAGTAGAACATCATATCCAAGAGATACCATTTAACTGAATTACTCTGATATTTTCCATCCCAACAGGTTTGGTTCCAGAACCGTCGGGCCAAGTACCGGAAGCAGGAGAAACAACTGGCCAAGTCTCTGAGTCCAGTCATCCCAACATGTAATGGCATGATGAGAAATATATATCCCACCAACGCCCGCGGCTACCCTTACCCTCCTACCGCCAACATGAACATGAACAACATGGCTTCCAGGTGGGTGTTGTTGTTGTTGTTGTTGTTGCTTTCTTTTGCTGCTGCGTTATTATGTTTGGTCCTGTTAATCATAATGACATAGGTGACAAGAACGGTGATGATGTTTCTGATGATTCTGCAATGATTGATGATGTGGCATTTTTGTCGTACACGCATAATAAAATATCTTTAATTCCATAGGTGTAAGTTTTGTTATTGTTTTTGAGATGTCTGGGATGCTGATATGGATGATCATTAGCAAAAACTCTTTTTAAAAAAAGCTCAGATTCCGATTGAATTTATTGGGCTAAATGGAATACACGTATAACTAATATTTTATAAAACTTTGCTGAAATAACAATTTCTTAGTCGTTCTGGCTGACGCCTTCCTCAGTTACGACTCAAAAATGTAGTGTACAGGTATAAAAAAAAAGGGGGGAAAGTAAAAGTGAGCTAACAATAGTAAAGGAAAGTAATATGAGTTTTATTTCTGGCCTCTTGTCCATGCACAACAAGGCCTTCTTATCTCACTGACAGAATTAGACCCACCTACGACATTATGAATAATGGGTCACAATGACATCATTTTGTCACACTTCATAGACTGATGTTTGACACAACCATTCATGTTGGCCCAGACAATTAGACACAAATTCAAATCACATAGATCCATCAACATTTAGAATGACAGCCTTTCTAGTTTTTCATGCTTCTTGTGAAGTCATTTTAAATTTTTGTACATAATCAAAATGGCAATGGGCGTGCTAAGTCAGTTATATTCCATCTGTCATTTTAGATACCCACAGATGAACTCCACCTACCCGCCGTCTATGGGCGGAATGCATCAATTCTCCCACATGGGCGGAATGGCGGGTTCCAATATGGCGGCCACCATGAGCATGCCCAGACAAGTCCAACAGTTTCCTATGGCAACGGATTATGGACTGGTAAGGACAATTTTGTTGAAACTAAACTCTGCATTTTTTCACGTTCTTTTTTCTTCTTCCTCTTTCCACTTTCATAAATTACATCATTATCGTTGTCTTTATGATAAAACGTACACAATGTCTATAGTCATCATCTAGAAAAATCCATGTAAACTATCTATAAAACTTGGTATATTTTTTATAAGGTGCAAATGCCGAAGAACAGTAAATCATATACATTAACTAAAAATATTTCTGTAAAGTATATGTTACGTGAATATTTATACAGTAGTAGTGGTCGATGCGAGAAAATTGTATAGTGGTGTAAAATGAATTTATAACACTTAGACTACGACATTTTTGTGGTTAGTATGAATAAGTAAGTCTAGAAGTTTTATCAAGTCTCTGCCTACTCTCCGCTCATTCTCCACCGACCTATTTCCTTTTCCATTCTCCAGCGACCTATCTCCCTTTTCAGTTTTCTGTTTTATCCCTCTCTCTCACTATCACATTCCACCCATCCAAAAATATGATCATTATCATTTTTTACATAAAATGATTTTATCATCATCAATATGATTTTGTCTGTTGTTGTTCTTGTCGACGCAGATCAGTTTTTTTTACTTTCAGTGTTCTCTCTTTTCATAGGAATCGGCAGAGGACGATTGGTACAACAAAAGCCTCACAGCTCTACGAATGAACAACTCTCATCCGGGTCCATTATCCAATCAAATTCTTCCTTATCAAACACAAGTTTAGTTGAGCCAATCACAAAAAATCGTTGCATAGCAGCAACGATTTATTTCCTCTAGTGCCACAAACTGATCGACCAATCAGATTGGTTGTCTCATGCCAGCACATGTTTCTTGCAGAAAAAAAAAAAAACACGTCACTTTTTGAACGCGTCGAGAGTTAAGGACGCAACGTCGTGGAGAATGAGATGGAAATATAAAAAAGGGCAACAGCAACTGTAGTTGAAGACAGGTGATTCCCACAAATTTATTTCCTTGCTCTGTGCTTCCATCGACAGTGACTGTATTTAGAGAACAGCGAATTGTGTACTTAGATGGAAGGTCATTAGCCTGCTTGTACATAAAAATGATGTCAATAACTATTATTATTATTATTGATTACATGATTACAGATTAATGTACAAATAATCTAAGACCAGTTTCTAAACGATGCACTTGAAATGAGTGTAAACATGTTTTGACTGTGTTGTGTGTGTTTATGTATGCGTGTTTATCGTTCTTATCATTATTATTGTTGTTGTTGCTGTTGTTGTTGTTGTTGTTGTTTGTGTTGTTGTTGTTGTTGTTTTTGTTTTTGTTGTCGTCGTTATCGTTGTTGTTGTTGATATTATTGTTGTTGTTGTTGTTGTTGCTATTATTGATGATGTAAATCTCTCTGGCAATAGCCTAACGAAGGTTTTAAAGCTTCAAAGTTCAACTTTAAAGTTACTTGACAAGAGTTAACGTATTTGATATGAAGAAATCTTATTCTTTTCATGCTTTTGAAGTGTGAGTGAGCCTGTGAATGAAGACATGAGTTTGGCTACCGTGACTTGTCTGTATTATAAATCTGTTTTCAAAGGCTTTGTGGTTTTATAAATCATGAATGTATTACATGTAATTTTGATTGTTTTTGATGTAAAGTTAAGCGACTGTTTTGAAATTATGGGGTTGATACTTCTATCTGCAACGGTGGCATTAGTGCATCAACGATGAATGGAAGATTCCTCTCTGATCCTTCATTCTTATATTTTACTGTAAGTTAATTTCTGACAGGATGCCACTCACTAGACTATACCGATGATGCATCATTAGCAATGTAATGAGGGGTTTTGACTAAACTGCAATAGGATGGAGGAGGGAGGGGGCGGGGTAATACGACAGGGGGCGCTTCCGTCCATGAGCTGTTTTTCGACGATCGTTGAATAGTTACCTCAACAACGTAGCTCTTTGTCCGTTGGAAAGGTGAAGCCATGACAAAATGGCACACAATAGATGCCGTCGTAGATTTACAACAACTTTGATGTACCAGTCTCAAAAAAGTGTAGTGCAGTCACAGTTTCGATCGATGAACCATTTTACACTTTGGCGTGAAATCTTCCACTTCCGATTTAAAGGGGGTTGCACCATAATTGCACACCAAAGTGTCCAATATTTAGCAGGCGAAATACGGTCGCAGTTTTAAACTTTATGAACGCCCTGCTTTTTATTAATCGGAAGTTGTGGATTTGTGGAATGGGAAATTGTAATCTTTTTTTTTTTTTATGCTCTCGTACACCATAACTGTATTACATTCGGGAAAAAACTTCGATCGCACTGGGTTTGAAAACAGGAATAGCCATGAATCTGTGAACACCACCTGATCAAGATATTAATCAATATTCATATTAGACCTCTAAGGATGATTAGATATATTGGCACTGTATTCGACTTTCAATATCATCATGAAGTAATTAATTAAAGGTATTTTCATACATTCGATTATAGTTATAGCAGAATTCCATCTCCTGAAGCGCCATCTATCGCTTTAAGAGGAGATAATATCGTCAGTCTCTCACGACCAGATGGATATTGTATGGTTTTTGCGATCTAAATGTGTGACGTGTGAAATTGTATGTAAATAGAGAGTGAATATGAAGGGAGACAACGATATGAAGTATAAAACCAACGACTCAAACCAGAACGAACAAGACGAGAGAGAGACAGAGAGACAGATAGATAGAGAAAGAGAGAGAGAGAGAAAGAGAGAGAAAGAAAGAGAGAGATGAAATACTTTTGTGCAAAAAAACATAATGTACTGTAATACTCAAATATTTTGCATGTACATAATTAAGATCAGCACGTGTAGATGAGCAATAATCTGTATTATTTCTGTATGCTCACCTTCATTTTGACGGGAGCTTTAGCGCTGAATACAGTACATGCATATTATCAGCACTGCCACTATCATCACTATATTACCTCGTACTCCTTCGTTCTTTTTCTTTTAACTCAGACGAGGTAGGATCCCAAAGTTTTTACCCTGAACATGAAGGAAACATGCTAGAAACATGCATAGAAAGGACAATCATCATAATAACCAGCTCTCACTTCTTCATAAATTGCAGGACGGATTTTCTCCTGGAAATGCACAAATTTGATCAAAGAACGAAATTTCCACTGACTCCATGATCAAGCAGAAATGGTCAGGTCAGCTCAGCTAATGTGCGATATAGGCCATGGCAATTATCGGATTTTCCCGAAACTGCACAGCACTTTATATTCTAAGTGGGGCTGCTTGCAGCCCTGTAAATTTCAACGCGCTGCCCCGTTCCCTTAATATTCAAGATAAAGACTTCTGGATCTCCCTCGTACTATACCCGTCATCCAAAGTCTGAAAACGGTGTATGTGTGCATGAATGTCGCAGCATTTAATTAATAATGACCGATTAGCTTAATAAGTTTACATGTAGATCTACATGTATATTGTACATGTATTTCAGATGTCTTCCACTACACGCACATCACCACCACCACCACCACCACCACCACCACCATCATCATCATCATCATCATCATCATCATCATCATTTGGAACACTTTAGAAAGATTAAAAATTTTTGTCCAAACCAGCGAAAGATTAAGAAATACACTTATCATCATCATCATCATCGTCTTCTTCATTATTTACAAATAGTAAATATGAAGCTTCTGGACATGACTAGGATTTTGTCTAGTCTACATGATAAGATTCACCCTCATCATCACTGTCGTCGTCGTCGTGATTTTTATCATCGTTGTCATCAATTTCATCAGTCGATAAGTTTACAAGTGCAATATTAAACAACATTATTTAATATATTTTTGTAGGTGTCCAAAATTACTCACGTGAAATGTATATTGGTCATCTACTTAGTAATAAGTTAGTATAAACTGTAAACTGTAAATGTTTCACTTTTTTTGGTGTGTTTGTGTTTCGTTTCTAATCTGACTTTAGTCAAACTAGACGTTTTCTCGGAGGTCAGAAAATGTATGTGAGGAATATCAGGTGCTACAAAAAAGAACTTACTCAATTTCAAAGTTTAATAATTTCAAAACTCCAGATCTTATGCCGCTGGAATTTCCCCACACATTAGTAGATGGATGTTGTTTGCTAATGTTGCAAATTTCAATTCCCTAGAAGTTATCATCATATCACTGTGTACAGCATAACACACTGGCCCTAGCACGCATTTTTAAAAACTATTTGTGGCTGTGACAAAAGTATAGCATCTACATTATTGAGAGCTGTAGCAGTCATAAATTATATCTGTTAATATGCTTAAGAATTTAAGATTTAATTCCTGATTTTATCTGACACTTAAAGGAGTTGGACTCTGAATTAAGATGTAGTTGTTTTTTTTTTCTCTTTCCGGTCTCCCAATATACATGACGGCTGCTTACAGTATTTGATTATTATAAGAAGATGGACAGAATTGAGTAACAGTTACATTTTAATGCTCAGAATGGTTTTAACTTCATTTCTTAAAAATTAACAGAGATTTATTGACAGTCGTCATGTCACGATGAAATATGAGCAAAGCTGACAAGGATTAATCATATGTACATTTGTATTTATGATAACTAATGTGCTACTGACGGTTGCTAGGAAAGTGATTGGAGCAGGCTAAAATGATTTTTCCCGTAAATCAAACAGTTTAGAAAACGAAATTCTTCAAACTGAAGAGCTTTTACGTACCCTGTTGGATCAACAAGATAAAATTTGCAGAACAACCAGAATAGATAGACTAATAAGCATGTTGTACATGGCCAAATGACACAATTAATTTCATGATTTCATGCTCACCACAAAGTCATCAGTGTATGAAATTGGATATATTGTACATGTATGTATTCTATGTGTCCTGTATAATGTACATGTATGTTTGCATGATCAGATGGGTAGACTGGTAGTCAATGTTACATTATGTACATGTATGAACATTGCCAAAATATTACAAATATGTCCATAAATTTAATGTTCTTTTCAATTTTTAAACGATGAAATAAAAATCTAGAAGAGAGAGATTTTCAGAACTGTTTCTGTATTTTTTTCCCCTTTCCTTTTGCTTATTTTGAGCACTTTAATTTTGTGGGGATGAGAAGGGGGAGGGGAATTCCAAGTTTGTCTGCGAGATGGATATCAATATCAGTGGGCTGTGAACACGCTTGGAAACATTCGAGAACTTGGAAAGGCGGGGCAGTATTATATATATATATACCTTAGGCATATTTTAGGCAATGTTCATGACGTAGATTTGCGTTGAAGTTGATTAATCCTGTGGCATAACTCTTACTTTCGGTCATAATTGCAGGGGTGATTAATTCTTTGCCTGTTATAGGCGCTGTGCGTCGAAGATTTGGAAAATTCTGCTTCCTTAGCATATCTCAACCTTCCGTTGGACATGCAGCAGTGATGACCGCGTTCAGTCTGTTACAGTTGTTATTCCTATTGGGCGTAGGCTCACTCATAATAATATACATGTATTATGATGTCTGTATGTTTGTAAACAGGAAGGGCTTCTTGTTGCAGATTTCATCCAACAATCAGAGAGATTTGATATTGGGCAATTCCAGCTGACTACCACGTCAGTTACGCAAATTTCTGAAAATCTTTGGCTTTTCAGTTTATACAATGTAGTCTAATCAAAGAATAAATTAAGACCTGTTAAGATTTAGGAATAAGCAAAACTAGTCTAGCTGCTGTAAAGTCAAAGCTTTTGAGAAATTTGCGTAACTCAAGTGGCAATCAGCTGGAGTTGCCCTATTTTATTAGACGATGAAAAGAAGTGGGAGTGCCATTATGCCCGGAATTTTTCAGAGGAGTAATTGAATACGAAGGAGNAAAAAAAAAAAAAAAGTTTGGTTTGTTCCTGATCGCAGTTAAAAATAGTAATCATACAGACCCTTCACACACTAAACAAATCGGCCATGCAGCATTTCTGTGATTGAAAATGACCAATAAGACTATTTCATTAACATCGCACAATCTTTATTCAACAAACATGTTCAAATCGTATCATGACAAAATACATTATGCAAATAAAACATGTAATCCTATATAAGCACCCGTGACCATATCTTATGAAGAGGAACTAACACTAAACAAAAATAAATAATCTTAATAATTATTAAGATTAATAGTCTTAATACTATTTTAAGACTATTCCCTGCACCCAAGCAAAACGAGACAATAGTATTGCCGTTAAAACAATATCATTTCCAACAAACATCTGCCATTAGAGAGGATTCTGTCATGGGCCAAACTGTTTCTCAAGCTTCTCCACAAGAGCAAAGTATGAAAAGAGTCATTCAAGATTCAGCTGAACACACCATCCTCTGCTAACGGGCATTTCTCGAAATCTTGACTTCGCCGAACTGTGCTCTCGGTGACTGGTTACTTTTTTTTTTTTTAATATATTGCATCTATTCACGGTTTCATTAGTTTCAGAGATAGAGCGGACACTATATTTGGGGGTTAAAGAGCTCGAGGAAGATGTTTTCATCTATGTATTGTAGAACACCCTGATCTTTGACATTTCTTGATTAACTTGTACTTCCTAAAAAGCATAAAAGGCGCCATCAGCTAATCTAAATTTAATACATGTAGAAGAGTTTACAATAAATACTTGATGAAGAAAAAAGTGAAAGCATGAAATCGATATTTGATAGGCACACCCAGTCTGACACCACACCCCCTTTTTCCCCAAGGACTACCAGCCAGAATGTACCTCTTTTCTGTCCCTGCGGCAATTGCATTTCAAACCTTCAAAATTTGCCCCAAGAATTCCAAACTTTGCATGCAAAATATAGTAGAATTTGCACCATGATTTGCAAACATTTTGCTAAACTAATTTCGTAATTTCTTCGTATTTATTACTACCTGTGTATCTCGCATTGTTTATTGTGATTCATTTGAAAAATTGTAGAAATAGACACATTATATTTATATTCTGTTTCCCACTGATGCAATCTTACTGTATTAGCCCACTTCGGCCAAAATCAGCAAAATGTGCACCAGACTGACGGAAAATGTCTATATTTGCGAAAATTTGCGAAATTGCTGCATAGCCTTAAAAAAAAACCGCGCTAATTTGCGACCGCGATTGTCTGGGTGGGACTATTACACTCTCATGCACGCATTAAATTAAAATACAAACGTCCCTCCACCCGTAGCCTACCAGTACTACCACAACCAGATGCAAGAGCTCTCCGCTCAAACTAAAACTACGACTAGTTTGAATAAGATGAACGGACCATGTCTTAACAACAAGAATCTTGCAACAATCAGACATACCACTCCAGCAGTCTGTAAAACAAAGCTTTTGAAAACATTTGATATTAGGCCCTCATTGACAACAATAAAGTTTAACAGTCAGAAATCTCACAAATCTTCTAAACTCTGGCAACATCATGGACATCTGACATCACTATTACAAACATTACATTTTTTCAGGTATTCACGTGGAATATGGCGTTACATTCTGCAAAAAAAAAGTTGTATTTACCATACCACATAAAAGACACGTATGACACACTAAAAAAAAACACCCACGGATTGAATCTAACTCATGGCATCAGTGACATAGTTCAACACTCAATGGAATGCAACAGACATAGATCTAATATACTGCACATGAAGTAGAACAAATAATATAATATATGGATATCACTATAATGGGAAATCAGGGTCCTGAATTGAAATTTGAGTGCATTCTCAGAGCCCAGACAAAGCGTTACAAATTTCAAGCTGCCATCGAATGTTTTGATGTATATGAAGTCACATCCATATTGTCTCAGTCATGGACAGTTCGCCTACCTCACTGGATAAGGGTCATTTTTTTTTTTTTTTAGAAGAGAGAAAAACTATATTACTATTAGACAACGGAAGAACATGCCAATCTTTGATGCTGTATTTTAACCTGTACCTTCGTGACCTTCTTTGTCTGTGACATTTGATGTGAATGAATTGGTTGTAACAAGATTAAAATTATTCCAGTCTGCAAACTGCCTGAAAATTGCCCATCTCTGAAATAAGGGACAGTACACCTATGACTATGATGGTATAATAACTCTTTCATCAGGCCATGACATGAAAGAAAATGCTTTTCTCATGTAGGCGCTCACTATTTTGAAACGTTCTCGAATTCTTTGCCAACTGGTGGTAGAGCTTAGGTCCCTAGTTCTATATAATAATCTACAATGACTTTATCTCATTAACATGAACACCTCTTAACCTTGAGTGTCTGAGCCGATCCCACGAGGTGAGGGGAGTTCATGAGATTCTGTAATCAAATTTGGCCAATTTCTTTTAGTGAGTGATACTCATCTTTGTTAGTCTATGTTTCCTTTTGCGATGGATGACCTTAAAAAGTTCTTTTTAAATATAAATAGTCTAATGATCTATTTTTCCTACGAAACCAAACTGAACACAGCTATTTCTATTGCATGATGTACTTTTTACATTCCTGGTGGTCCTGTCTTATCATGTCGTTGATTACCTGCGGGTGCATGGGCTTCTTCGACCTCGTCTCCAGGCGGCATTACCTCCCCTGCCTCGTGCCTCAGTCTCTGTTGGGCGGCCATGAATTCTGGGAATTCCACATAGCCGTCGCGATTGAGGTCGTCCGACTCCAGTGCAGCATCGATTACTTCGGCCATCGACTCGTCGCTGTATTGGCGCTGAGGTTTCTCGCCTTGGCTGGTGGCTTCTGAAATCGAAAGATCATTGATCATTCATACACAAGCAGAATGAACCACATTTACCGATTTTAATCATTTTTTTTTTAAAAAAGGCATTTAGCCATCCCATAATACACTAATAAGTGTCCCAATAACACGTATGTCTCATTAATATTATATATATAAACTATGTTACATGCATGGATTCATTATCATTCTATCATATTATTATCTACGTAGGCTCGATAATACGGACATTTCAGTGGTAAATACAGTCGATTCCATTTTATGGCAACTTTCACTTACTTGCACACTAAACAAAAAGATATCCTGTAATTCTATAGTTTAAAACTATTGCAAAATCACAACTTGTTTTAATCGCAACTTTTGCCTTGTTCCCGAGCGGTTACCATTAAGGGAATGTGATTATTCCTTTTCGTTGTTATTTTATCGGTTTGACTGTATGGAAGAATAGGTCGTCCAGAGTCCTGAGGAGAAACGACGACGATGAAGCATAGAAATGCACATGAAGTACTGAACATATCTGAGGTTCAGCCGCGATAGGGTAAATGCAATATGTTAATAATGCAATAGCAGGCACTGTTGTTAGTATTAAAACCAAAAAGGGATGGGGTTGGCTGGTTACATGCGTTCGGGGTGGGGTTAGGAGAATTGAAATGTGAGTTCTAGGACGGATAAAAACACACGTGAAGCGGTCAAAAATGCGCTTGGACATACATCAGACCCTACCGTACTCATTTTATGCAAAAGTCGTTTACATACAACCATCTTTTATATTACAGTGGAACTATGTAACACAACCATTGCTTAACAGAATCTTTTGTTTAGTGCACTCCAAGCTGACAGTATCAGCTGCATTGTTTTTTTATAAAATGCACTTGATTAACACAAAACCTCTGATAATACACTCTCAAAAGCTAGGTCCGAAGAGTGGGTGTATTATACGAGTACTATATACTATATATTGTCAGTGAAAACTAGGCTGTTTCTGTTAAAATGATATTGAGAGCTTGCGCATTAACTATGGGATGTCTTACCTTATTAAGAATTACAGTACATTAGTGCATTGCTGCTGATTGCATCCTCAACAGCGTTTAATATGTAATGTTAATGTAATTCTTACGATGATAAGAGATACCATTCTTAATGCGGAAGCTCTCAATAAACACATTAGTGGCTATGCCCGACGCTGGGTGATTATGTTCTTGGACGGGAGTGAGAGGGGGAGGAAGAGGAAGGGGGAAAAGGTCTACATTTGTTTTGAAGTAGACCTATTCCTTACAGTCTGGGTAAATAATAATCGGACTGGAACCCTGGCTTCATTGGTGATACCGCTAAGTTAATCTCCGCCGCTATGAATATTAAATAATCTCCAATACTTTCAGTGTTCATGCCTCTGCGTCGCTCTCAGTTTACTTACGAGTTATTGCCACTTACCTTCTGATCCGTTAGAGGTGCTCTATACACAAATCAGACTGTTAACCATGCACAGTCAAAAGAAGGGAGGAGTGTTGTTCTCGTCTCATCGCATCCACGTCACATAGAAACGACATTCTATCTAAGTCTAGCTCGAGCAACAAACCGGATGCCATGATGCTAAGCTACAGTGGTGATGGAAGATCTGTGCGTTAGTCTACGTGTGATTGGTGAGATGGACACATGCAAGTGAGCAGTTTATAATTTGTGTATGTTCGTGGGGAAAGGGGGGGGGGGCGAATAGGAGGACAGGAGTTAAATAAGTTTTATTTTCGGAATCCACCCACAGAAGAATACGAGAGATTTTATGTCTTATTTGATAACTTCAGAAACCATATTATATGAGTGGTGAGAATTTCCAGAAGACCTGCATTTTCAAGTGAAATCTATACAGTGACAGATATATATTATCTAATTACTTGCACAAGTCCTGTTGTATTTGTATAAATAATCAAAACAGTTCTTCTGAAAAGTAAATATCAATGTCTACATAAAGTAAAATCGTCAGAGATGCCAATTCCAGCGTCATATTTTCTATTTATCTAATATCGAAAAATACTTGTGCTTTCTAGTGAACGTCTGAAACTAGAGCAAGTCGTGCACAAATCTAACGTCTCCCCAAAAAAGGGCTTATTTTAATTTTTCCACCAAAGTCACGGCTTTTGCATCTTCTTGATCGTTAGTACTCATCTCCTGGCAAGATATCTTGTGAAATCCGGTTGCCCTTACCTCTTCACAGAGTGACTGAACTTAGGAATTGTACTGGTTAAAGAATTACATTCCAACAAATGTAAGATCTTTTATAGTTAGATTTCAAAAGTGACATTTGTGCAGCAAAACAGACCCACTGTCCATGTGGTTCTGATGTTTTTGTCACAATGTGGCGATTAATATAATGTTGACATATTCGGGAACTTCGGTAATGTCAGAGTTAAAATTAAAATGTCAGAAATTGAAAAAGCAGTTTATGCTACTTTCTAGTTTGGCCACATCTCTTTACTTTCAATGTAGAATACACATGCACACATGGCAAAGACCTTATGATGGATATCTCCATTTACATGTGCAGCTGCTTTTGAGAACTATCCAAGAGAAGACAGAAGAGTCAGTAAAGAAAGGAAGCTTCATTAATGAAAACAACTCATAATTCCGTTGCAAAGAATAATTTATGACTTTTTGATAACTGATTACATCAAAAAAATAACAGAAAATACCACAGCCAACAAACTGTCTAGAAACATAATATTTTCTTGTAACATACCACTGGCATACCATGGCAAATATGGCAGCACCTTGTGCTAATGCGGGAGAAATACATGGCATGGCTCAAACACTGTTAAAGTACATATAGCTAAACACCACAAACCTCTCTTACACATACATTCGAAAAGTTTATTAAGAAATTCATGGGACCCCAAAACTATTTCATCTTATATGTATATTTGCAATATAATCCATGACTAATCAATAGTATTTACTACTTTTAGGACTTTGGAGAGTATTTCGGAATAGCTTTTGGTTCGTGGAAAACATTTTTGCAATACCTTAGTTCGACTGTACTTACAACCAAATCTAGTCTATAAATTACACAAGAACACATAAACTGAAAAAAAAATTTCTTCTCGGGGAAAAAAAAAAAGCAAAGTACTGCGATGTTTTCTGACATATTTTAGTATGCTTATAACAAAATTGTAATGATTACATAAAAAACATTTATACTATAAAATAATTCTACAATTTCATAAAATCCTAATTTAGGATTAAACCATAGAATCAATCTCACTTTCAATAAATCAGCCCTCTTGAAGCGATTCCTATCTCTCACGCATAAACTCAAGTCGGACATTATTAAGCAATGGCAGTATGTATGTGACATTTGAAACACGATCTTTGCTGCAATTCCATGAGCTAAACTGAAGCAGGCGACTTTTTTTTTTCATAATCGGCAAAATGCTTAACACAAATGATTTGGTGGGTCCCATGAATTTTTGTAATAAGCTAGTTTCAGTGCATATTTCAAATTTGGCTGAGCTCAGACATCCTAAATGCGTACAGAGAAATTTGCCACTTCTCACTCAACAACATGGAATGTCATACAATAAAAAACAAAAATATTCAGGCAGTGATTTAGGAAAGTTTGATTTTCATGATTAAAAAAAAACAAAACTAACCAACTGTTCTTTATCCATAATATTGCTGCCAGTGTGGATTTTAGTGCAGAGCTCTGCAGACCACAAAACAAGGCCAAAAAAAAAAAACGGTAAAAAGAAGACAGTTGGGGTTCCAGATATACCATGAAAATTGTAAGGAATGGGCCGGGGATTGTCACTATAAAGTCTGGGACCTCAGTAATGTAAGTTTTGTCAGTAAAAATACGTGAAATGGATTATATAATTAGATCACATAGTCAACAAACCTGGATGTCTGTCAAAATGGATGGTGCTGGAATGCATGTACTTAACAACCGAAACCAAGAGCAATGAAAGAGGAGGTCAATTGATTTTATTCTTTATGCATTTCCTATCATGCACGCAGTCGAAGCCATGTACAATCAGAGTAAAAACGCAAAACTTCAATTATCTGTGTTGACAATGAGATATTTCTCTAATGAGATATTTCTCGTGCCCAATGAGAGCAGATTAAATCACTTGTGCGCTGGGACTATCATTGCCATGTGTCATTATATACAGGGTATTTCAAATATAAGAGAAACATAATCGAATCCACTTTTTCGTATTGGTTACATGGTTAATATGTTGCTGCTTTCAGCAACATAATGATAGGTTTCAAAAATACTGTCATGTCGTTGCTTGCGACCAAGCCGGACATCAGCCAATTTGACGAAATCATTTCTTCTAAACGTTTCAAGATTTTTATAAATGTCTTTCAAATATTTTCCTGGCCATACCAAACAAATTCCTTTGCAATTAATTTTACTCAGTTAAAATTATGGAAATTTCGCTTGACTGACATGCAAGTTATTGAGAAAAAAAAGATTCCAGTTTTTTTTTAAACACCCTGTACATAGTGTAACTGAAATGCTAAGCTAATCAGCAAAATGGCTTCTTGTAAAATCTGGCCCTCTACAGTGTTAAAGCTTAAAGTCACAGCAATACTGTTCTACAATCTCTTTAGCCACGAGCATCAGGGTACTGCATCTAATAACAATTTCATATTGTGCAAACGAAAGGAATGCTTACAGCTGTCATGTTTGAGATAAAAAATATTTCAACCAGAAAAAAAACAAACAAAAACAACAGGAAATGATGACAGTAATGATTTCCAGTTTTGGGTGAATTAAAATGCATTTCCAAGTTCCACAAAAAAAAAATATCAAAGTAAGTTTAGACGACTTAACATAAGCCACATTACAGTCTACTAGTGTGCATCCACCCCACCCCACTCCTCAACACCCTAAAATGACGTTATCGTAAGTATACTTAGCAATTTTGTATATTATTAGCAGCTGCTGATGCAAATTGTGAAACTTTTCAGAAATCAACAGATTGATTTCCACGACAAAGAAATTGCTTTCTTCTCATTTGATGTAACAAATTCACTGTCAAGGTATCGCTGAAAACAAAACAGCTTAATAAACATTTAGAAGAGCAGCACCAGCTGTACTATATTGAGATTTGTAAGTTTAATGAATGGAACCACCACGGTGCTGACCTAACACAAATGTTTGCTAAATACAGTATTTCTCACATCAAGTCCAAACAGACACTATGACTACCGCGCTTTCTTTTGTCTTTCACTTTCTTACACAGAAATCCCACAACAAACATCACAAACAATAAAGCTCATCTGCATTACAGTTCATCCATATATGTGTTGAATCTAAAACACAGCACAGATAATGGCAGTGTCAACAATGAAAAGCAATACACACAACTTCCAAACAGATCTTAATAAATGCCACACTTTTCACAAATACTGTACGTACTCACACAATAAATGCAGTCACATGACATACCAAATGAATAAAAATTCTTGCAGTACATCAGTAAAATAAGAAAGTCTCTTTAGAATGCAAATATCCTTAATTCAACCTTTCCTACAGGTATAATGTCAACAATAGGCATTTTTCTGTTCAGAAAACCAACTTAGAACACTCAATGAAGAGAAATCAGTCCATTCCCATTTACAAAATACGGATATGGATACTACATAAGAATTTTCTACTGGGCTAAAGAAGATCATATACATCTCTTCAACTTCATATCATTTTTGGAAGCACTTAACATGTCGAAATATCAGTGTGGTGATATGCACTTTTGAGCTGCATGTTTTTCTAAGACTGATTCGAACCTTTTTCTCACACCAAAGAAAAACAAAAAGAAAGTAAACCACATATGATCCAATAACTTAAACAAGATTCAGTTTCAAGAACGGAGGCTCATAATAATGAACTATACAATTCCCCTCACCAATTTGTGAATTTATAATAATATATCATGCATTAAAAAAAAAAACTGTGCAAGAAAGAAGAATAAAAAAGGCGATAAATCGCATTTTTCACATTTGATGACTGACCATGAGGAAAATAAATCTACAAAAATATTTTGATCTTGAGACTGCGTGTCATAGTTTAAAAGTACAACTCCTATGGCACCTGTCATTAATATCGGTAAATATCTTTGCTGTTATCGGAGTCTCTATGGTTTTTTTTTCCACTTACTCATGGGAGGGGGGAGGGGGGGGAGGGGAGTCATCTATTCAAACTTCACATTTAAGGTCAGTCTTGTCACAACACTTGTGACGGAAAAATCTGATATAAAGTTCATATGCTATACTGTAACACCATTTTATCACTCTGGTGTGTCCAAATGCAGTTTGATCCTTTGCTTTCGGGAAAAATGTGAAATTCAATTCGTTTTAATCATGCAATTCTAAATTATACCACAAAGGCTGGATCAAATTGTGAACCGTAAAATAAACATAGCAATAATTTTAACAGTAAAACTATCACTCTTTTGATTAGACGTTTAATCAGTCACACATGGAAGTTGTTCAAAGAGTGGCCAAAGCTCAGCTGTCATAATTTTTTTTTTTAAAAGCAGCCTGCAAAGTTTTCCTTTATCTGTCTACCAATTTTAGGGTAACACAGATAATATCCCTGAGAAAGCCTTGCTAGATGACAATTGTTGCTTGACTCTCCATATAAATTTCAGCAATTTATCACAATAAACACAGATTTTGTGCACACAGATTTTGTACAAACAGATATTAATGCCTTCACTGCCAAACATAAACACAAAATATGTGTCAACGATCTGGGGTTACTGGCTGGGACATTTCTTGCGACGCTGTGACATGGAAGCTTTGGAAATAGCAGTTCAGATCACATCGCCGTTTGGCTGCAATACCTCTGACAAACGCCAAACTAGCCGATATTCGGGTTTTGACACTTCTGTCGCGTATATCAGATCTCTTATTTCAATAGTCTGTGGTTCATTTGGAAACTGCGAAGTATTTCTTTATCCAATTCACCAACGGGAGCACATATCGAAACACTGCATGCACCTGTTCGAACAATCCTCAAAATGTCACTATTAGAGGGCTAATGCTCTAAATCGACATGAACCGATGTTGACATTTGCAGAAAACAATGTCAGTGAAAAACCGATAAAACCCTTTTAGTTTACTTGGCTGTAGCTCAGTAAAATTAACAGACTACACATTGCGCCGCATGCACCAGCACAGCTTACTTCCAACGAATTAAGGCTATCTCGAAGGACAACACAATGATACAGTTCATTTAGTCATAGACAAGCCATGGACTAGATCGATTATTTCGACTAAATCGGTGCAGTTATTAGGGGAAGCCAGAGTTAAGTACACCTTTACAAACATGTGACTGTATTTTGCTTCTAGTATAAAAATTTGGCTTTTTGGGTTAATCCGGGTATTGCATCCAAGCGACGATATTAGAAACTATGAAGTCAAACTGCGGTGGTCTTTTCGGTGGATGGAGTGAAGCCCTGTCTCACATTTTCAACAATTTCTCTAAAGAGTAACAGATCACAGAATTCAGACACTTAACATGGCCTTTTTGCAAGAGTATATAACCCAAACATAGAAAGATAGTACAGGCTCCCGCCTCGAAAAAGGAAAAACACAAACAGCATCATTCTGTGACCTAATAATCAACACTGATTAATTCTTATGAGCATTATATTCCTTTCTTCCAAATCAGCTTAAACCGTACAGGTTTTTGGTAGTTGTTCTTGCGTCACATCTGTAACAACTGCAGGGCCAGCGCATGAATTAAATGAATAACTCTCGCCCTGTATCAAAGAATGGATACCCCTCTCTCTGAGGTCTATAGAAAAATATGAACTGATTCCAGCCAGTGGAACACGAAACTGGTTGGAACCAGCTCAGATTTATTCAGAGTTCCTCAGTCTCAAAAGTGTGCCCTAATATATAGAATTCCATTAAAATCTTTATTCTTCTTCTTATTGTTATTATTATTATTTGAAGGCACCAGGAAATTTTTTCTTAGGGAAAATATGAAATCTTCTATCACCGGGATGCTGCTGTTGTTAATGATGTGGCGGCTGCTGCTGCTGTTGTTGTTGCTGCTGCTGCTGATCTCTACTTGCGGTCTGCCGCTGCTTGAACTCAAAATACTCGATATATCCATCTGAGTTGGCGTCATTTTCCGCTATGACAGAGTCCACTATGTTGGCAATATCCGCATCACCAAAGATTTTTCTGTTTTCATTTGTAGCCTGCTCATTATCTGAAAATGGGGTCAGAGGTTGAATGTCAAAGGGAGGCAAGCACATGCAAAAATATGCACAGAATGCAGGGAAACAAATCTAGAGTGTTGTGTGCTACATATAAACTCTGTAAGTGTTAATGGAGGGCATAAGAAATAGGTAGCCATTAAGAAATATTTTGTTCATGTAAGCTGGAATCTAATGTTATGAGAATGGGATCGATAATGCATCGCAATCACTCAAGCCATTTAGCAGAGCTCTTAATGGAGGATGGCATATGACGCAATTCACAACTTAAGATGGGCAGATACGGTGGAGTTTAAGCATCTTGTGGGGTGGCGTGAAGTTCGTGACTCCAGTGAGTGATTTGGAGGAAGATGGGTTTAAAGAGAGAAAACATGCGAACTCAGTCATGTCCAAGTACACTGCACCATTCCTTTGATTCACGGAGGCAGGCAAGCCATAGGGACAAGTGAGTCTGCTCGTCGAAACATGATCTAGACTCTACTGATGTCTCGTTATGGAACCAAATATAGAAAATCTTTATGATAATCCTTTGGTCAGTTGAGACAAGTGTTTCAGTGTTGGCTTCATCGTGTTCAAGGTTATGGTGGAGGCAGTCAATCTACCAAATTCACTTCAAAGGGTGACTGTTCATGCTATGTAAATGAATCAGGGAAGTCTGAATTTTTGTGCACAGTTCTAATTAAGGATCAATTTTCATGACATTTCAGACCTGTCAAACTAAGCCAGGTCATTAGTGCTCACCAGACTATACATTGCATATCACATCATTACGAAGCCGTGAGTGATAGCAAGAGCATGACCCATTAAAACAAGCGGAACTTACCTCAGATCAGAATCCTGGAGACTGGGTGCTGACAACAATTACAACTTACCATCATACTTGTGCCCAAGTCATAGGCAGAGACAAGGGGAACACATGGATGGCGGTTCACGCTTCCCATAATTCTCTTGAACTGCTTCTCAGCTTTAATCCCATGTTCATTCTAATCTTAGTAATCCTCATGCAGTCTCAGTTATTTCTATCACATACTCTTTTCCCATCTCCACTGATGCACACACCGACAACTCTAAATAAGCGCAACTTTACGCAAGCACAAAGTCGACTGTGATTAAGTAGAAAATGCAAAGAAGTGGTCCTGCTTTGTTGTGTCTTTGGTATCTAAACAACATTCTGCTTTCTTAGAGACACTGTGATGAGTTGGGGTAAAGAGAGCTGGAATCAAATACATAATTTCTGACTATTTTTTCTTCCTCCTTTCTCTTCGGCACTCTTTCATACTGAATCTCAAAACAAAAGGGATGTACAGTGCTAACACTGCTTGATAGCAGTAACATCATAGACAGCAACAACAGCAAGAATTAAACAAACAAAGGTGGTCATGGTTGGTGCATGGAAAGCAGTAATAGCACTGTTCTCCTCTGACTGAAATAAAAATTCCAGCCAAGGCTGTTCAACAAAATCATTTTTAAATTTCCCACTTTCATTCAGCCATGGTGCCTCTGCATTACAGTCATTTCTCTGATTATTGTCCCATGAATTATAGGTTATGTTATAAAATTTTTTAAAATGTCAAATCTTTACCCTAAAAAGTCTAAAGACGCAATCAACTCACTTTTTATCAATGTGTATTTCTGTTCTTTCTCAAATTAGTTTGTAACCGATCACATGTCGTATAGTTATGAAATTATAAAACAAGCAATCCTCCATCGTAAATGATTCAACAATACATTTAACGTTCATCAGCTTTGCACTTCATCAAGTTTGTCAGAGAACAACAGAGCTGCAAAAGAAATGGAAGTGGTTAGTGCATTCGCCATACCGGTACTACAAACAAACATACTACAGAGTCTACCACAAGTCTACAGCTACAGAACGAAGCCAACATCCATCAGTGTGGGTTAGTAAACCAAAGATTTCTTTAATGATGGTAATGGGAACCCAAAAGTTACAGAGAATGAATTAGAGTTAAGAAAAGACAAAACATCTGGGATATAGATCTATTCTGAGTTTCACGATGGGAGGATAACAATTATGCAGCCTCACGAAGGTATTCCACCTAGCATGTAAAAAAAAAAAAATGTCAGTTAAGCATCTGTAAACACCTGATTTATCCACAGATAATAAATAAAAGTCATCTTTTAAAAAAATCTTAATGGCTTTAACCTATGAAAAAGATCATATAATTTGAGAAATTTACCAAGGACTTGCGTCATTCTGGTATGCTTTTAAGATTACTTCAGATAACTGACCACTGTCATCGTTTGTTAGAAGGAAACATTTACTCTTCCTTTCATGCTATGGTGACACTGTAGTCATGGGACTCTGCACGAAAATTAGCTGCTCACAAAATGCTAACTAACGGGATTGAAACTGGCCTTAGATTTCTAAAAAGCAGTACCGGTACATATTAGATGCGTATCGGTCTTCTTCCTTCAATACCAAAACAAACACCTGCAGACGGGTCAGAGTTCCTTCCAGTCTACCATTTTTGGTCACCAAACAACGTCCAACTGGACAAAATGTTTTCAATAAAACTTGGACACAAAAAAAAATCTATCCTTAAACATGAAGAGTAACAAAAATGGATCATTTTTTAAAAAATCAGGTGGTGAGTAAATGGCACAGAAAATCAGGACTGCTTGAGGTCATCACTATAATATATGTACCAACAAATATGTGTATATTATCACCCCCCCCCCCCCNTCCCCCCCCCCCCCTCCATGACTGAATGACAGACCATCAAACTAAATGTGCACAAGTATATAATACAGTGTAAATGTCAACATGGTGGTCCAGATCCTGCATAATATGCAAGCAAACTTCTTTTGACTTTATATTAATTCTGTTTTGATTTTCAGCAGCTGTATTTGTGACAACCCATTTTAAAAAGAGGAGTGTCGTACTCGCTCTGATGCTCAACAAAAAAATACGTAGGTAGATAAGTTGGTACATACACACTAATTGTCAAGAGATGAAACCGCCTGGCTCCAACTTGGATAAAGCGTCCGTGTTGATGGGATAGTGTCTTGTTCCATATAAATGAAGTTGGTGGACAAAACTGGGATTGTATAGCTGGTTTTAGTAGCATGAATAGGCACAACTTCTGATAAGTTTTTTTCACATTCTCAAGCTTTGGAGCTTGACATGAATGGATTTTATGCATTGTTTTCGGATTTGGCCTACGTGGTAAGCGAGGAAGTGTAAAATCAATGGGCCTCAGCATGGGTAGCAGGCAAAGCATCAAACTTAAGAGGTCGCAAAGGGGATAAAGATGCGCACCAAACTGCACTGTTTGCAGCATGCAGCGAGATTTTTGCAAATATACACATGAAGAGCTGTGGCAAACTTACAGTTCCACAATTGCCAGTCATGACGTAGTAGATGTTAGCGAAAATTGGACGCGCTACTACAAGGGAGTGCATAAGGTCCATTTCGATACCTTTTCAAAACCAGACTAAAATTCTGACTTACGTTATAATCTATGTCGACACGGGCGAACGATTACAGGAGAAACTTCACTGCTGGTCATGTCACCACTTCTTTTCCGTTACATAACAGCCATTGTAATGTGGTTTCATCATTTTCAAGGCCATAATCTTTCAAACACACAAGCAATAAAAAAGGGAAACAATTTTGTCATTTGGACTGTTGGAGTTAGGAGTTTTCATCGCTTGAACAAATTACTGGTTAAATCTAATACTACACATGCAATGACAGTGTTAATAAAATGCGCACAAACCAGGCATGCATGCTCAAAGTAAACATACTTCACATACACTACATAGGAAAAGCAGTTGACCATCCATTTATACATAAACATTTTCATTCTGCCTTTTTTCTTTCAGTCCCTTAACATTTGTCTTCTGACAAAAAGTCTACTCTGGCTTATTGTGACATCAAACACTATCACTCCATGCATGGCATACAGAATACAATTTGACATCAATTATATATCAATGTAATATTGCAATGAGAATGAATAACATCAAATAAAATATACCCCTACCCCATAAGGTTAAAAATGGTTATATAAAAGCGAACTCGTGGTGGAATGTGATCACTACCGACGCGGTAAAAGGACTTTCGTTCTCTTATTACGGTGCCTTCCTACACCTCTATACTTCTCATGACTCGACCTCAAAAGGACAAAATGAAACGTTATTGAGTCAAAAAATATGAACAAGGATATGCAAGAGAAATCCACTCTGGATATTGCACAAACAAAACTAGAAACAAAAGGTCAGATCAACCAAAAAAGAAAGAGAGTGACAGCAAAACGTACCAAAATCTGTCTTCTGTTGAGATGCTATGCGGGTAAGTAAAAATTACAGTCAGAGATACGCGTAAACAAAATAATACAGAAAATGTCATTCTGCAGGGCACCTGAGAGTGACTTTAAAAGCGATTTTGATAGGAATATTTCATTCTTGTGTAGTTGAGATAGACAACATCTTTCTTGTGTAGTTGAGATAGACAACATTTTTTTTTTTATCTGACAAGAATATCTTGCGAATAGGCAAATCATATGCTACAGTAATTTGACTTTAGTTAACGTCTCCTGACGCATTCACCTACCGGTTTCATGGCATTAAAAATTCCTTACGGTATCCCAAACTATTTCACCAGCGGTAAAGATACATTCCCTCGCAATGAGCGTCAGTTTCAAATCAGTCAGAGTAATTTAATAATCAGAGATGGCACCAACAGATAGCAAGATTTTCGGAAACTAAGGTCAACAAAAGAGTCTCAATTCAATACGGTCTTTGTCATTCTTTTTCCTTGTTTGCTGAAATGCCCCCTTCCCCCTCCTTTTTTTTTTTTAAATTGAATTTCGGCTTTCCGAAAAGTTTCAGCATTCTACCATTGCCGAATACTACGAAACACACAAGGCTCAAATACGTGAAAACTTCGATTAGTGGCGCAAATACTGTATGACCACATAACGGCAATTCATAATCTTTATCAGCAAACGAAGATTATTTTCACGATTTTATAACGTTGTGTCAGATGGCATAAAACCTAGCGTAACAGTCAAAAAAGTAACGTTTCATCAAACTTTATCAAGTCAATTCTCCATGCAGCCAATACCCAATAAATCCGTGACAGACCGCTACAAAATAAATTGCACTGCATTATGCCAGCGGTATGACGCTAAAAAAAAAGCCAGGAAGCCAGGCCATCTTGAATAATAAACACAAGGACACCAGTCTGTGATCGTGCGTACTGATAAATAAATAAAACTAAACCTGCCAACACCGAAAAGAAACTATAATGATAAGGAAAGGCCAAGGTCTCATATCAAAACATAAATTGCTGCAACAGAAAAATAAAAAATAAAAAAAGACAGAAGACCATTCAAAAATGTCGATGGAACAGATATACAATTCCACTCCTCAGTACAACAACTGGTAACGGAAGTCTCAACATCAATGACCTCTAAAATCCCAAATGAGATTAATTCCACAGCCAACAAAGTAAACTTGCGACAGAACTGCTATGTCAACAAATAAAGAACTGCTAACCATATCAGACCATAACCTGCCCACATGCTGACCATTCAGACCCTAACCTGCCCACATGCTGATCACATCAGACCCTAATCAAACACAAATAATTCATGAAGGTATTGTTACTAATGATCATTATGGCTATGATAAGTGATAGATTTTTACTGAACGGAATTTAATATATGCTAAATGCTGATGTCTGCAAACCCTGATCAAAATCACTTTGAACTATTGTGTTGAGTAATTTCTAACGCTTTACTGTAAAATATGTTCATAATATCCTCAAAATCCCACTATTTTGCTTCCCTCACTCAACATTGTTACTTTCAACGACAGTAACATACATAAGAATTTGTTGCCTTCCTTATTAAACATTGCTGCTTTCAAAGATAGTGGCGCACATAATTATTTACTCAAATATCCCCATGGAAGACTGAGGGGTAAGCTACGGCACCCCTGTCACACTACCCATCGTTGACTCTGGGGTGAAGTCCCTAGTGCGAGTCTTTCTCCTTAGCCTTTTGTATCTGCTGATGCTTCTTAAACTCAAGATAGTCCACGATACCGTCCTTGTTAAAGTCATATGCCTCGAGGATATTATCAATGACGGCCGCAAGCTCTTCATCACCCATAACCTTCACCGGCGTACCTTGGGCATCATTGGTCTCAGTGTCTGTCTCCTTCTGCTCTGTAAGTATGAGGGGCATAATAAACATGGGATATCCCAAGGAGCTGGGCAAACACAGGGTTCATGCTCCAATTTGGAGATCAATTTCAAGGAGATTTCAGTATTTTATTCCTGGGGTAAAATCATATACAGCGAGACTGATTCTCTTGACTTTATCGGCCACATAAACTTGGGAGATTTTTCAACAATATCTCTACACGAGAATCCAATGAAGAAAATACAAATTTAAGTGCATATCCATGAGACTTACTGTCTCCAGGAAAATAATTCCGGAATGGCACACAACCCCTGCTAACATGTCGAAAGTAATGTTGGCAAAGGATACAGAACAAAATCCACAGATCCTTAAAGTGTGATTTGAGAAAAAGTACGATACACAATAGCTATAACAGTTCTCCAGTTCTGCACAGATATTCATACATAGTGGGACAAACCACACAAGACAGTCAAACCTAGTGGGATCAGTTTTAAACTGCCATTCTATTGCAAGCTCTCATTGCAGTGGAAATCAAGGTGCAACTAAGTGACAGAAACTTGGCGAACTGAAGAAAACGGCAAACCAAAATTCATGAACAAACCGAAACTTCAGAGAAATCAAAGAAAGAAGGGTTCAAAGAAATGAAGGTGATGAAAAGGGATTTAAGAATAAACATCAAACTGAACAAAGAGAAGACCGCGGCTATGTTATCCTATTGTTTAATGTCGTTGCAAACATGTAGTCAGTATAACTGTAATACTGGCACAACATCTACTAAATTTCTCGCTGCAGACCGTTGACCAGGGATTAACAAAAATAGAGTTAGGATTTTTTAAAAATGTTTTTAGGACGAAATATGCACAAGCTTTCAGGCGAAAAGACCAAAGATTCCATTATGTATAGCATGCAGACTTCAAAAAAATATAACAAAATACTGAAAAGAATGCCGACGCTGTTGGGATTTCCCAAATGTCTTGGATTTTCAAAACAAAACCTGTGGATGTGGTACACAGTGAAAAAAAAANGGGGGGGGGGGGGGGGGGAAGAGGAGGAGAGGAGGGCGCTATTACTAGAGGGAGAATATTTGTATGCATGGCAATGTAAAATTATGCAAAACGACCCAACAGTCAAAACAGTTTAATACTGTGCTCAAAATGCCAAAAAAAAAAATAAATAAAAATACAGACTAAGAAAGGTTAAAAAAAAAAAAAAACTTCTGAAGGCAAGCATGCAAAATCTGTATATAGCCATAAAACTGTTCGAGAATTAACTGTAGAGATGGTCCAGGGGAGACTATAACAAAAAATAATCTGGGACTTCAGATGAAGTTCGTCGTGCATACTGTTCTTAACATACTGTCAAACAGGACTGACTGTAAGTGTATGCCCCAAGTTGATATTAAAAATAGCTCACACAACTATTATTACTGTAGGCGATGGACGTGGCATTTTCAAATGGGCGATAGAAAACGGTCTGCGAGGATATGGCATTTTCAAATGGGCGATAGAAAACGATCTGCAAGGATGTGGCATTTTCAAATGGGCGATAGAAAACGGTCTGCAA
The DNA here is from genome assembly GCA_033807755.1 of Ellobium chinense. Lineage (NCBI taxonomy): Eukaryota > Metazoa > Mollusca > Gastropoda > Ellobiida > Ellobiidae > Ellobium > Ellobium chinense. The sequence goes on along the minus strand of JAWQUT010000438.1, from coordinate 353,575 downwards.
GGATGTGGCATTTTCAAATGGGCGATAGAAAACGGTCTGCCACACAGCAGCAAATGTTGGAGAGAGACTGAGCAGCTCCTGATGACTGGAACACCATGACCCCTTTTTTTATGTACAGTATCATCTTCGTTGTAGGTTAAGAATGCCTACTCTAGAAACATGACTGACGGCAGGATGACTTAAAATTACAAACACAGAGGGTTCTGAGAAACCCTGCATATGGCGACCAATGTTCATTCCTGATAAAAGTGGTTCCCTTACGCAGGTAGTGGTTATTTACTACTATATGCAGTTCAACACATCTTAAAGTTCTCCTCATACCTTTGTTTCCAGTATAACAACATAAGGACATGTAATTCGTGCGGTTAGGACACCAATATGCCCTGTGATCACCGATAACTTCTTCATCTTCCAAAATCTACATCCCAAACTTGACCTAATTCATCATCTAGATCCTGAAGCTTAAAAGCAGCAGAAACTGCAATGTCAGCTGGGTAACACAGCAATCGCATTAACCATCCAAAACAAAAAAAAATCAATTACAGTCTTAATCAGAGGATTTTTGCAACTTGTTTGCCTAATACTCAAAGTACACTCCATGTTCCCATCTTTTTCGTTATCCAACTGGGCCAAGACTCCCTCGATGGTCACTGTCAGCGTGGTATCCGACTATACTCGTATATCTCTTCCGTTCTCATCTAAGTAATCGACATCTGTCCTATTCTTGTCCCCAAATATAACGCTGACGAAATTTTCTGGGTATCTGTGACATATCAACTGGGTAATTTTTACACATAGCCATCGGACGGCTCACAAAATAATCGATTACAGCCTTAATCAGAGGGTTCTTGCAACTTGTTTGCCTTATACTCAAAGTACTCGATGTAGCCATCCTTGTCGTTATCAAACTGGCCCAGGACACCGTCGATGGTCACTGTCAGCGTGTTGTCCGACTGGACTCGTATGTCTCTTCCGTTCTCGTCTGTGTAATCGACATCTGTCTTATTCTTGTCTGCAAATATAATGTGACGAAATTTCCCAGGCGTCTGTGACCCGCAATCATGTAAGAAACTTTGGCAGTTATGGAAAGTTTGAAAAAACAACAAAGCTTATAAGAAAGGAGCCAGACGCATGGATTGTACACTTCATTCTTTGTATGACTGATTTCTCTGGATGTGAATGATTTTGACGAGCCATGCAAGTCAGGCATGACTTTTGCATGACTAGGAGAATCTGAGCATGTAAAATATAGCTGTGAAATCTTACTGGTAAAGTCGCTGACATCGAAGAAAGGAGCATTCAAGAGAATTTATGGGAGCTGTCAAATATTGAAAGGAAAGCTACTGTTCACTGTCTGATGGATACAGCAGGCAAAACCCAAAAATCTGGAACACCATTTTTTTCCAGTGATGCGGTTGTGAGAATATGGTCAGCAATTACGCACTGTTTTGAAAGTCAAATGAGTTTTTAAAGGAAGAAGGAGGGCAAAAAAAAAAAAAATTACAACCCACAACCTTTAAGTCGTCAGCTTTTGAATGTGAATCGCATGTCTGCTCGTTCATTATTTCAAAGACCATGACATGTTTGCATTCACCTGGAATTAACCAGAATAACGTTGACGATTCCCCAAGTTACATGTTCTGAACCTCTAATAAAGAAATCGCACACAATCCGTAAGTACACTGTAAATATGAAGTTCAAATTACACATTAATCACACGACCAAGTAGGCAAATTTCACATAAAATTTTGTAATTATGAAGGTGGGATTTTGTAAATCAGGCTAGGTAGCTGCCAAGTGCAATGAAACAAAGAATATGGAGTGAATGTTGGGACGAAGTGATTCGAGAAATGACAGGAGAGAACTAGAGAACGAGCTTCTCCTAAACAGAAGATAATTCAGAATCAAGTGATATCCCTGTACAGTTTTGACACCTTCAGACCCTCAGACGAATGTACAGACAGAAAAGACCTTCACCGGAATCAAGATTGCATGAACTGATGTCCAAAGATTCTCAACTTGTCCTTGAAACTAGATTCATCTTGCTGGATTTTTAGCCACAAAGATTCTTATCTTGCAAGATAATTCAATGATTACATATTATTCCTTATAACCAAAGCAGCCCAAAATACAAGTGTATCAGATCTATTTCATACAAAAAGGCAATCAAACTCACAATTAAAAAAAAAATAAAGTACATATGAATGGCATCATGAATTTCAAAGTGTCTTCCGGAATTACTGATTCCCACGTTTAGATTTCAGAGACGCCTGGTGTGCCTTGAATTCAGCATAGCTACAATATCCATCTTTGTCCTTATCAAGCTCATTCAGAACATAGTCAATGGCCATCGACAGTTCGGCGTCCGACTTCACCCGTTTATCTTTTCCGTCCGCATCTAGGTAATCAGCATCTGTCTTACCTTCCTCTGCAAAGATAGAGGTGCCAACGTTTCTCAAGAGTTTCCACTAAAATCACAGTAATATATTGTGTTCGGGGGGAAAAAATGCTATGTAGGTCTCTAATGGTTCTAACCTGATAGAAGTAAGACAGTATATTATTATTATTATATCAAGAGAAATGCAACGTCTGATCAACACTCTAATCGTCAACACCACTTCTATGTGGTAACATTGGTTATCTACACTATGAATTCGTACATTCCTGTTAACCCAGGTTGTCTTCATGCTGTGTAATATTTATCCTCCGTTCGATTAGAATTTTGGCAACGTGGTATTGTGAACTGCATCCTGAAGCTCTCTCAACTTAGCTAGACTACATCTAACCGTTAGCACTGTCTCAGTTTATCAGGCTCTTGCTTTGAGGGAAAAGTTCTGCTTGCAAATACTGTTCTGCTATTGTTGAGGTCTAATAAATAATGAGAGTGGCAACAGTAACATTAGCGAGAGGTCCCACTCGCAGCTCGACCCTCATTTCAAAACATTTTTATCTCAGACAGAATTATTTCCCTTTTTTAGCATCCCGGGCTTTCCTGAGCTCATAATATTCAACGTATCCGTCACTGTCCGCATCAAACATTTCCAGAAAATGATCAATGGTGCTGATCAGGCTGGCATCTGCCTTCACTCGAGTGTCTTTTCCGTGCTCATCTAAGTAATCAGCGTCTGTTTTATTTCCCTCTGTAAAGATACAAGTATCAGTGTTCCTGAACTTTTTTTTTTTTTCAGAATTTTATCACATTCATGGGGACCTGCTAGCAGCTACAGGCACGTAGTGAGAAGAGCCGTGAAGATCTGGCGGGCAAATTGCTGGAAGGTCAAGCTACCTATACAAGGAGACACAGATCTAGCACTACTCTGCCCAAGATGCTAACTGAAAGAGTTCGCCAAATATTTCAACACCATCACTTGTCCAAATCGTGATATCAAATTTTGCATTTGGTTATTTTATCGGACTCTTTGTTACGCCAAATTTGATTAAGCCTCATTTTGCATCGTATTTATGTTTCAAGAACCATCTCAAAATCCGTAATCCAAATCCAACCACTCAGCTGACTTGGTCATGGTCTCGACTCACAGGGTTACTCTTGACAAACTTTCACACATAATGTGAATTCTAAACCTCGCCTAAGTTTCCTCCAGTATTATACTTCAACGGTTATCAAACGAAGATTTTATTTTAGCCTCTATAGAGATCGAGTTTTAGTTGAGATTATGCCTTCACTAAGATTGATCGTAGTCTAAATGCCTTTGACCAAGCTGTATATTTTATTTTATAATCCCTTAAATTCTGGGTTTCTCCCTCCAAGATTCATTACTGATCATCACTAATGCTAATGGTACAGAATTTACAGCCAAAATTACATTCTCATTACGCTCTGTAAGTGAAATTATCCACATACTATGGTTTCTTAGGCTTAGCTTCCTTCATCTTAGATTTCTGAAGGGCTTGAACTGTCTTGAATTCAAAATATTCGACATAGCCATCTCCATTGTTATCATAATAGTCCAGCAGAAGATCGATGTTGGCCGAGAGGGTTTCATCTGACTTCACTCGTGTATCCTTTCCACTCGCGTCTTTGTAATCGGCATCAGTTTTATTTGCATCTGCAAATACATAGTGTCATTCGCCAAAGATCCTTCAAACTGTAACCTTACTCAAAAATGAAAATTCAAGGAAAAAAAAACAGCTGACTACAGTAAACAGTAGATGCTATTTCCTATCATTTTTGATATCTCAGTTGCCGTGAAACTTAATTGCTTGAAACGGCGTTTATTATCTTTGAAGTGAAGAGGTCAGAATTATGACCTATAACCCGCAAAGTTCACAGCTTATGACCACCGCGTAATGGTAAGCCAAGTATGTCTCAAGCGTCCTTTTTATTTCCTTCATGAAATGGTCCATACAGATGTGGTGTTCCTGGCCATCAAGTCTTTCAAGCTAATAGGGTGTCCTAGCATGTACGGTACAAGCATATTATGCTAAGAAAAAGAAGGTAAAAAAAGCAGTTCTTCGAAGTCAAGGACGCTCTTCTTGCGCAAAGTGGGTCATTCTGTGCATCTAAAATGATGGACAAAAGGAAAGAATCTAGCGATACAGCTTTAGCTGAGCTATAGCACAGACATGAAATCAACTAAATCAACATTTTGATTTTACCAGAAAAATGAAAGTCTTTTATCCAATCAATGACACCATAAAACCATAAAATTTTCCACGGCTAAATCTGTCTTAAAATTCACCACATTAGTATCACATACTAATCTCTCTGTTATTTCAAGAACCATCACAAACAGTTGAGTCCGCATTTTCTCAACCAAAATTTTGACACGTTCAAGGTTTTCAGCTCAAATCATGTAACCTCTTCACACCACGTCAACAAAGATGTGAATTCGCTAATTCTCTGAAGGTCATCAAACTCGCGTTTACAAAAAGGGGCAATTTATAAAATACTTAGCAAAGAAAAAAAAAGATGTAACTTTTAATGAGAACCATTTGACTTAATTTGTTTTGTTTTGTCCATGTTCAATTTACTACTGCTAATGCAACATACCCCACAATTCATTCCTAAAAATGCTTTGACAAACAACAGAATAAGCCGAGGTGTTCCTATGCCGTCGTATCTTATCCCTTGGCCTTATGTGCATCCTGAAATTTCTTATATTCAACATATTCAATGTAGCCATCGTGATTAGGATCTAACTTTTCCATGAGAGAATCGATGCTGGTTGCCAGGATCTCCTCGGGCAAGACTCGCCTATCCTTGCCGTTCTCATCTATGTAATCCGCATCTGACCTATTTTCGTCTGCAAAGATACAGGAGCCAAAGTTTCCATTGGGTGTCCACTCTACCATCAGTTTTGAAGTCGACATAATAGCAACATTCGTGTAATGAAAAATTGAACTGGCTAGGCGTTGCTGTCTGAGACTGAATACAGCTCCATCTCTTATTGCCGGAAGTTTATGATATTATCTTCTGCAGGTCTTCATCGCATAAGCCCCCATAGGCCAACTCTATTAAGTAGCAACAGTACAGCATCCAGTTAGTTCGACTTACTTTCCCTCCTTCCACTCTCTCCCCTCATTTTACTATGTCAAGGCACCCACTGTGTGCAACGAACAGTAAATGAAACCCCAGCACATGACAAGAATGAACAATGCAGGAGTTCTGATGTCCGTAAACCTTTTTCTGAATGTTGTCGCTTTGTGGTGAACAGAACTGTGGCTTTTCTACCAGCTGACTTAATATGAACTTAAGAAAAAACGGATTAGCTTGACACTACCACCAGCATGAAGCCACAGGCGTAAATACTCAGAAGTTCCTCCACCAATGAAACACAGAGCGACAGCAGAATGAAGCCAAAGACCATGAAAGAAGTGTACCAAAGCCAATATAATTGTACTAGAGTTCAGAAAAAGCTATTTCAAAGCTGAACAATTCACTCACGTACAAACATGCACACACAGACATGAAGGTTATTGGGGCATATTACAGACCAGCAAAAGAGCATGAGATGCTAACAGGCAGAGGAGATGATACAAAGCATTACGCTGAACTACAGTATAAAGAACGAGTAACTGTTACTAAAGCAGTAACATGTGATCTACATTGCAAACATTCGTTTTTGGCTAGTCTAAAACATGTCAGTGGTAAATACAAACACGAAATGAAGTTTTGGAGACATAAATGAAATACAACAAGAAACATCTCATCAGTTTAGTTAATCTCTTTTTCAAGAAGCCATTGTCATCTGAATTTACAAGTGTTCCGGGACTATCCAAAGTGTACTTGGGTTTGTGCTGGAGGCAAGGCAGGGTTAAAAAACGTATTCCTGTTAGTGGGAAAGTCCTTAGACATAATGAAGGTCCTTTCACTCTGGGAAAGTCCCATTATTTTACTTCACAGACATAGAACACTTGTGAACAGAGATGACAAGAAAACAAAACTCAAAAGTTAATATAAAGGCATGAGGGGAAAAGAAGATCACGTGATAACACGTCATCCAGGACTACTGATGCACTGGGTGACATGCATCTTTGCAAAATGATTTACCCCGCATGTTCTTATAGTACATGTCCATTGCACTGAACAGTAAAGTCAGGAGAAGGAGAAATGATTTTGCTGTGAAGCCTTCAATGAGACACATCCACTGTTTGCTGCGCAGTGGACTGGCTGAATTAGTCATGATGCAGATCTCTTTTTTTCCCTCTTGTAACTTCATGTAACTCTCAGACACATTACTTCCAACACAACAGTTGACCAACAGGACAGAGACAGTACTATACTTTAAAGGAACTGTGTTCTCTGTGTGATGCAGATGTCTCAGTGGTGTGTCTCATAATATTTAACTTTGGTTTTGTTCAGACCCAACTGAATGCCACTGCTGAAATGGCAACGTGGCATCTTCTCAAAGGTTGAATGAAAACAACTGATGTTTAACATGGCACATCTTTTTATTTAAAACTACATTTTTGTTTTCTATAAATTACTGCCTTTCTGAAGGTGCTTAGGCTCTTCGTTTATATTTTCATGCCTGAGTAATAAAATATAATTACAAAATGTAGTTGGAATGAACTACAAATTATGGTTTACCCCTTTGACTATATATATACCTGTTAAACAGGAAATTCATTGTTTGCCTATACAGTACATCTCAAAGACTGACAGATTAGGTTATCACGACTTGCTGTCCTCAAATCTGAAACTGCTCACAGGTGATTGAAATGTCATTGTTACATAATGAGAGAAAATTTCCCAAATCAATCTGGTTTACATAAATGTATTATGTTTCAGAAATATCAAAGAGAGGAGAACTTAAGACATTCACAGCATGGGTGTTGAGACTCATGTTAAGAATGCTTAAGTACAACAGTTACATGTGCAGCTTTCTGAATGTAACACTGAAGCAGTGTACAGTATAACTATCATGATTCATATGCTGAATCATTAGCACAAGTCACTATGAGTGACGGGCAGCGCTCTATGAATATTCTCTCTTCAGAAATTCTTAACATTGGCACCAGGCTGGCTAGGGCCAGGCCATCACGCTTCCAGCTAGAAACATAACCTTCCCCCATTGGGTCCTGACATTTAGGTTAATACAATTACCACAGGAGATTGGAGGAGAAAAGCACAAAAGGCAGGCTGGGATGGGAGAGTTTCAGTGCTAGTCAGTTGCGATAATGCTCCATCGAACTGCCTGCCCAAGCGAGCTGTTGTGATTTGACTTCACTGCAACGCACACTCTTTCATATGAGTAACTTTGAGTGCATGCTTCTGTGTAGGCATGCGTGTGAGCAAGAAGTGTCACATTAAGCGCTATTTCTTAATATTATAGCACTGACTGTACACAGGGAACATACTAAGTAAATTCAAAGTATCTACTAAGATACTAAAGTTCTCTTCTCTAATCAACGAAAATAAACAAATCTGAAGACATCCTTCAGAGAGATGATAGTTGAGAGCATAATCTTGTTGATTCCTAATATCTAATAACAATTCGCAAGGCCTTAAATAAAAAAGATCAAGTAATTCCAAGCAAGACTTCTAAGGGAGACAACCAAAAATTATGGTGTGCACTGTTCCCAATAAACAACAATTTGTCTCCCTTCCCCTTTAAGATAAATCTTAGTGTTAAAGCATTTGAGGTCGATATGAGCAACTGGCTAGGTGATTCTAATATAATATTTCCATCATTTTCTCAAATCACGCATATCAATCTTATATTCATATGTCAGCACGGTTGTGTGAGTCGGATTCAGAAAGTGTCAAGTCTTAGGTTTGTGTGTATGACTCACGAGCTGGATGGTTTATGCTGTCGTGTCCTTAGGAAACACTTACTTCCATTTCCCTACTCAGCTCAGGTGTAAATGAGTACCTGGCTTTAGAGCTGGGGGGACCAGGACGCTGCACCACTGGCGACCAGCAATGACTTCATTATGAATTTCATTTGTATTATTATGTATTTATATGTATGATGTGTATTGTTCTGTATGTTGTATTATGAATGGGATGTAAATCACTGTATGACATTGTAAATCCATTTCCCTACATGGTGAATAAAAGTCATCTCTTCATTTTCATTTTTCATTTCAATCAAGAAATTATTTTGTGAACTCACTCTTAAGATTCAATGAAATTGTGATTTTGCATACCTAAGAAATTCTCTTACTAGATTTTACTACAATTTTACTTGACAGTGTGACACTCTCACAATAGAGATCTCGGCTTGTTTTGCTTCATGCATAGAATTGTCTTTAATCCATTAACATGTTAGTGTTGCTAAAGACATGACAAGATCACAGTTCCTTTAAGTCATATTATCACAACAACAAAAACAAGAACAGTCAAGCCAGAGATGTATATAAAAATCAACAGAAGCTCATGACTTACACAAGACATATCCATGTCAATTTCAGGAAAGATAGTAAATAAGATATTTGTCTGATTAACAAGGGTGCTGAAAGAGGATAGATAATGTATGGGATCAGTTTTATCAACTTTGCCAAATCAATCACACTTCATCAATAGGTAAACATTCAATAAAAATATAACAAACACTCACACACATTCCCATTCCACACTGTACAAGAAACCTCCACCTCAGCAATGTCTGTGGGCTGATGAAACCCAAAAACCATCACTGCCAACACCAAAAAATCCTAAATAAAACTCCTTACCTTGTGCTGCATACAGATGATGAAATGTGTCCACCTCCAAGAAATGGCAGGTCATGCCACAAAGTATTTAAAGCAAACAAATACAAAACTTACCCCTTGCATTTGCACCTTCTGCACCAGAACCAGCACCAAAAAGAATCCCTTCCCCAAATACTGTAAACACTTAACAATCTAAAGCCCCTGACATTTACTTAGACTGCCATATCCAGATCTTTTTTAAAGATATTTGTGATTTTGACACAAAACCAAGACTGAAAATTTTACTAAAATATATGTTTCATTCTTTGCCTAATCTGACAGAGACTTGGAGTAACCTCGGTGTTTCAAGAACACATAGGATTTGTTGTTATATGAGATATCTATGTAGGTACAGGGACTTTAAATATGTAAAGATTGCATGGCAGCTAACAATTATCAATGCACAAAATTATCCTAACCTGGGAAACAAATGAGCAAAACACACGCAGGCATAAGAACCCACCAATGACTGGTGGAGTTCATGGGGAGAGGCAGGGGATATGGAGGCTGGGATAGGGACGCAAAATGCAAACATGTTCATCACAAGATTGACTGACCTTCATGAAAGTGAGTGAGAGCCTTGCCTATTTCAACTCCGTCCAATTTGTTGTTGTTGTCATAGTCATGAAGCTTGAAGTAGTGAAACTCCAGTTCTTCTTCTGTCATCTCTTCTTTGGACTTTGTGGCTACAACCTTTTCTAGATGCTCCAAGATGTGACTGGAAACAGAGAAAGACATACATTTTAGTAAACACTACAGACCGGCTGAAGACAATGGTGTATTTCACTTTGTCCTTTAGTGTCGTGGCCATGTCTTGTATTTTGTGTAATTTCTTCTTCTTTAATTCACGTCAATGTGTGATGATGTGGTGCAATGTAAATCATTTGTGTGTGTATGCCAGAGGTTATCTAGCATGACAATACTTGGAAGCCAGAACTTCACTCTGCATGAAATGTCCATCCCAGATCACCATCTCCATTGTCAATACAGCAAAGTAGCTTCCAGTTATTCCCTTCCTTACAACAGTAATGACTCTACCAGCAAGAATCATTCTAGGAATGCATGGCTAATCCTTAGCATGAAACAGTCTTAACAAATGCCAGATTTCACTCACTCTTAACCCACAGAAAGTTCTGGCTATCCATCACTTATTTTCTGACAGTCCACTAGTTTCCCTTTCCTCAATATTCTGAGATAAGTAAATAATAACACAAATTTCTTAAACGAAACTTTGCTTTTCAGGGTAATATCAGCAATTTAGTATGATTAAAAATCTAAGCCACTGGAATACTTTGGCAGCTCTTAAACAAGACTGTAGTTCTTGATGAGGTGGAAAAATCAGTTCGAGTTTGCTCAGTTCATTGCTCCAGTCACAGATATAACCTGTATGTATGATACCCCTTAATGGCAACAGCATGAAAGTAATTCACTATTTTTAATCGGTTATCTTTGGTTTCTATTTAACAAGGGATGCCACTCCAGAAATCTCCAAGCAAGTGACCGTCATAGTTAGCCTGCCTACACTTCAAATAATTAAAGAGTTAAGAAATAGCTACTTACTCTGCATTGTGAACTTCTGATGCAAATTCCAAAGGCTTTCCCTCGTGACCATGCCCTCCTCCGTGATGCCCCTGCTGCTTGGGTGGCACACCAGGTGCATGTTGTGTGTTTACAGTGACCAGGCACAAAACAAAGGCCACAAATACAGAGGAAAGCATTGCTCAGTATTGTAGGCTGTGTTAAAGAAAGGTAAGACCAGTATAAATGGCCATCACAGTGAGTGCAAGACACACATTTTCAGTTTAACATTTTCCATATTTAATGGAAAACTGTCTTACAACTGCTACCCGAACTTTTATGTCTCCACAATGTGAGGGTGACTTGTACTAATAAGTCTTTTCCACACACTACTCAATGCATGACTATCTTTAAGAATAAGATGTACTATAGTCAATCCTTAACAAACATGTAATAGTAGGCACTTCGACATAGAACAGGATTACTGAATGTCAGTGGTCGAGGCCAGAGGAAAAGCTATCAAATAATTGAATTTAGGGTCTTCTGATAAGGACCTCTTATAAAACTAATAAAAGCTGACTTTAAAGAGCTTTTAGTCAAATTTGAAACAAAATCTATGTAAAAATATACATCCAGGGGTAAGAACAGCTTGCATATATGAACTGTTTCTGTATTATAATGCATCACAAGACAGTGATTTTGGTAGACCTAGGTCTAATAGGCCGTGAAAAGGCAAAGTGAAAATAACACTAAATTTATATCCTTTCTAATACTTAAAGGAAGACTGCATCGTCATACAGAACATTAAATCATATGATACCCTATTATTTCAATAAAACAGTCTTTCAAGTGTCTGTAATAATGATATAACACCTCTGCTGTCTCCAGACAACCCACTGGGTTACATTATCCAAAGTCTGAATTGTTAAAACTACTGCGTGCATGGCGGCCATAAGCTTACACATCAAATAAGTTCTTGCCACATGGGCTAGCTGTCTAGATAGTGCTCTGTGGATGGGTGAAAGCATGTTGGTATGAATGTTTATAAATATTAAAATTCCTCTCTGAACAGCAGATATATGCCAAATAAAATCATGCTGAGGCAATAAAAATGCAGAATACTTTTTCTGGCTTACTCTATCAAACTTTACGTTTGAATTTGGAATACCAGAACCTTAATTAAGCGCTGAATAATACATTGTCAGGTAAAGGTGTCTGTAGCTGCTGGATCGTAAGTGACATCAGCGCTTTTGCCACAGGCCTCTGCTGATCGGAGAAGGAGAATAATTCTTGATGCAAGGGCCAAACCCGGTAACTCTAGCTCTCCTTATTGCGTCATATTACAAAATACGCACACGGTAACAGAACAATGCTCAATCTTTGCAAAATTAACTCCGTGGGGGGAGGAATTCCATATGTGTGCCAGAAAGAATTCCGNTTAACATTTTCCATATTTAATGGAAAACTGTCTTACAACTGCTACCCGAACTTTTATGTCTCCACAATGTGAGGGTGACTTGTACTAATAAGTCTTTTCCACACACTACTCAATGCATGACTATCTTTAAGAATAAGATGTACTATAGTCAATCCTTAACAAACATGTAATAGTAGGCACTTCGACATAGAACAGGATTACTGAATGTCAGTGGTCGAGGCCAGAGGAAAAGCTATCAAATAATTGAATTTAGGGTCTTCTGATAAGGACCTCTTATAAAACTAATAAAAGCTGACTTTAAAGAGCTTTTTAGTCAAATTTGAAACAAAATCTATGTAAAAATATACATACAGGGGTAAGAACAGCTTGCATCAGTGATTTTGGTAGACCTAGGTCTAATAGGCCGTGAAAAGGCAACGTGAAAGTAACACTAAATTTATATCCTTTCTAATACTTAAAGGAAGACTGCATCGTCGTACAGACCATATTAAATCATACGATACCCTATTATTCCAATAAAACAGTCTTTCAAGTGTCTGTAATAATGATATAACACCTCTGCTGGCTCCAGACAACCCACTAGGTTACATTATCCAGTCTGAATTGTTAAAACTACTGCGTGCATTGCAGCCATAAGCATACATCAAATAAGTTCTTGCCACATGGGCTAGCTGTCTAGATAGTACTCTGTGGACGGGTGATAGCATGTTGGTATGAATGTTTATAAATATTAAAATTCCTCTGTGAACAGTAGATATATGCCAAATAAAATCATGCTGAGGCAATAAAAATGCAGAATACTTTTTCTGGCTTACTCTGTCAAACTTTACGTTTCAATTTGGAATACCAGAACCTTAATTAAACGCTGAATAATACATTGTCAGGTAAAGGTGTCTGTAGCTGCTAGAAAGTAAGTGACATCAGCGCTTTTGCCGCAGGCTTCTGCTGATCGGAGAAGGGAAATAATTCTTGATGCAAGGGCCAAACCCAGTAACTCTAGCTCTCCTTTTTGCGTCATATTACATAATACGCACACGGTAACAGAACGATGCTCGATCTTTGCAAAATTAACTCCGTGGGGGGAGGAATTCCATATGTGTGCCAGAAAGAATTCCGCATGCAACACACCGAACCAACAACATACCCTAACCCTAAAGCCAGGATCAGGGTTAGGGTTAGGGTTAAAGGTATGTTGTTGGTTCGGTGTGTTGCATGAGGAAATCGGCTTTCTCTAACAACCGCACCGATTTAGTTGAAAATATCGATTGCGATATAATAATTTTAAATAATGTATTCCATATTTAATTTCGATACTAGTACTAATTTCGCTACTAGTACTAATTTCGCTACTAGTAATTGTAACCATGTACTACGCCCCGCCTCCTCCGTTGGCTCGCGTGCTCTAGTGCCTTTATCGATCGATGCAATTCACTTAGTCGTACGCCTTGCCCCCCCCGCAGCGCGTGGTCCCCAATGTCCAAGTGTCTTATATTACTCCAACAATAGCACCGATAGCCAAGATTTTGCTCTCTTCTCTCTATTAAAAAGTCCTTGTTTATCTGAGATCTGTGTTGTCGTTGGACTAACCTATTGCTCTAACGAGGGCACCGATAGCCAAGATTTTCCTCTCTTCGCGCTATGTAAAAGTCATTGTTTTTTTTTTTGAGATTGGTGCTGTCGTTGGAGTAATATATAGGGAGACGAAATGAAAAGTTCCCGGGTAAGAGTAGTGTCTGAAATAGAGAAAAGTTTTTTTTGGGGGGGGGACAACAACAATAAAAAAAAAAGGGGCTTGGTTTTTTGGGGGGGAAAGTTAAGATAAAGATGCGTGAAGATCGGCGGTGCTGTCGTTGGACTAATAATATATTACTCTAACGACAGCACCGATAGCCAAGATTTTGCTCTCTTCGCGCTATGTAAAAGTCATTGTTTTTTTGAGATCGGTGCTGTCGTTGGAATAATATATAGGGACACGAAATGAAAAATTCCAGGGTAAGAGTAGTGTCTGAAATTGAGAAAAGGGTTTTTCTTTTGGGGACAACAATAATAAAAAAAAAGGGGCTTGGTTTTTTTGGGGGAAAAGTTTAGGTAAAGATGCGTGAAGATTGGCGGTGCTGTCGTTGGAGTAATATATTACTTTAACGACGGCACGGATAGCTAGCATTAATATATAGGGTGACTGGGACAGATGACTAAATAAATTGCATTATTGGGAAAGATGCGTGAAGAACGGAGATGCATGATAGAAGTGAATAAGAAAACACACGGTCACCATAGTTAGTTCCAACATGAAGTCGCAGATGTTTCCAGTAAGAGAAGATGGATAGAAATGAACGCAGAATCAACGGCTTCTCCAATTGGCCATCATCGGTCCCTTTGAATATCGATGCCGGTTCGGTGCGAACTTCGCAAGTTCAAGCCCCTGACCGGCCGGGAGATCATGTAGATGTGAAATTCACAAATCGGTGATCAAACAGTTGACCAACGGAGGGAGGACTGAGCGACCGAACACATGCGAAATCCACAGGGCGGTGCGACTGTCTATCATAAAAGGAGGCGGGCCGATTTGCTGTCTCAAGCGATTTGCTGTCTCAAGCGGTGGGAACGGGCACAAGTATCGGCCGCAAATATCGAGGAATATTGCTTGGGGCACAAATATCAAGGAATATCGCTTATAATAGTATCGATTTCGAATAAATCGGCGCGGTTGTTAGAGAATGCCCGGAAATCTTTCTGGCACACACATGGAATTCCTCCCTACCTTAATGTAGCAAGCAGCTCTTGGTCTACCGGTCTACCATGTACCATACGGTTTAAACCAGGCCATAAATGATTTAAGCAATAGGCTAGTCTATCTGTTAATATTGTGGTGCACTTGAGGCTGATTGTTGTGCTAGAAAGTCTGCAGAGGTTGCTTAGCTGTTACTTTGTCCTGGCCTGTTGCATTAGTTATTATAGGTCTTTTGCGATGATCTGTGACTGATGACGTATGTGTCAACTCACTGTAAACATTCTCGATCGCGACACCCTCAGTCCAACACAAAATTTCTTGGCAAAATATGGAGATGAACAGCTAGACTAGATCTAGACACTCATTTGTATGCAAACTATATCATCTTAAGTTCACTCAAAACCACCGACCTTGAGGTAACAGTTGGGGATATAAATGACAGATTCTCCGACTTTCAGTTCAGTCCAGTCCAGTCAGTGATGAGGTGGCTTTAAGAGACAAGATCAAGTCAACGTCACTGCGTTATCAACTTACACATGTCAACAGCCCGGCGAATAGTTAGTCTATCAATCAGAGTGTATCAATTATAATATATATAGATCTCTGTCAGTTGAAAGTGAAGGAATTTTCCTACTGACTAGACTAGTTGCTTGATATAAGTCAAATTCTGAAATAAGATATTTTTACATACTTGGTTTTGTAGGAATATTAGAGCCGTTTAGGCATATCTGTGTTGTGTTCACGATCTAAAGATACTTTCATTTTTTTAAACAGATGTAGACAGTAAAAGCATTGTGATTTAAAGTCATAAGTGTATGCCCATCAAATAATGGATATAGAATCATTCCAGAATCGACTGACAGGATTATTTAGTGTCACTCACACAAAGAATTTACAGACATTTGCTAAACACATTGATATTTTTAAAAGACTAAGACAAATTTAGCTATCCACATAGTAACATCAATTCAACTAACCCATTCATTCATTGTTCCTGTTCCGCCACCGGCAGTCGATATCGGTGTCAAGTTTCAGAAAAACTCCTTTGAAAGTTTAACTGACCCGACAACGAACCTGGATTAGCATGGGTCTCTAACTTCCTATACATCATACTCAGAGGTTAAAATGGCTGGAAAACTTTACTGACGTTTTATTCATACGTAAACATTTTTATCAAATATTTTCTTTCTACATAAATAAAGAATATTCCGGTTCTTAAGTTAATTAATTATTGGATGATAAAGTAACATTAAACCATTTTATAATGTTTGGCAGCAATTAACGGCCCATATTATAATTATGTTCGGCATGAGCAAACAAAACTAATACATGACCACCATTCAAATTTAGCTGACAGATCAAAGCTATGTCAACTTTTTTTTTTTAACATAAATTTCCAGAACTTGACTAGGCCTAATCATCGCTACTGCCGAGCTCGGGATATAACAAAATAATGAAAGTTTACACATTCTTCATACTACTAATTTAGGCTTACCACATCCGGCATTTACCAAAACAATAGACTTAACACCTGAACCAGTAGTCAGTCGGTAAATCAGTCCAAATTTCACCTGTATGCCTCTAGAAACAGCTTGTGGAATCCACTGATATATTCTATACGTTTCTTTTAGCAGTCTTCGTATTATCAGTGTTAAATATTGTTTCTTCCCTATTCACGTTAAAAGTGTGTAATTAAACGCATGAATTTTTGTAACATAACGTTATCACCATCACCGTCATCATCAATGGTCAATTATGGTCATCATCTTCATCATCATTACCTTTGATATAGTCATCAATTTATCAATGTCAGCATAAAAATCAATCGTGATTTTCTTTCACTTCACACAAGTAGTTTTCAGATCTGTCTTGACTTGTGTTTCATTAAAAAAGCGAAAACAAGCAAAATCAGTACTGTGTCATAACTATACTCCCTCATCCACCCCCTCTTCCACAAAACCATCGCTTAGGACTGCTTAGGAGCTAACCCCCTCACTGCCC
>JAWQUT010000438.1:320140-336053 GCA_033807755.1 Ellobium chinense | reverse complement strand
CACACACACACACACACACACACACACACACACACACTCTCTCTCTCTCTCTCTCTCTCTCTCATACACTCTTTTTCTTCTCATACACAGTCATTTTCTCTCGTTTTCTCTCTCTCTCTCTTTTCCTTCCTCTCTCTCTCTCTCTCTCTCTCTCTCTATCTCTCTCTCTCTCTCTCTCTCTCTCTCNACTCCCACCCACACACACACATTCTCTCTCTCATACACTCTTTCTCTTCTCATACACAGTCATTTTCTCTCGTTTTCTCTCTCTCTTTTCCTTCCTCTCTCTCTCTCTCTCTCTCTCTCTCTCTCTCTCTCTCTCTCTTACTTTCTCTCTCTCATCCTTATTAAAAACAACACAATACCAAAATTTCGGTAGCTTTATTCCCATCGCATAACAAACAAGTCAATATCATTCAAACACAAACGGAAAGAAGACTAGATCTAGTCTATAGTACATAATAATATTCTTCTTTTGACTGTACTGCTTTTCTCAGTGACTCCCTATTCCCCAGAATTTGTCAGTGCCTTCGTGGGTGCCAGGGCCACTTTGGATGCCGCTTGCCCTTGCTGTTCTTTGCTGTATACAGGTATGGATTCTTCTGCAGAGGGAAAGACATTGTAAAATGAGAGAAATTCATAGAAGACATTGATGAATTCTGTTTTAGATCCATAGCATGGACAGATCACACCAAGTACCATAACTGGATGGAAATTGGTTGGAAGAGCAGACTGTAGTTTAAACGAGCGGTTGTCGAGTGTTGTTTATAAGGACAGACATAGAAAAGGCCTTTGAACAATGTCTGTCCACTGAACAGAGGCTTATAATCTCCAGCCCACCCCCACCCCCCACCCCTGACCCCTCAAGCCTCCTGTTTAAAAGCATTTTTTTTTCAGCGGGAAAAACATAACATTTTTTTTCTAGAACAGCCACAGGATTATTGCATATACTTTTAAACGCAGCTTTTCCTAATAATACTCTCGAAGTGTTGCTATCTAACTGAGTTCGGTCCCGAACACGTGAAAGATCGTAGTCGAATGGTAACGATACTAGACACAAAATTTCATTCTTAAAAAAACCAAAAACTGCACATCATGACGGCGTGGATTCGATTACTGCCATGGTCTTGTCCTAAACACACAGAGAAAGCATTTCAATAAATTTTCCTCAGTACATCCTTCTGCACAAAACTGGAATAATTCAAATTCCACCTTTTATCAGTTTTACCTCATCGAAATTGGGGCAGCCTTTTTACGACAGACTGAACAAAGCCATTACATAGACATTGATCAGGGTTGTTAGGTTATGTCACATGATCGTCTAATACTGTGTTCATCACGTGCGTGAGGATGATGTTAGCTGTCACCATAACTTTCAGTACTTTAAAAGAACACAGATAAGCTGATAAACACAACTGTATTTAACTTGGGTATGTCTACACAAAGTTTGAGCCCGTGATACGTACAGGAATCTTGGATTTCAGCCATCTTGGGTTTGAGCCACTAAATTATCGTGCCGATGCTTACGATATCCATCGAATGACTGGAATAGGAGGCTGTTATGATATATCTATGTGTTACATGAACTTATGTAAAATTACACACACTTGTCCTACTCTCTTAAAATATTTTGATTAATAAATAAGTCACTAAATACATGCACACGTAGGATCAATTTTTCCGTCGCCTTTAAAGTTAGTAGTTTGGTTTTTTTTCGGTAACTGAAGTTTCAACTTAGCAACTTTCTTTATTTCATTAATATTCTCTTAAATTTCTTTTTTTTTCTAGATTATATCATTATCATACATTGTTGTTCATATTATTGAACAAGACTGAGATCAATTTAGTCCCCTAATTTTACAGCAATTCTAGTATTTGACAATATAACTTGAGAAGGGTATCGATAATATATCGTCAGAGTAACTGTCTCAAACCAGAGCTGAATTTTAATTTGGTGGCTGAAACTCGGTCCACCCTCTGGATCAAAACAGCTGACATCAAGATAAGAGTTTTATCTATATGTACTGTATATGTCGTGTCACATGTAACATTTATCGCGATGGAGCGGCAATAGAGAAAGTGTGACAGTGAGGCGGTGATCACATGAGTTTTTCACCCATTTAACACAGATGCTGACCATAGCGATGGTTATGGGAATGAGATGGTGAGGAAGAGAAGGAACAAGGTAAAGGTGATCACGGCGATGACGATGATGATGACGATGGTGAGGTTGTGATGGTGATGATGGTTGTGGTGGTGGTGGTGCTGATGACTCCAAACGATGCCCGTTGACTATGGCATTACCGTCCATCATTTGCCGCTATATGCCTTCTTCCCAACTTCATTTTTGACAACCACTCTCCAGATTTTTTAGTAACATTGTCTCAGCTCTCTCCCATGGATAGAATATCCGATGTTTTTCATGCGCATCTCATCCTAGTTGTTTTGCTTATAGAATCTAGCCTTAGGAATCTTCAATCAGCTAGCTGTATTTTCCAGCCCCTCCTGGCTACATTTTATTTCTTGTAATATATTATGAAAGAGCACATTCTATTACTGTAGCTCTGTAAAAACTCTGTACGTGTATTTCAGTAGATTCTCATACTGGCCACACGATTTGCTTTACAAAGAAACATATGATGATGATGATGATGATGATGATGTTGATGGTGATGATGATGATGATGATGATGATGATGATTCTTACCCATTCATTTCATTTTACTGTATATTTAAGCTGATGAAGAATCACATCTTTCATTCGAAAATTCGTAATTATTTTGTATCATTATATAAGTCCATTTTTAATTTTAAGTATTAAAATGTATTACTTAATTCCTCCCTGGTTTGGACAGAACTTTTTAATTTTTTAAAATGTGTTTCAAATGAAGATGATGATGATGATGATGATAATGATTTTTTAGTTTATATTTAACCTGATGAAGGATCACTTTTAGATCTGAAAATTCTTATATTTTTTAGCACATCACTGTACTCATTAAGCTTACATTATAAATAAAAAAGTATTTTTTAAAAATTCTTTGCTGGTATGGACAGAACTTCTTTTTATTTCTTGTAATATTTATTCCAAATAATGATGATGAGGATAAAAATGATGATGATAGTGATTTTGACGATGGCACTGATGATGAAAGGTCTGCCTACCTCTGTAGGACATTCTATTTCTTCTCCAGGTGTCCAGGCTTCACGCTTGGATCCCACTGGTTCGACCTGGCGATTCAAGCATAAAAAATAGCACACTGATGTTTCAGCTTCTTCCCAATCATTTTGTTTATTTTTTGTTAACAGAGAGAGATACATCTTTATTTGTAGCCCTATTCGGCTATTTCAGTATATCACACATCTATAAATCTTGAAGAACACATATATAGAAATCACATCACTACATACTATGATGCACTCAGGCCTCACCGAAAGTGTTATTACCCCTACTATCTCACTCCCTCCATCGTCTTTTTTTTTCTTTCTTTCCGTCTTTCTCTCCCATACTTTCTGCCTTTGTCCACATTTCAAAAGCTGAAGACTTTTAACAATTAAAACATGTATAAACAGATGAGCCAACTAGATGCACTAGACAGCATCAAAGAAAGAATAGAGGAAGCTGCCTTATTCAGCGTATGCAGCCACCACTTTCAGCTGCAACTACAAACAGACCATCACTATTTCCCCTGTTCTTTAACCACCAAGAGACAGTGAACAACCACCCTTTCCACTGCCTTGAACTTGCTGACTTGAAATGAGAGAACTTCTCCTTCATCCCTACCCAAACCTACACAATACATTTTTACAGCACCTCTCCCCTGCCCCTGCAACACACCTCCAGATACTATTTTATGGCAATGAGAAGGACGAAGAAACGAACAACAACAACAACAACAACAACAATAATAACAACAACAACACAACAACAAGAACGACGACGACGACAACAACAACAACAACAACAACAACAGTAACAACAACAACAGTAACAACAACCACACAACAACAACGACAACAACAACAAAAACAACAACAACAGTAAAAACGATTAAAACATCATCATCATATCAGTCAATACTGATGGCGAAGCTGTAGCATGTAAGTAACCACTAAGAGAAACAAGCCACATACCATGTTATTCCACAAGGCCTCTGCGGCGGCCTCCTGACCCTTCTTGCTGAAATGGAAACAGTCGGAGGCAAAGAAGGAATAATCCGTATCTCCTGATTCCTGTTGAGTATAAAATGGATATTAACTCATCACTGGATGATAGAAATTCAGAAATTTGTTCTCTCATCATATTACCAATGTTATAATCTATAATAAGTGTAGATATCTGAACTGCCTCATCGACTCAAATACATGTATATGTATATCCCCAACCACCCTGTCCTAAATCAGTGTGTCGATAGTTTTGTCCCCTAACCCTCTAATATCTCACGGAACCCTTCAGACCGAGCCATTGAGTATGTGTTATCAGAAGTTTTGTGTTAACCAAAGTGATTTAAATAAAAATCAAAACAGCTGGAACTTTTGAGTGAGAGGGGCTGAGGAGAAGATTGCGTTAAACTATGGCCGTGTCAACATGACTCCTTTGTGTATTCCAGTCGAGACTTTAAAAATCCCCTTTATATTGCACTGGAGCAAGAGGCGGCCATATGCCCTATTTGAACTATATCTAAACGAGAATAACTTGTGAAAAATAAGAAATCTAATAACCAAATTCAAAATTAAATATATCTGCTTTATCTCGTCCTTATGAATATTACGCGTATTATTGTATCTAGGTAAATGTGCATAGTATTTTGAGTCCTATAGAAGTTTAAGATCCATTATTATAGGCATAATTTCTGGTGGAGAATTTTTTTTTTTTTTGTGCTGGTCGGTATATTTAATAACATCGCCCCGTGTAATCGCAGGTGTCTCTGTAAAAAAGTCAGTATGATCTAGATAATTATAATATAATAAAAATCACCAAGTGAATATTACACCAAATGAATTTTATCCTAGAACCGTCTTTATAGAGTAGTCTACACCATCTAATCCTAGAGCAGCTGTATAGGCTACAGAGCAGTCACTATTTAATCCTAGAACCTCCAGAAAAAGAGCATTGACTCACAGTCCTAGAACCGTTGAATAAAGAGCAGTCACCATCTATTCCTGGAACTACCAAGTAAAGAACAGTCACTGTATAATCGTAGAATCGCCGAACACAAAACAGTCATTTTCTAATCCTAGAACCGCTGAATAAAGAGTAGTCACTATCTAAACGACTAACCGTTTTGGGTACGAAGGTGTCTCTGTAAAAAGGTTGGGCAACCACTGTGAAGTCATCTCGTGTGTCATAACGGCCTGAAGCAACCAAGTTAAAGGTGGCCTCTTGGTAGCCCTTCCTTAGAACAATCAGCTCATCCGCCTCCTCCTGATTTTTAGGATTTGCGGCGCAATCACATGCGAAACTGGCAGATGGAAAGAGACCAGCTGCTTGATTAGTCAGTCAGTCAGTCAGTCAGTCAGTCAGTCAGTCAGTCAGTCAGTCAGCCAGTCAGTCAATCAATCAGTCAGTCAGTCAGTCAGTCAGTCAGTCAGTCAGTCAGTCAGTCATTATTTCACCATTATCTGTGGAGCAGCGTGGCCGAATGGTTATGACATTGGACTCAAGATCTAGAGGTCTTGGGTTTAGTTCCCGACCAGGAGACCACGGTCGTGTTATAAGTGCTTTGGAAAGCATTTCAGCTGTACTTTCCTCAGTCTAACAACTATATACATGGCTAAAGGCAGTGGACGATATTATCAGAATCTTGTGATGGGCGCCTGTAAATGGCAGTGGCAGTGAATGCTCTCCAGGGAGTTGAGAATGTTTAGGAGTGATCAGGCCTGCTAGGGTAATAATAGTGTGAAGTCGTGTAAGTGGACATTAGCCTGGATACGGGACTTATAAACCACCTTATTATTATTATTATTATTATTTTATTGTTACTACTACTACTACTACTACCACCACTACTACCAAGTTCCCCTCTCCAGATCAGCACCTCAAATCCTCTCAGTGAACAGCAACCATTTTCCCGTGGATTTTGTTAGTTATTAATATAGCTCATTCTGCTTAATGGCAACATTTCGGAAGTGAGAGGAAAACTGTGATGAAGCAAATTCCCAGTTTCCAGAAACTATTATACATAGGAAAAATATTCCGTTATCAGAACAGCGCTGAAGTTTTACTTTAAAAGACCGTATTTCCATTATTTTGATGTGGATTTATGGTCTTTCAAGAAAGAACTCCAGACTATTCTAATTAAGTGAAAGTTGAAATGAAACAGGCTACGATTATATGAAGTCAAATATACATCTGAAAAGATAACTCTTCAATGCACTCGGCCTGGATATCGGCCATGGTGCACAGCTTCCAAATGAAAAGCTTCAGAGAGTATGTCTCCAGTTTTTTCCACCATGTCAGTTCTTCGACCATCCTATATGATTAGCCTATCTTACAAGTGAATAGCCTCATAAAGTAAACAAGCTGTCAGCTCTTTGGCCTCCCATGCAACGAAACTTACAAATCAATGACCTTACGGAATAAAAACTGTTGGCCAGTTCTGTGACTATCCATAAAGCATAATTTGCAAGTGAATAGCCGCACGAAGTACATTGTCAGCCAGTTTTCGACCGTCCTTGTAGTATAACTTATAAGTGAACACCTTCACATTGTAAACTGTTAGCCTGTTCTTTGACAATTCATGCAGCATAACTTGCAAGTGAATAGCCTCACGCAGTAAATTATTTGACTGTCTGTTTAACTCCATGCAGCATAATTTACAAGTGAATAGCTTCACATAGTAATTTGTCGGCCAGTTCTATGGCTGTATTTGTAGTTAAGTTTACAACGAATAGCCTTAGGGGTAAATTGTCAGACAGTTCTCTGACTGCCCATGTAGCTTAATTTACAAGTGAATAGCCACACAGAGTAAACCGTTCGCCAGTTTGTGGACTATCCATATGATCTAACTGGGTGCAACATAACTTACAACTGACTAGCCTCATAGAGTAAATTGTCAGCCAGTTCTTTGACAGTTCATACGGCCTGCCTATGTACAGGTCTATAGACTGCTATACAAATAAATAGCCTCTCAGAGTAAATTATTTGCCAGTTCTTGCGCGTTCCCACGTCCTAACTCTATGCAGAATAACTCACAAGTTAAGAACTTTACAGTGTAAATTGTCAGCCAGTTCTTTGACAGTTCATACGACCTAACTATTTGCAGGTCTATAGGCTTCCTATATAAATCACAGCCTCACAGAGTAAATTATTTGCAAGTTCTCTGAGCGTCCATAAGGCCTAACATTATGCAGAATAACTCACAAGTGAATAGCCTCACAGAATAAATTGTGGACCAGTTCTTTGAGAGTTCATACGGCCTAATTCAGGTCTATAGGCCTACTATACAAATGAATCGCCTCACAGAGTAAATTATATGCCAGTTCTTTGAGCGTTCATAAGGAAACTGTTTGTAAGTTCCTTGACAGTCCATATGATCTAACTTTGTGAAGCATAACTTGAAATGAATCGCCTCACAAAGTAAATAATTTGTCCGATCTTTGAGCGTTGATAGACCTAACACTCTGTAGTATCACTTACATGTGAATAGCCTGACAGAGTAAATTATCGGCCAGTTCTCTGACGATCTCCAGATTCATTACTTCCACCATGTTGACGAAGGCCCGAGGGACGTTGGCGTGGAGGTAGTCCAAGGCAGACTGGACGTTGTTAAGATAAGTCTCCACGCTGAATTTTTCCTAGGGATGAGAATGAGCTGACGATGACGATCTTGTTGTTGATGATGATGATGATGGTCGTGGTGGTGGTGGTGGTGGTGATGATGATGATGATGATGATGAGTGTTTGCGTGTCCGTGTTGTGTGTGTATGCATATGAAAGTATGAGGAGAGAGATGCATTGTCTTTACCTGCCGTCCGGTTGTTGTGATTTCAATTCTAGTCTCTGTCCCTCTCTTTATTTCTAGTTTGTTTAGATTTTATCTCATCTGTCTATATTATGTTATGCCGTGATGTGTGTTCGTGTGATCATTCGATACTCATTATTTGTCTGTTCCCTGATGAAGGACACACGTCCGAAAATGTGAAACTTTTATTAAAACGTTTAGACTGCTTTACCTTTCAGCTCTTATAAATTTTTCATTACACTTGATCGGACTGAAGTAGTGTTTTAAAATGTTTGCTTACTTTACGACAATGATGATGATCACGATGATGTTACTGATGAGGTTGTTCTGTTGTTACTGACAATATGGTCACGTTGGAGATAATGTTGATACTGTGGGGATTGTGATGATAGTCGCGGAGGTGGCAATAGTGGTAGTGACGATGATGAATAGTGATGATTATAATGCTGTTGTTGTTGTTGTTGTTGTTGTTGTTGTTGTTGTTGTTGTTGTTGTTGTTGTCGTTAATGATGATTGATGATGATGATAATGGATGCCGTTTGCTAGAATGTATGAAACTGTGATTTAACACTCTATCTGTTCTATACATTTTTCATTAAAGTACGTGTATATCGGGTTGTATTTGTGTCTTAAATATTTATTTCTCATGATGACGGTGATATTTATGAGGCCATACGGACGATGGAAATAATGTTTAGGATGACGACGATGATAATTATGTTTATAATGACGACTATAATGATAACGATGATAATACTGTGATAATGACGACTATAATGATAACGATGATAATACTGTGATAATTATGTTTATAATGACGACAATAATGATAACGATAATAATACTGGTGATGATGCTAATGACAAAACTGGGTTCATTATCTGTCTGTCAACAAGTAAACATACCCTATCCGTGCAAAAGTCACAGAGATCGTTGCCCCCTATAAAGAGTGTGATGAGCTTCCAGTCATTTGCGAAGTCTACGTTGCTGTCTGACTGCATGCGACTCACGAGTTCCTTAGCTTGCTCAAGGGTCTCGCTGCAACACAGTCAAACACCCATTAAACACTTGGAAACAATGCTACATATCAGAAAACTTTAAAGGGACAGGGTTGTTATTTGCTTCACAACCTAACCAATCCACAAGATATTTTCGAAAACTTTGAACCGCGTACATTTTCCTTTCGCCTAACCAGTTCTAAGAAAACATTACTGGAGTGTCAGGATTTTCACCCTCCATACGCCGCCATGAATTGTGCTGTGTGACGACAAAAAGCGACAAAAAAAACCTAGCAGACGATTGGTGCAGACGCATGAGCAAACTGTCTGGACCAATCGTCTGTTAGCCTATATTGCATTTTTGACGTCACGCAGCATGAGTNTACTGGGTTCATTATCTGTCTGTCAACAAGTAAACATACCCTATCCGTGCAAAAGTCACAGAGATCGTTGCCCCCTATAAAGAGTGTGATGAGCTTCCAGTCATTTGCGAAGTCTACGTTGCTGTCTGACTGCATGCGACTCACGAGTTCCTTAGCTTGCTCAAGGGTCTCGCTGCAACACAGTCAAACACCCATTAAACACTTGGAAACAATGCTACATATCAGAAAACTTTAAAGGGACAGGGTTGTTATTTGCTTCACAACCTAACCAATCCACAAGATATTTTCGAAAACTTTGAACCGCGTACATTTTCCTTTCGCCTAACCAGTTCTAAGAAAACACTACTGGAGTGTCAAGATTTTCACTCTCCATACGCCGCCATGAATTGTGCTGTGTGACGTCAAAAAGCGAAAAAAGAATACCTAGCAGGCGATTGGTGCAGACGTATGAGCAAACTGTCTGGACCAATCGTCTGTTAGCCTATATTGCATTTTGACGTCATGCAGCATGAGTAATGGCGACGAGCGCAGGGTGAAAATCCGACATCCTACTGTGCTTTCTTAGAAAATGTCACGTGAAAGGAAAAATACATGCGATTTATATTTTAAAAAAAAACACTAAACGATGTGGACGAATTAGGCTGTGAAGCAAATAACTACGCCTGTGCCTTTATGAAGCCTTGCTATTTTTACACTTCTTATTCATACTGGGTTTTAGATATAGCAGGCAGGCAGCCAGGCAGGCAGGCAGGCAGGCAGGCAAGCAGGCAGGCAGGCAGGCAGGCAGGCAGGCAGGCAGGCAGGCAGGCAGGCAGGCAGGCGAGAGAGGAAGATTCGCGACAGAGAATATTTCTGCATGCAAATTATGCTTGTGTTATATATCTGTTGTGACTGACCACTGATTTAAATGAAATAACTTTGAACTTGTGTTTGTGTATGTGTGTGCTGGGTGGGGAGGGGGGAGAGGTAAAAACGAGAGAGAGCTCAAATTCGTCCCCCGTCCCTCCAATTTTTACTTTTGAACAGAGTGGTATCTTAAACAACCTAAAATACACTTATTCTCTTATTTTTTTTTCTTTTCCTCTTTTACAAAACATAAATAGATAAATAAATAAATAAATAAAATAAATAAATAAATAAATAAATAAATAAATAAATAAATAAATAAATAAATAAAATAAAATTTAACAGAATCAAAATTTATGTCTTCAGTTTGTAAAAGAAGATAAGCATAGATTTTGTTATCTTCTTCATACACAACAATTAATGATAAACATAATCGTACCCAGACTTGGCTCCTGTGACTGCCACACTGAAACGTGCTTTCTTTGTTCCGGTACCTTGAGCATAACCGTAAAGATTTGGGTTGTACATGCGCAGTATGTCTGGGGATTGAAGGAAGGGGGCCAGAATTATCATGAGGTGCACAGAATGTAAATATCTACACAACTACTACTTAGTGGCTTATTTTCGGACGTCGCGAAATGCCATCAGTGGCCTCAGACACATGCTTCTCAAAATGCAGTGACCAGCACGTAGTCTACATTGACACCAGTCTCCGAAGAAATAAGTTCGCGGAGAGGTTATCTCTGGGAAATTCTTAATTCCCTTGCGTGTCCTGACTTCTTACAGAGGTGGTTAACCATATGAGCTTTCAAGGCTAAGGGTATCGGCAAGTCAGGAAACGAATACTGATTTCACTAAGTTTCATGTTACTGTCACCTTTTGTTTTTTTCTTCTCTCGACCCTGTTAACATTTTGTGCTTATTCTACAAATACCACTGTGATTTCGGGATTTTCTTCTATGGAGGTTAAATTACTTCTTTTGCCCGATCGTTTAAGGGGAAGAAAAATGGTCATGAACGCCCAAAAGTTTTCACGAATCTCTTTCAGAAATAGTCACCTCAAATTCTTTTTTGGTTCCCAGTTTTTCATTAGTCTGGTTTTGACCGCATGCTAATACACAGAATTAACACACTTTATTTATATATCTAGAAGGCTCAAACTGTACCTGAGACTTTAAAATTGGATGCTTTATTTAGATCACAGGTCATTTTACATATTTCTACACCCTAACACTGACTTGCAGGGTCCCAAAAATGGAAGATTTTATATATTAGAGGATTAATTGCGTTGAACAAATTGACTGATTTGGCCTACTAATAAGTGACTGAAACCTTTTAGTTTTAGTTTGGTTTATATAGAACTTCTTTATACAGTATATCACTAACTTCCGGTAAGTATACAGAAATGCTTAACTTTTTTGTGCGCTCACTTCCTTACCATCAGTGTTTTTTTTTCCGTAGTCACTGGTCAGAGTCCAAAGTTACAGTACATAGTACAGTACTGTCCATCCAGTCTCTAGTATTTACAAGTTGGTATAACCTATAGGGTTGGGCAAAACTTAATAAACTTTACTTCAGTTCACGTGAATTTGATCTTAGCTATTTTAAACGAAATGACCTGAACCTGAGCTGTAACTATTCTGGGTGCTTGATCTGAACTTTAATTTCTAGCTAAATTTCAGTTCAGTTCATATGTACCTCGAAAACCAGAACCGAGTGCCGATTTCTAAAAGCAAAGGGAATTGATCTGATCTGAAAACTACTCATTTTTCATATAACTGAGCTAAATTTGATCTTAGGGCTTTTCCCACTTAATGAACTGAACTTAAAATATGAACTGAATTTTTTGAAGAGCTTGGCCAACCCTGAATACCTAGAATGCAAAGTTCAGTATGAAGGTGATGCAAGAGTTAACATAAATAATTAATAGGTCTACACTTTACAGTCACCTGTAAACGTTGACATTGTATAGAGGTATACGTTAAAAACTTACTTGGTACTGTTGCCATGTCTGAGAAGTCATTATCACCACCAGCACTGCGAAAGTAAAAAAAGAGAGGGACAAAAATATACGAAACGCCATATCTCACTGAGGTTTGTGCAAACGCTTTTCCATGATCATGTGACGAGGGTAATACATCACAATAAGTATATTATTTAAGGAGAGCTGCTCAGAGCTGCACACTGCAAACTGATTGAAGGATATCTTAACAGCGGAAAATGGGTATTCAGATAATGTGGTTAGAGAAAAAAAAAAGCAAAAAAAAAAAGGAAGGTTGTCAGGTTTGGCATGTACATTTCATCCACAATTTTCTCAGTCTTCCCGTCTGTAAACAGCTACCTGGCTATAGGCAGTGAAAGATATTGTCAGAATGCTAGTGATCAGCGCTTTCAAATGTCAGCGGCATTGTATGCTCCCTTGGGAGTTGAGAAAGTCTTGGAATGACCTGGCCTGCTGGGGTAATGATAGGGTGAAGTTGCGTGAGCGGGCATTATCCTGAATAAGAGACTTATAAACCGCATTACTATTATTATTATTATTATTATTATTATTATTATTATTATTACTTCATAATCAGGTGA
Source organism: Ellobium chinense (assembly GCA_033807755.1). NCBI lineage: Eukaryota > Metazoa > Mollusca > Gastropoda > Ellobiida > Ellobiidae > Ellobium > Ellobium chinense. Next base: position 323,280 of record JAWQUT010000438.1, on the reverse strand, counting down.
GAGAAATAGTTTTAGTAGCTAAAGGGTTGCAGCACTGAGCTCAGGTTAAACAAAACAACTGGGGACTCAGTTCCACCCACGCTCATTTGTGTTGAGAAGGTAAACAAAATGTTGCAGAGAATATGAAAAATGCAAAAGAGGAGGAAGATAGACAAATCGGAGGAGACAGAAAAAGAAACACCAGGATAATGAGCTCTTTAATATCTAACCTCCAGGACTTTCCTCTGTAGTCAATGAGCAAACCAATGATACCGCCCTCAACCGCTCGTCCTGCCTGGGGAGGAGAGATGTATGTCTTCAACTAGTGTTGCCACTCTGGACTGATGGTTTTCCCCTACAGCGAGGCCAATTTTTCCCTACATTCCCCTACGCGCGAAGTGTATGATTGGCCATCATTTTATTCTTTGCAATGTTGTTTCCAATCTTATGAGCAGCATATTCATGTATTAAAGGGTAGGCTTACAGCAAGGTAACAACGATAGAGCTGTGTACATAACAGTGCTTAAAAACCTCGGGGGTAGTAGTTGAAAATAGTCGTAGAAATAGGTTTTATCATTGTTAACCTGCCCGATGCCCAGCTTTCCTTCTCCCACTCTTTAGGATACATTTGAACTCTGTACGAAGATGCTTCCTTACCCGCCTTCGGCATTTTGCTTGATCATTCTGAGCAAATTAGATTCAAAAGAGTGCTTTGAAAGGCTGAGCGTTTGTCAGACAAAACCGGAAAAAAACAGGAATGAATGCCAGTTTCTTTCCATGGGTGTCAAACCGTGGAGAACTTTAGATCGGTGTAGGCTTAGCCTGGGCTACAAGTGAGCATAGGCCCTAATTCATAAATATTGTCGCCACTTTCTTAAAAATAAAGTTGATTCCACATTCGCCAAAGTGGCAACCCGCTTATGAATGAGGCTCAAAGTTAGACTGTGCCGTGGCTATGATCAAGCTAGTAGTAATTGTCAGCAGTAAGAAATAAGAGAAATTAAAAACAATATACAATCAATTTTGTAAAACTTTTTTATTGTAACAGAAAGTTTGAGAATGTATTGTTTTCCCTACTTTCCCCTACATTTGACAGTTTTCCCCGTAGGTTTCCCCTACCCCCTACGAAAAGCCATTTTCCCCTACAGCAGGGGAAAATCCCTACGAGTGGCAACACTGTCTTCAACACATATCACTTAGAATTTTCAGCATCAGAAAAAAAAACAGCAGTGCCAAATATGTCATAAATGTATAAAATACAGTGACGCAAGGTTGCCTCAATCACAATGGTCCATAAGAGCTCTCTAATAACTAGTTTTAAAAAAAAATGAATGACCGTAAGGTGAGGCAACACAAAAATGAGAAGAGGCAATGGAGAGAAAGTGAGAGTAAGAACGATGTTGGGGGGAGAAACAGAGAGAAACAGGGCATTGTGTAGAGAGAGGTCAATATGAAGAGAGTGTGGTTTACAGAAAGAGACACAGAGAAATGGGGCAATGTGGAGAGAGAGAGAGAGAGAGAGAGAGAGAGAGAGAGAGAGGGAGGGAGAGAGAGAGAGAGAAATCATCCTCACCGTAAGAGAATCACCGATAGCACCGACAACTTTGATGTCTCCAGGTCTCAGACTGTGAACTGAATGGTTGGAGAAAAGGGTGGAGGAGAAGGAATTTACAGTGCTTAGAATGACTTAATTATTCAGTGAGTACTGAGGAAGATTATAATGAGAAAGATCTTTTCTGTCTTTTTCTGATAATAGTAGGCCTATATTTAGTGATGTGTTATCCACTTACCCAATCCTTTATTCTTCACTCGTGTGAGTTTGTTTATTTTGTCTATGTATTTTGTTTGTTTGTTTGTTTGTTTGTTTGTTTGTTTGTTTGTTTTTTAACAAGATTACTGACAAAGTTACCAACTGACGTGCATGAAATTACTGGAAAGCTGGATTACTGGAAAGACTTTGAGGAACACAAAAGGAATTTTTGATAGGTGTCATTACCCCGATGATAACGACGACGACAATGATTATGACATGGATGATTAAAACTAAATATGATTCTGCCCAATGACACAAAACTTTCTGAAAAATGTATAATGAATTTATTAACAAAATGGTCAACGTTTCGTGTTCAACACTTTTTCAAGACTCTGCATTATGACATTGATGATGATGATGATGATGATGATGATGATGATGATGATGATGATGATGGTAATGATTGGTGTGATATTTTGAAATTTTGTATGATGCCGATGTAATGGAATTTTTTTCACTGTTGACGATGATGATGGCGATGATAATAATGATGATGATGTTGATGATGATGATGATGGTGGTGGTGGTGATGATGACGATGATGCTGATGATGTTGTTTTTTACCTGAAGTCGGTACTGCTTCTGATGGAGGTATGATAGCACATGGAAATGTTTGGTTCAGGGACTGAAATTGGATATCATAATTCGGCATTTCAAGTAACAAACAAATAAACCTGTAAAATATGTAACAGTCCTCTCTGCCTTCCATCTTCTTTCTTTCTTTCTTTCTTTCTTTCTTTCTTTCTTTCTTTCTTTCTTTCTTTCTTTCCCTCGCTTCTCTCTCTTTCTCTCTCTCTCTCTATCGTTCTCCTTTCTCTCTCTTTTTCTCTCTCTCTCTCTTTCTCTCTCCCTCTCTCTCCCTCTCTCATTCTCTGTCTCACTTGCGGCTGTATTGCGTTGTTGAACCACCGCGATCATGACATTTGCTAGACATTATAAATTACCGTCTTAAACTCATCACCTAAACTCCGAGTCTGTACTTATATGTAGATGTCAACAGTAAGATAAGATAAGATAAACTTTATTAATACTTCCAGAAATTTGTCTTGAACAAGTGCACAAAGACAAAATTATTATATTAACAAACAATACATCAATAGTGAACTCTGGTAGACTATAAAACTAACATACAATGTCATACTGACTCATAATATGCAAACATAACACACGCACATACACACCGCACACATACTCACGCACACACACACACACATCCGTACACACATACATGTACATACAAACCGCACACACACACACACACGCACACACACACATCATCCATACACACACACACGCACACACACACACACACACACACACACACACACACATATGAGGCCCCCCCCCC
>JAWQUT010000438.1:249798-305319 GCA_033807755.1 Ellobium chinense | reverse complement strand
CACACACACACACTTTTCCAAAACCCCTCACCATTTCAAAAACAGATCATAGCATAGTCGGCTCCGTTTTATCGCCACATATTTTCTCTAGAGGAACAACTGGGTACTGCGGCTATATTAAATGCAACTTTCTTATATAGAACACTCCCAAGCTGTTGCGATTCATCGTAGCTGACCGCACAGTGTGGAACAGCACAGGCGAGTGGTCACCGTACTACTCTCGGAATTTTTTTTAAAAAAAACTTCAAGGCTGCTCGTTCTGTTACTGCCATGATCTTTATCGTAAATGCACTGAGAAAGCTTTTCAGTCACATTTTCCTTAGTTCATTCGCAGTTCAAATTCTACTTTTTTATCTTTCTTTCTTTTCTTTCTTTCTTTCTTTCTTTCTTTCTTTCTTTCTTTCTTTCTTTCTATCATTCTTTCTTTCTTTCTTTCTTTAATCTCTTCCCATCTTTCTTCTTTCTTACTTTTTTTCTTTCAGTATTATGAATTTTGATTTATGCCATGTATTATCGAGAATATTGGCTACTAGCCTAAATAAAGCTTTGAACTTGAACTTGAACTTTTATCAGTTGGCACTGTGGCACCGAAATTAGGGCGCCATTGTACCAGAGATATAACAAAACCATAGAAATTTATCAGTGCTGTTAGGTTAAACCATATTTAGTCTCATGTTTATTAATCACTTGCACGAGGATGACGCCAACTGACACTGTAACTTCCACTATTTTAAGAGTTCACATATAAGCAGTCAACTCGGGAAGGCCTACATCATGTTTGGGTTCATGATACGTACAAGAACGTTGGATTTCAGTCAGCTGCGGTTTGAGCCATTAAATTATCGTGTTTCTATTTATGATACCACACAAATGACTGGAAGCGTATTATGACATACCTATGTTTTAAATTAACCAATCTAAAAGTACACACACTTTTCCTATTTCCATGAAATTAATTGATAAATAAACTAGTAACTACCTACACATACATGCACAGCCCGTATTCTCATCGTTTTGAAAGTATTTGAATGTCTTTTTCCGTTTGTTTGTTCCTTTAGATATTGAACTTTTCAAATTAGTAGAACGACGCAAGTGAAGTCAACCAAAACTGTTTTAAAAAAGCGATGACTACACGAGAAGTAAGAGGAAGGAGAGAAAGAGAGAGAGAGGAGAGAAAAAGGTAGAACAAGATATACGGATTTCTTTATTTTTACTAGGTTACATCATTATGCCATGCCGTTACTTATACAGTATTATTGAACAAGACTGATATAAGTTTGTTCATCCAATTTTACAGCAGCTTGACAGTGTTATTTTAAAAAAGGTTTTCGATAATTTGTCATAATATCAAAGAGTTCAAACCTGTACTGAATTTTATTTAGGCATCAGTAACACACTCCACCCTCTACACCCATGCCTGTAGGCAAAAATCTAAATGCCTATGGAACATAAACGAGGCCAAGAATGATGTTGGGTGAACGACCTTTTGTCTTTTTTTTTGTTTAAAGAACAGAGGCCGAAAAAAAAAACACCACCAACCTAACACTAGAAAACTTTACGTCCCTACCCTACCGAAGATCGAACCTAGTAAAAACATCTCAGCTTGCAGAGCAAGTCTGAATGTGTTACCACTACACCACAGGGACACTGACTTCACAGTAGTCTAAACCTTAAATGCCAGCTGCCTGAATATTGTTCCCCAACTTCAGCGTGTAAACCTGGTGTTCACCCGTGACCCTAACACACATCCCAACTGTTCACAGCTGTAGTTGTTTCAGTACATTCCTACATCGACTACATGATTTGCTTCACCGAAGTTTGTAGCAGAGTTGAGTTGTTAATGTTCTATATTATGACCACTACGACAATGATGACTATAACGATCATGATGACGATGATGATGATGATGATGACAAGTATGATGATAATGACGATATGATGACACGATGAATGTGATGATGATGATGATGATGATGATGATGATGATGATGATGATGACCTATATTATTGACTGCTTGGAGCTCAGTTTTTCTTGGGGGAGCCCTTCATACTCCCCCCCCCCTTTCCTTTTACACACAACTCTTTTCTTCATGCCTTAATTCACTCCTCTACCAACTGTTTTATCCCGTGATCCAGGTTTAGTTCTTCTTGTCTTTACTCGCTATTTTAAGACCGTCTCACTTAATGAGTTAATCGATCATAACTGACTGTTAACTCACTCTTCCATGCTTGTCTTTTCTTTTTCTTCTTAATGTGGTTGCTTTTATTGCGAAAATTATAACTCTATTTTCATTCTATTGATGAAGGCCTTAGAGCCGAAACGTTTAGATGTAATTTTCGGTCTTAATTCTTTACTAGATTTTTAATAAATTCCTCGAATTAAGGTTGGGCTTTTAATTTTTCTCAGTTTTAAATGATGATGATGATGATAATGATGGAGGTGCTGATGACAGGCCTACCTCTGAGGGACACTCTATAACCTCTCCAGGTGTCCATCCTTCACGTTTGGATCCCAGCGGTTCGAACTGGCGATTCAAGCATAGAGAAGAACATTCTACGTTGAAGTCTTTCCTAAATCACTAATTGTTCATTTGTTTATGGATATTATTATCCTCATGATCCCATATTCTCTCTCTCTCTCTCTCTCTCTCTCTCTCTCTCTTCTCTCTCTCTCTCTCTCTCTCTCTCTCTCTCTCTCTCTCTCTCTCTCTCTTCATCTCTTTCTCACATACTCTCATTTTTCAGAAGCTAAAGACTTTTAGCATTTAAAACATGTGTAAACATAATGAGCAAACCAGATACAGAGCAGTCTGCCATATTCCGATTATGTTGCCACATTGTCATGTTCAGCTGAACCATCACCGCAACAGAGTGCAACCCCAAATCTATCACCAAATATACCATCTGTTCCCGTACCACCTGGAGACAGTGAACCACCATCTTTTCCACAGCTTTGATAATCTTTTACAGCAAGTTGACTTGACAGAACTTCTTCATACGTTCTCTATCAACAATCTAGGTCTGCATATACACTTTAGAGCAGCCCCCAATAGCTCGAACAAACCTCCAGATACCATATCATTTCAGTGAGCAGAAGGGCAAGAGCCCTGATTCAGCTGGATCAAGAAGAGGGAGAAGAAGAAGATGAAAAAGAAGAAGAAGAAGAAAAAGATCAATAACAACAACATTTAAAACACCATCCATCCACCATCATCATCATCATCATCATCATCATCATCATCACCATCTCCGTCAATACTGAATGGCATAATCTGACAAGTAGTAGTATAAAGGAAACCATGGAAAGAAAGAAGCCACATACCATGTTATCCCACAAGGCCTCAGCGGCTGCTTCCTGACCCTTCTTGCTGAAATGGAAACAGTCAGCAGCAAAGAAGGAATAATCCGTCTTCCCTGATTCCTGTTGAACACAAAACGGACATTGACTCTTGACTGCATGATACAAGAACATGTAATTATTCTTCTCGTCACGTTAACTATGTTGTTGACTATTACTGAGCACTGGGTGATACAATTACGACACGTGTTATTTTTCTTCGCCAAGTGTAGACCTGTGAAAAGGTAGAAGAGGCAGACGGGAGTTGGGTGACTTCGACACGTGAATGAGAACTCCGGTAGATTATTCCACGCCGGCCGAACAAGATGCAGTTCTTGATGGGGGAGAAAAAAAACGAGTTTGCTCTCTACAGTTTGCTAATCCTTCAACCGATATTCACAAAAAGGACGTCGCTCTCCCTGGGGATATCTCTTTTGAAGTTTATATGCTTACAAACACTTTCTTTCGTCTCGCGTTCAGCACAGCAAGAGACACCACTCCAGAAATTCCCAAGCAGTGGTTTAGTCTGAACGGTCTCGCTTGCTTACACTATCATGTTATATTTTGGGCGATTACTGCAGAAATCTGAACTACCTCTTCAACTCAAATATATCTATGTCTCCAACCACCCAGCCCCAAATCAATGTGTTGCTGTTATTGTGTCACTAGTGTGTTACAAAGTATTCAGCGGAACCCTGATAACACATCCATCCTTCAGAGCAAGCTACTGAAAATGTTTTATCAGAGGTTTGTGTTATCCAAAGTGATTTTTAATACCAAACAAAACAGTTGGAAGTTTTGAATGAGAGCGTGTTGAGGAGGAGGCTGTGTTAAATTATGGTTGTGTTAACAGTTTTCCACCGTGTATACCGACTGGGATTAAAAACTACTATTACAATGACTGAATGTTCCTTAAACGGGAGGAATTAGTAAATACAATATATCACATCATTAAATTCAGAATTAGATATCTACTTTATCTCCTCCGTGTGGACGCTATTATTATGTTTAAGTAAATGTGTATATATTTTTTTTTATTCCGGTAGCATTTTAAGATCCTTTAATAAAGAAATCCCTTCTGGCGGGGATTGAGTAGCTTTATACTGGTCGCTATATTTAACTACATCATCCTAGGTAATCTCAACCTTGGGTTGATGCGGTCGAGATATTATGTAACAAATATGACCACAGATGTCAACATTACCCAACTGAAATTTAGCCTAGAACCGCCGATTATAGAGTAGTCACCATTCTATTCCTAGAACCGCTGAATAAAGAGCAATCACCACATACCGTTTTTGGCACAAAGGTCTGTCTGAAGAAAGGCTGGGAAACCACTGTAAAGTCATCTCGTGTGTCATAACGGCCTGAAGCAATCAGGGCATAGGTGGCCTCTTGGTAGCCCTTCCTCAACTGGATCAACTCTTTCTCCTCGGCCGGACTCTTAGGATTTGCGGCGCAGTCACATGCGAAACTGGGAGATGGAAAAGAGCAAGTGCTCGACCAGTCCGAATATTTACGGTGTTGTACTCAAGATGTTATGGTCTTGGGTTCAATTCCCGACCACATGTGTGTTGTATATTTGTAAGTCCCTTGGGAAAGTATTTCGTCAATACTTTCTTCAGTACAACTTTCTTAAAACTAGATAGCTTCCTGTAGGCAGTGGATGATATTGTCAGACTGCTAGTGACCAGCCCTTTAATAGGCAGCAGCACTGAAAGCTGCTTAGGAAGTTGAGAAAGTTTTAGAGTGATAAGGCCTGCTGGGATTATAATAGTGTGAAGTCGTAAGAGCGGGCAATAGCTTGGACACGAGACTTATAAACCCTATTCGTATCATTATAATTATTATAATTGTTTTAACGCACACAGATCCCGAAATCCAACTGAGATACATATGGGATTCCTACGTTATTAGGAAATGGGATACATATCACACATACTACCCTCATGATTTCAGGATGGCTTGCCAGTCCATTCAGGAGCCGTGCGACGCATGTGTTTACCTTGTGCTACCCGTGTGCAGTCTCTTATGGGTATCCAACAGTTTCCACAAGGGACAGATCGTAAGCAAATCCCACATGGTTTTCACATGGCAGTACATGTTTGAGACCCATATGGCAGAGCAAAGTCAACAGCAAGAGCATTTTATTTGGTCACAGTCGAAAAACTAAACCACACAGTACTGGAGAAATTTTGAGGAGAACAAACTGACAGACGAAATTGAAGATCTGTGATCGTCTAAACTTGTCGGCATAATGGAAGAACAAGAGGGGTCGTTGGTTCAATTTACGACATTAGCAAGTACCCCCTTGCTTGAGCGGGGCCGTGGTGCACAGCCTTACACAGTAAATTGTTGGCCAGTTCTTTGACTGTTCTTACGGCCTAACTCTATGCAGAATAACTCACAAGTGAACAGCCTCACACACTGAATTGTTGGCCAGTTCTTTGACTGTCCTTACGGCCTAACTCTGTGCAGAATAACTCACAAGTGAACAGCCTCACACATTAAATTGTTGGCCAGTTCTTTAACAGTCCTTATGGCCTAACTCTGTGCAGAATAACTCACAAGTGAACAGCCTCACACATTACATTGTTGGCCAGTTCTTTAACAGTCCTTATGGCCTAACTCTGTGCAGAATAACTCACAAGTGAACAGTCTCACACACTAAATTGTTGGCCAGTTCTTTAACAGTCCTTATGGCCTAACCCTGTGCAGAATAACTCACAAGTGAACAGCCTCACACAGTAAATTGTTGGCCAGTTCTTTGACTGTCCTTATGACCTAACTCTATGCAGAATAACTCACAAGCGAACAGCTTCACACATTAAATTGTTGGCCAGTTCTTTGACTGCCCTTACGGCCTAACTATATGCAGAATAACCCACAAGCGAACAGCCTCACAAACTAAATTGTTGGCCAGTTCTTTGACTGCCCTTACGGCCTAACTCTATGCAGAATAACTCACAAGTGAACAGCTTTACAGAGTATGTTGTTGGCCAGTTCTTTGACAATCTCCAGGTTCAGTACTTCCACCATGTTGATAAAGGCCCGAGGGAGGTTGGCGTGGAGGTAGTCCAGGGCTGATTGGATGTTGTTGATATACGTAGCCACGCTAAACTTTTGCTGGGGATGAGAATGATGCTGACGATGACGATGTTGTTATTCATGTTGATGAAGATGTTGATGCTAATGATGATGTTGATGATGATGTTGTTGTTGATGATGATGATGATGATGATGATGATGATGATGATGATGATGATGATGATGGTGGTGAAAAATCTTGCGGAGTAAAATGTGTGTGTGTCGTTGTTTTTTTGACTGTCTATTTGGCTCTTAGTAAATTTTCATTAAAGTTGTCGGACTAAAGTAGTGTTTTAAATGTGAGTGATGATAAAATGTTTGTAACTGTGATTTAACACCCTAGCTGTTCTGTACATTCTATGTCATCTATATATTTGGTTGTAGTAGTGTTTTAAAATGTTCTTTTACAATGATGATGATGATATATTTATGATGCCGGCGATGATGATAATGATGTTATGATGACAACAGTGATGATATTTTGATGATGACAATGATAATAATGATGTTTATGATGACGATAATAATGATAATGGTGTTTATGAGATTGATGACAGATGATGATGATAATGATGGTGTAAGCCTACAATAATAGGCTTTACATCTGACTGTGAATAAGTACACATACCCTATCCGAGCAAAAGTCACAGAGGTCATTGCCACCAATGAAGATTGTAATGAGTTTCCAGTCATTTGCAAAGTCTACGTTGCTGTCTGCCTGCATGCGACTCACAAGTTCCTTAGCTTGCTCCAGCATCTCACTGCAACACAGAGGAACACCCGTCAAAAAGTTTAATAAGTTTAACAAGTTTACTGGTATGACCCCAGACCGCNGGGGGGGGGGGGGGGGGGGGGGGGGGGAGAGAAGGGGAAGGGAGTAAGCACGAGAGGTAGCCCAAATCCATTCCCTATCCCCTTAAGATTTTTGAACAAAGCTGTATCTCAGAACATCTGGTAATACATATATTCTTTTATTGTTACTTTGCTCGCTTACAAAATAATAATAATACATGTCATAACAATAATTTCTATTTCTGTTACTATTTCTGGCCTTCAGACTCCTATTTACTTGCTTTTCTTTGTACGTTTCTTATTTCAGATGTCAGTCTTGATAAAGTGTTTAATCACGAAACGGTGACCATTTTTTTTAAAATCCATTATATTTTTTTCAAAAACAAAAAAGGTTTGTGTCATACCTGGGCAGAATCATATATATAATTTTAATAACAATAATTATAATAATAAATAAATAAAACTTAACCAAATCAACATTTATGTCTTCAGTATGGAAAAGACGATATGCATACATCTTGCCATCCTTTTCATTACAAACATCAGTCATAAACATAATCATACCCAGCCTTGGCGCCCGAGACAGCCACATTGAAATGCGACTTCTTTTCTCTGACGCCTTGAGCATAGCCGTAAAGATTTGGGTTGTACTTGCGTAGTAGATCTGGGAATTGAAGGAAAAGGCAAGAATTATCGGGTGAAAAAATTTGAAAAATCTGCACAAGTACTACTTATAGCAATTCCCGGATGAGGCGAAAAGCCATCACTGGCCTCAGACACATATTTCTTAAAATGCAGTGACCAGCACGTAGTCTACAAGCACGGCCTCTATTTTGTAATGAACAGGAGCAAATGTTGTCCATATAGAAACATCGTAGGTATGTATATTGATGCCGCTAAGAGGGATAAGCATCTATGTAGTTTTATATTACATATTGCTTGGCATACATATTCCGAACAATTGAAAACAACGACAACAAAAAAAAATATTCTAGAGATGTGCTTCTAACAACTTATGTCACTCAGGCATGTCTTCAACGTTTTGACTTGGGTTGTGGGATAAACTGAAAAGCTGTATTTCAGAGAAAACAAATCAACAAAAATGCCCGCTGACACCACGCTCAGAAGGACCACGTGCCGGAAAAATTTATCTCTAAGAAGTTATTAATTCCACTGCCTATCCTGGCTTCCGATGAGGATATAGAAGTGGTTAACTATGTGAGCTTTAAAAGCTGAGAGCATCGGATGGTCAGAAAACGATCACTTCTCGTATATACCTCTAAATTTTGGTCAGTATTAAAAAAAAAAAATTGCACGTGCGTAAATCTAGTACCTACAAGTTGGCATAATCTGGAATGTAAGTTCACAAAGAAAGTGATAGCACAGTTAACATAAACAATTAATAAGCCTACACTTTACAGTTTTATCAGTAAACAATAACAGTGACATACGTTAAAAACTTACTTGGTATTGTTGACATGTGCGAGTATTCACAGTCACCACCACCACTGCAGAGTGACAAATATATACAAGTTGACATAATTCATTGAAGTCTGTGCAGTGCTTTTCCATGTTCTTGTGACGAGGGTAATATTATATTATCACAATTTATGTACAGGTTTGCACTTTGGCGTGCAAAATTCCCTGATGCAGCAAAGCTGCACACTAAGGCATGTTCAAGACAAACTGATATCCCCCCACCCCCCCATCCCCACACACACACACACATACACCGAAAAAAGAAGGGGGAAGGAGTTATTGAACATAATTCGTGTGCAACTCTGGTGCAGTTCCCTGTGGATCTTATACGAAATATTGCAGACTAGTCGTGATGTTTTACCTCCGTCACGTCATCAAAGCGGCTGCACAGACGTCATTAAAAAAAGAATACTGTACGCTTAGAGCCATGAAAATTTCACTTAAAATCTTCAGTCCTCTATAAGTGATGAGTGAAGTCAAAATAATCTTTACGTTGAAACAGATTTCTTTACTCAGATAATTGTTAACAAAACACACGGCGTATTTCCAGACTACTGAGGATTGTTGGAGTTCCACGAAATGAGGTGAACATTGGCTTTCCACTGCAATCTGACGAAATCTGAGAAAATAGTCCCTGCTCCCCTTCTCCCCTTCTCCCCCTTTCCCTGTCTTTTTCCCCAAAAGGAACAAAACAGGCAAAGATGGGGGAGAGGAGAGCAAATAGCAAAACTGATCTATAACTAAACCAGTTAGCAAATTCAGGAGCATGAGATGAAAAACATTTGTTGAGGAGGTCAAAAAAATTCGCAGAGATAAGAAGAATGCAAGAGAAGAGGAGAATAAATGATGAGACAGAAAGAAAACAGAAAATATCTAACCTCCAGGACTTTCCTCTGAAGTCAAAGAGCAAACCAAGGATACCGCCCACTACCCCTCGTCCTGCCTGAGAAAGAGAGACGCATGTCTTAAACACATATTCATAGGATTGTCAATGTCATAGCAACAGTGCCAGAGATATCATAAACGAGGAAAAACACAGTGGCGAAGCTTATGTCAATCAAAACTGTCCGTAAGAGATTTGGAATTGAAATGAAAGCTCTCTAACAACACGTTTTAAACAGTGTAGCTGTGATGTGGGGCAATGATAATGAGAGGAGGCAATGGAGAGTGAGTGAAAAAGCGATGGTGGGGGAGAAAGAGAGCGAAAGGGGATATTATGGAGAGACATATAGTGTAAAGGGTGAGAGATCTACTGGAATAGGGAAATGTGGAGAGAGAGATTGAGAGAGAGAGAGAGTGAGAGAGAGAGCGATAGAGAGACCATACTTACCGTAATAGAGTCACCAAGAGCGCCGACAACTTTGATGTCTCCAGGTCTCAGATTGTGAACTGTGTGGTTGAGTAAAAGGGTTACGGAGGTGGAATTTGCAATGATTTGAATGACTCGATGACTTATTGAGCACTAAGAGAGATTACAATGAAAAAATTATTTTGTTCTTTTTCGAATAGTAATATTATTATTATATTTACTGATGTGCCATCCCTGCCATTCCTCGAAGGTTATGTCATTTTTTTACTCTTCACCCGCGTGTTTATTTGTTTTGTTTGTTCATTTGTTTATTTATTTGATTATTTGTTTGTTTATTTACAAGATTACTGACAACTGTGCCATGCAGCCAATCCGCATCAAATGACTGGAAAGTTGGGAGTATGCAAGGCAGACTAGATTACCTTTCGGTTAGTGTCATTATCTCGATGATGATGAAGACGACGATGACAATGAAGTTGATGATGATGATGAATAGTCATAACAAGCATGATAATATACCTGAAGAAAACCTTTTAAGATCAAATATTTGCGATATTAAATCTGCTTTATGATATTTAACAGTGAAAATTAATTTCAAATTTTTACCTCTGTACTACAATTTAAAATTCTTATATGATGACGATGATGGTGGTGATGGTGATGGTGGTGGTGGTGGTGATGATGGTGGTGACGATGATGCTAATGCTTGGGACGACATTTTTAAATTCTTACAATTGCTGGGGTGTTAGAAATGTTTTGTTCCTGACGATGATGATGATGATGTTTTTTTACCTGAAGTCGGTACTGTTTCGGATGGAGGTATGACAGTACATGGAAATGTTTGGTTCAGCCGCTGAAATTGGATATAATTCGAAATTGCACGTAAAAAAATAAGCAGACTTTTAAAATATGCAACAGTCCGCATGAGAATATAGATATATATTTTATACAGTACTTGAATCATACAGAAGAATTTGGAAGTAGATGCAGTTCACAGAGAGACTAAAACTAAATGATTGGCCATATCAGTAGACAGATGGAGCCTAGATCAACTGAGTTTTTCTTGGTTTTTGAAATTGTCATTCGATTCTCGTTTTCGAGGTAAATGTGAACTAAAGTGAAGTTTATACTGAAAATTAAAGTTCGGATTAAGAACACAAAATAGTTACACTTCAGATTCAGATCAGTTCGTACAACATAGCTAATAAGCTCGGATCAGGTTCATGTGAACTGAACTTTTGTTCACGAAATCCTTTCACATGATCTCAGTTCTGCGTGACCCTGGTTATAGTTTACTAGAAATAAATTCTAAAAAGATATTACACCAATTATTGCCATCAGTGAGGAATTCATAAACTTAGATGGGCCATTTTATGTTACTGATGGTCGATTATCTTGTGTTTTAATAAATTATGTACAGTAATTTAGCTGAAATATAATCAATAATCATAGTTTATAATAATCTGTTATTGAAATATACTCAGAGTAAATTGTCTGATAAAGAAATAATATAGGACTGCAAGAGCACACCTTTAGATATTTTCTTAACCACAAGGGTCACCACTTACCTAAGGAAAAGACTCGGATATAGAATAACTTACATTTTACACCGATCTAGTAGAAATTTGAATAGTCTAATGTTTTTGAAGGCGAAGACCGTTTTCTTGACAAATGTTAAAGTATAACTGAAAAAGAATGAAACCTCTCTCTGTCTGTCTCTCACTCTGTCTCTCACTCTGTCTTTCTCTCTCTCTCTCTCTCTCTCTCTCTTTCTCTTCGCCAGTTGTGTTGCTAGCTATCGCTATCTTGACTTGTCACCTGAATATTATAAAAAAGTCCATTATTCCTCGAGAGCAACTTTAAGTTTTGTAAAAGGATTGAACCATATTATACCTATTAGCTAGAAATCGTTCCGTGTACGCCTACTTTTACTACACAGTGGTTCGGCAGGTATTTATGAGGGTGGAAGCAAATCTGGGGTGTCGTAAATTTAGTCTCAGATTGTGTAAGTGGGTAGTAAAAACCTCTTCATATAAACGAGCGGGTTATAAAATTCTTTTGTACAAAGTACAAGCTTGATGGAACTGTTCTAAATCAGGGACGATCCATTTCAAATGACGTCATGATTGTTTGGCATGTGTGCTACTGATTTATTTAATAAAATATGGACCACTGAAATATTGTAGGGCTAAGTATTTAACATTTTTGCGATCTGATTAGGCTTGTTATCGAGTCCTTGTCCCTGGAAAAAAAATTAACATAAACCATGCACGATTAGATATGGCAGCTGTGTCAGGACGACACCTATCAAATGGACAATTTCATTCATTCATTCATTCATTCATTCATTCATTCATTCATCCATCCATCCATCCATCCACTCTTTCTGCCCTTCCCTTTTAGTCACTCACTCACTCACTCACTCACTCACCCACTCACTCACCCACTCACTCACTCACTCCAAATCGACATTCTTTCGTTCGTCATTTCATTCATCAGGTTCCTTCACTGCTACTAGATCACATCCACACAACGTGTCACCAGGGGCAAGCTAACCGGTGTTTCGGAAGGGAATGTCTTGTCGAACTCTCTTGCAAAAGTTGCATTTTTCTCGTACAAGTCAAGAAGCCGTTCGGCTATCTGCCTCTCTCTTGTATCGAAATCTGCAGACAGAAGGATCATTAGGACCATTGTTATTGTCATCGTCTTAATGTTCTAACTCCTCCTTGTTATCACCACCACCATCATCATCAACATTATCATCATTTAAGAATTTTTAAAAATTAAGAACTTTAAAACAGACGTAAAAAGGTAGGTTTCCACAAATAAATAAAGTATATCTAATGGTGCAAATTTTCAGTCTAAAAAGATTTTCTTCAGGCGTAAAAATACTTATAAAACATATAATCAACTGGTAAAACTACTTGTAAGTATATGTGACGAATTGAAAAAGTAAAAAAAGTTTAAAAGTTCAAAGGCAGATGGTGAATACAACATCATTATCATCATCAGCAGCAGCAGCATCACCATCATCCTCATTATCATCCTAGCAGCAGCAGCACCATTAACTTCGTCTATCTCACCATCACTTTCATCAACGTCCTTTTTACATTTATCCCGGACACCACCACTAACACAATTCCCAGTGAGACGTCATTTTCAACACCTCCAATAGTTTAACAGTAGTGATCTCAGCATCGGACACTGCAATAGCCATAAAAGGGCCATTCCTTGGAACTCGTTCAGTCAGTTATCAGAAAACAAGGTTTAGTCTGTGGAGTGTAGATCAGCTTTCATTTATATGGATGCTTTTGTTTCACGGCCAACAAATAATAATAATACAAATCCAGAAGCCGTTCGACTCTCTGTCTCTCTATTGTATCCAAATCTGCAGACAATTATATTATTCTAGTTTCAATGATATAATAATAATAATAATAATAATAATAATAATAATAATAATAATAATAATAATCCGGTTTAGAAGTCTCGTATCCAGCCTGATGCCCGCTCACGCGACTTCACACTATTATTAGCCCAGCAGGTCTGGTCACTCTAGAACTATCTCAACTCCCTGGGAAGTATACAGTGCCACTGCCAAATTATTATACATGTGTTGTGCACTAGCATTCTGACAATATCTTTCATTGCCTATAGTCAGGTACTCATTCTACGGACGGGTAGACAACAACGGAGCAACAAATTTATGTGAAAATGTGCTGACATCAATTCAGTTTAGCTCGTTATCGGCTAATTGATAGAACAATCCTCTTAGAACCTTAAAGCAAAAACGGTTCTATGAGCAACAAACAAAATATCAATTACTACAATACTGCAGCCATCTTTTCTTAATCGTAATTCGCCTTATCCCACTTTTCTTTAAATTGCAACATTTTTCTAAAACCAGAATATTGTGAGGATCCAAAACAACATGTTCCATTTAACTGCACCATCTGCTTATTCACAATAGTTCCGAGGCCTCCACCGAGGTGTGATCACGAAGAATCGGCTGTAGTAGCAATGGAGGTAATAGAATGACATTATTAGACATAACGGTTCGAAGAAAAATATTAACATCAACATGATTATTCAGCATCTTCATTTTCACTAGCATTCTAGCAACATGACGATGGGATAATATGCATCATAGGAAATAGTGATGCCACGGTCGACTCCGCTTAATGGCAAGTCCAGGGAAGCTTCGGAAAAATTGTCATTAACAGGAAAAAAAAACAAAACAGTAGTTTACAAGTCAAGGCTTTCAACATCTGGACCAGCTCTCACCTTGCTACAAAATACGTTATTACAACTGACGGTATACTTTCCTTTTAGAATATGTAGATCACTTCAAGTAGGCTACAAGTTACAGCTATATAATTTTCAGCCCATAGAGACGTATGCAAAGCACCATCCAGCGGGGGGGAGGGAGGAGGGAGATGGGAGGAAAGAGGAAGATACGTTTTTTTGTTGTTTTTTTTTTAAACTTACTGAGATATCGATCGAAAATGAATGAATAGATGCAAATTGTACCAGGCCCCGAAAGTTTATACATATGTAGTCCCGGACATAAAAGTCTATGTACCCAAATCTGGATACCCCTTGAAGTAAAATATGACAGGCTGTTATAGGCCGCGGCGAATTTAGGCATGGGCACGTGTCAACGGCCCCGCGCATGTTGAAAACTTCACGCCCGCGGAATAGGAAAATGATAATGGAAATACAAACAGGGAAGGAAAGAAAGAAAGAAAGAAAGAAAGAAAGAAAGAAAGAAAGAAAGAAAGAAAGAAAGAGGGTGAGAGGGAGAGGACGACAGGAGAAAGTTAAAAGGAACCGGACCAAAGTTCATTATTCATTATTAAACTTGTGTCTCAAACAAAGTTTGTCCCAGTCAAAAAGCTCTTACGGTGGAAAAAGGAGTCCCACAACATTCTCGTGTCCAGCCCCCCCCCCCCNCCAGGACCTTGATGCCCAGGGCCCCCTAGGACACTGATGTCTAGGACCCCCTAGGACCCTGATGTCCAGAGCCCCCTAGGACCCTGAATCCACTCCTCTAAAGTGGGTCCCTGTCCTGAAGTGTGTTCTGACCCTTTCTACAATAAGTCCTTGCATCCAAAGCTGTGTTCTCAACCTGGGCCTTTTCACCGGCCAAACTTTACGTGCCAAAGTATCGTATTGCGCTGTATGTTTAAGAGCACATTAAGTGTATCTATGTGGAATGTCCTCGATTCACTCCATAGCTCTTTGGGTCACTGGCGCTAGGTTACAGCCACAGAACTAGCCTTAATCACGAGTCGCCAGTCATGTCGGTGAAAAAGTATATTATACAAAACAGAGGCGTTGCTCAAACTCAAGAGTGAGGGTAGAGAGAGTCTCTGGCCTCCTTCATCTTTTATTATGATGATGATGATGATTATTATTATATGGGCGTCATCGACAAAGACGGATTGTTACACCTAAATCAGTGTACGTGACTTTCAGTGGGTGGTCTTTGCCACCCTTCCAACAAACAACCTCTTCCTCTCACATATGAATCAAATTGTATGGCCCCGCCACTGCACTGCTATACTCGGCATTCATGTAGATCTAGGTAATCTTGTGCACTTTTATTACGTGAACTTAACTTAAAAACTATTTAATAGATAAGAAACTTTGACATAGTAAGCAACACCACAAGCATTTCTACATCTCATCGTTGCCGGCACAGTTTCCTCCCTCGATTTTAGCACTGTTTTTATATGAATAAACTTTGTTTTATTGGACTGGGACTGCTTGTTTTAAATAGTATCCGCTCTTGTTTATATTTAAACTGCATGATTGTAAAAACTGTGTTTAGTGGGATCAGCGCTCATACAAAGCAAAAGAGGAACGCTGTAGAAATATATGTCGACCCCAAAATATTTGGGGCACTTGTATATTGGCATGAAAGGGTAAGGTGAGAGGACTTAGAGTCAAGATTAACATGGAAAGAAAAATTAGTGAGCTCGATCAGATTGGCAAAATATGGAATTCCGCAAAGTGGATTGCGCCCCGCAAAAGCGTTGTCTTTATGCTTCCTCGAAGACAACAGGGATATAGTAATGGTAACTTAAGGAGTTCCAAACTTTCATAATCATATCAAATAGTGGCCTTCATTAAGACAATATATTAAATAAACACTCTGCCATTCAGGTCGAAGAAAAGATTTAAAATCAGGGGAGAGTAATTTAAAAAACAACTGAACACTGTGTTCAGCCTTATCATTGTTTGTATGAGAAGGCGTTCCGATGGGTTGAGAATCAAAGAATGAGCGGTCTCATCTACTCCCCAGAGCTTTGTGTGCATGGTAAGTAGTAAGTATACTTCAAATATATTGTGTTCTAAGTAGTATAGGTTTCTTGTTGTAAGTGATTTTGCTCCTGTGCGTAAACGGGCATAACATTCATAATTTGAGGGGAAATAAAAAAAAACTTTAAAGTTATGTAACGTTATGACACGAGCAGCCGTACTGCCCTAATTTAAACGGTACCAATGTGTCACAGACACAGGCAGCGTAAAAAATCTGAACATACAAATTCATAATGGAGATGGCACCAGTGGAGGGTGTTACTAAAGACATAAGCTACAGTGAAGCAGCTATAACCTACCTGTGTCATTTTACAGTCACGCGCTTCTCGTGACAAAAATAAATATCTCAACACAGTCGTTGCCTTTCAGTGTATACAATTCCACTGTTTACATACCTGATCCACCCGCTGAGAAAAGCAGAGCCGCGCAACAGCTGAAAAGGAGCCCCCAGCTAGTGATCCCCATGGCTAACAGTACAGTGTTTGGGATCCGTTGTTCCAATGACTGTATGTGCAGTAAGAGCAGCTGACTGGTACTGATTTATTAAAACTGAAGTCAACAAAGTAACGAACTCATGACACCAACTTTATAAACATAGACTTATCTACCTCAATAGCTTTCAGATTGTCAACAAAGTATTTTCACTGGTTAGCTTTAAGTGAAAGCTCTATATAAACACATGACTGCACAGTGCCTAATCAGTGCCTCTCTTCGCTGCGACATGTGACTTCCTCGGAAGTGTACAAAAATGTATTCTGGTCTCGGATGAATAGCCACGAACTATTAAATAAAACCCAAGGGAGAAAACTAGTGAACCGTTGCATGAATTTCCTAGTTGTGTCCCTTCTGAGAGTCAACTTTTTTGGTCTTTGACACCTGTTTTTTTTTTCTTCTGTTGGCCCTATTAACATTTTGTGTTATTCTACATATACCACTGTGATNGACCGCGTGCGAATACATAGGTCTACACATTTTATTTTTTTATCTAGAAGGCTCAAATTGTAACTGAAACTTTAAAATTGGATGCTTTACTTAGATCACAGGTCATTTTACGCATGTCTACACCCTAACACTGGCTGGCAGGGCCCCAAAAAAGGGGGATTTTATGTATTAGCGGATTAATTGGTTGTACATTATGAGTGATTTGCCCTTCTAATAGGTGTCACAAACCTTTTTTCCGCTGTTATCAATTTTAATTCGTCTAATTCATATATTAATTCTTCTAGTCATAAGTACTGTAATAATTAATAACTACTTTCAAACAATGAAATAAAACTACCTGTTGCTTTTCACCCTTCCTCCCCTCTTCCTGTGACCCCTAACTTTCGTAGATGTGGGGTGATAAAATAAAATCGATCAGCTGTCAACATATGTATAATAATAATAATAAGTTACGATTACATAACGTTTACAACCATTGTATTCTTCATCTAGATAAATTACCTCTGGGTTTATGGGAGTTTCCGAATAGGCAACCGTTCTAGGGGACTATAAATAGCATCAAAGCCAACCAACCAACACTCGCTAAATAAAATACACTAATAATTAGTAAAATTAAAACACATTTATACACTCAATTTTCCTTCGCTGCTTCGCCGAGACATTGAAGAATCTGCACTATCAAGATCGGAGATAAAACACTTTATCTTCCAGATTAGGTTAACAGTGTTTTTGACATGTGTATCTGCTGTCTAAGGACAAAAAGGCACACAATAATTATGTACTATGATTTATAGTGCATAATTTATGTGCCCTTCTGTCGTAAGATGGCAGTGTTGAGGTCTACCAGCTGACGATACTGAAGGTCATACTTTAAGTGTGCATCATATCTGTCTCAAGAGGTGATTGACATCAACACGTTGTAATTTTTTTTTAGAAGTGGAACAGTTGTTGAGTGTTTGTTGATGATGAAGTAGCCATATTCTTAGTTGGTGTTGAAGTGGTTGAAGAGGGAGATGAGCTTGACTATGGGCTGGATTCTCTACCAGCAGTCACTGAAAAGTAGAATTGAATGCTGGCATGAAATTACAATTTTAACAAAAATAATGTGGTTTATAAATCTCGTATCCAGGCTGATTCCCGCTCAAGCCACACTATTATCAACCCAGCAGGCCATGTCACTCGAGAACTTTCTCAACTCCCTGGAGCGTATACAATGCCGCTACCATATATAGGCGCTTATCACTAGCATTCTGACGATAAATTTCACTGCCTATAGCCAGGTACCCATTTTACAGACGGATGAACTGAGGAAAATGTAATTGAAATGCTTTCCCAAGGCACCTACAACATGACTGTGGTCGGGAATCGAGCCCATGACCTTTAGATCTTGACTCCAAAGCCGCAACCCTTCGGCCACGCTGCTCCAATTCAATAGTATCATGTAACTGAAGAGTAGTGTAACAAAGGGTAATGAATTAAGGAGAGGATGAGGCTCGAAAGACTAGAGTTAGCTAAAGGATGGATGGGATGGATGGATGGATGGATGGATTCTTCGGTATAAATGACACCTGTTTTATTCGAACATCTTTTGTATAACACGTTATCATTTCTGTATGTAGGCCTATATACGGCTATGTCACTGGTTAATCGACGGGCCACTCATGACATAAATATTTTTCATTAACTTGATAAGCCTACATCTGCAGGCTGTAAGGCTGAAAAAAAAATAAAACTGACATCATAAAGATGCCTAAACGTGCTCTTGCATGAGATGGAGTGGTGAGCTGGGAGCGGGGGAATAAGTCTACGGTCAGAGATTACGTATCATGAAAAGTCTAATATCTTCTGATAAAAGGATTTATGTTGGCTTTCCCGCCCCCCGCCCCCCCCCCAAAAATATTCTCTTGTTTATTCATGATCAGTACACCAATATTCATCTCCCATCAAGAAATTTTGCAAAATTGCGGATACCCTTGAGATCGTATTTACAGAAATTAGGCAATATTTTTGTTGAAGCGAAGAGCTGTCTTCAAACACAGCTACTGTCTTTTCAAGTGCAGTTTTGGCAAAGATACGTATTTACAGAAATTAGGCAATACTTTTGTTGAAGCGAAGAGCTGTCTTCAAACACAGCTACTGTCTTTTCAAGTGCAGTTTTGGCAAAGATACGCTCTTGTATCAGAAGACATTAGATATAGGCCTACTGTAAACACATCGTTCATATTAACCAAGCAACCGTGTTTCTGATGCCTTAGACATAGTCTTTATCCTTTTTTCTTTTAAGTTGTTGTTGTCGTTGTTGTTGTTGTTGTTGTTTTGTTTGTTGTTGTTGTTGTTGTTGTTGTTGTTGTTGTTGTTGTTGTTGTTGTTGTTGTTGTTGTTGTAAGGACCAGTCTATATTAAGATCAAATGAAATGGTCTAGAAGTAATCAATGTTTTGTTAGATGAAGCTAACAACATTTTAAAGATCAAACTCGGCAATGAAGAGTTATACTGTGCAAGAACAGTGACTGGAAGCTTCATTACTATATATATATACACATACACTGTACGTCATCCCCTCCCCCCCTTCCTCTTCCCCACCTCCCCCTGCCACGAGGTTCTAACTTTCGCAAAATGTCAAACATGACTTGAAAAATGCCAGACTGGCAACTGCCATTCAACCGATAGAAGAACGGAAGTCTACTTTAATCGATAATGTCCAAATTATGAGGAGTAAACTTAAAACATTGGATTTACATTTTCCTTGCAAATAATTTTTGAAAAATTTTGAATGGAACTTTGCTCACGAGAAGAAATGTTTCATATATAAAGTCAGCGAATGAAATCCACGAAATTAGACCTTCACGAAATTCAAAATGAGACTTTCCATTCTGCAGTCTCCCCATCTAAATGTAGTCAATGTTCTTCTTCTCCCTTTTTTTTTTTCTGAATATCATAAACATTTTAGGTTTACATCTCCCCTTTCCTCTCCCGTCCCCCTCCCCCCCTCGCCAGCAAATCGCGGCCGCAAATTACAGCAAATTTACACGTTTTTGAAGTTTTGTTGCAGTTTGGCAAGCTTTAGCAGATTTAGACATTTTTCACAAATTCTGCTGATTTTGGCCGAATAAAGTATTTTTCATGCGCACATATTTATATATAAATATCTATATTTATATAATTTACACATATTGCAATATTGCGTTTACAGGAACACAGAAAATATGTTTCATTTTTACAACTTTGCAAAGGTATCATAGTAAACAACGCAACGTGGTGATAAATATAACAAAGTTACAAAGCTATCTTTGCCAAATTTTCGCAAATTCTGGTGCAAATGTTTTTCACATTCTGCATGCAAATTTTGCAATTCTTGGTCCAAATTTTGATCGATTGAATGCAATTTTCCTCAGAGACACGTGTATAAAACTAGTGAGAATGAGCTGGTCAGTGCCATGCTATCAAAATATCAAAAACGGAGGTGTAAATCGTGGTGAAATTCTGTACGCACACCGCATACTGTTCTGCTTCAGATTTGTGGTGGATCGTTGCATATTTAGTGAAGATATTCTCTTGATTTGCCATCTTTATTTACGGTGACAATTTAATTTCCTCCACCGAAATACTGAACATAGTAATGCGTGTTTTTAGCACTGGTACCTATAGAGAAAATGCAAGACAAATAAGGTACCATGCTCAAATAAGGCCCACCTTTTATATTTAATAGGTTTTGAACAAAAAAAATAGTTAAGGATTTTGAAACTTTTGTGCTTATTGCACTTCCTGGTACTGACACACCATTTATATGAAATTTCATAACAACTGAAGCATATTTGGGACTATATTTTAAAGGTTCATAGACATATTGGAATGGGCCTAATTAAGGCACCCCTTGCCCTTATTAGACCCGCTTCAGTGATGCAAATAAAATGGCCTATTATAGAAGTTCAACAATTCTTAGAAGTTTAGTGATGTCTTTATTTACACAAAGAATATTCAAACAAACAAACAAGGAATTAATCGTCGTGTTCAGAGCACACAAAAGAGTCATCGTCTTCCATCAGTCCAACACAGTCTTCATTGAACCAGACACCACAACTTTCACAACCTCTCATATTATTATAACCCACAACATTCCTATTGCACACTAGACAGGACCAGTCAGAATCTTGCTTTTGTAACACTGAACTTTTCCCTTCCCTTTTCCTTTCCCTTTGTCCCTCCCAATGCAAGTTGATTTCCTTTTCACAAGGAAACGATGATTTTGAAACCACAATGACTCCCATTTCCCATCGCGAGATGCATGTACTTTTATTTAGATTTGAAAACAAAAATTAAAATACCGTAGCCTACTTGTCAGTTTAACACACCAAAGATATTTTTTGACATTTGGGGTGGGGGTGATGCGTAAGTATACAATGATTACCTCTTTCCTTATTACCTTAGCATTTTGTTGTTGGTGGAGGGTCTGGTGTGGTGCTATACGGGCCTATACACATAGTGAGAGTGCATAGTTTAGTATTATAATAAATAAGAATACAGTAAAGAATAGCTAAATTGTTTACACAATGAATTCACATAGTGCTTTTGTTATGGCAAATAGGCTTGACATTTCCTTTTGGGTAAAAAAAAAATTTGAAAAAAAAACCAACATCTATCATGGCCTAATAAAGTCCAGCCCCTATTTTCAGTGGGCCTTAGGTAGGGCGACCCTATATTAATTATTTTGTCACTGTCAAT
Organism: Ellobium chinense; assembly: GCA_033807755.1. Classification (NCBI taxonomy): domain Eukaryota; kingdom Metazoa; phylum Mollusca; class Gastropoda; order Ellobiida; family Ellobiidae; genus Ellobium; species Ellobium chinense. The sequence goes on along the minus strand of JAWQUT010000438.1, from coordinate 283,327 downwards.
AAATTTGCACGAACTACTGAGGGAGAACAACTTTTGGGTCTTTACAATAATGTGTGAAGATACGACGTCAAACAGTAACTAGAAAGTTTCATGCAATTCAAAAACAGGTTTATTTACTTAGATTTTATGCCAGAGCAAGCTGTTGAAAATATTTTGGTCACAAAATCGTTTCCTCCGTGTATGTGCGGTCCACTTTGAACCAGAAAGAGGTGAAGCTGTGAAACCAAATTTGGTACATGGTTTGCTTTTTACACAGTTAGAGTTGTTAAAATCGACAGTATTTTTTCATTATGTGTCATAGTTTTGTGGTACAAGCGGGGTCTTGCACCACACCATACCCTCCTTATTTGGGCCTGGGCCTTATTAATTTGTAACCATTGTTACTGCAACGTCCATGGATTTATCAGCCCATACTCCCGTTCAAAGAGTGGATGGCACAAACTGAGCTTTGACGGCAATCATAATTTAGTGCCGAAGGGGGGGAAAAAATGGGGGTCGTCAAATTTCCGAGACACCGATCATAAATCATGATCACGTGACAAAGCGCGCGTTGTGCGACAGGAAAGAATAGACAGTCGGTTATTTCATCTCACAACTTAGGCCTATCAGCCGAAGAAAGCAATCATTGTGTAAAAAGTAAAGAGAGCAGTCTACAGATTCGATTAAAACAAGCTTTGCGTATTGAGACGATTGAAATTCAAACGTCTAAAGGACAGTAGAGATGGAGCATCAGTCGTCAGGGCTAATGGTATCGATTTTGGAAGCACAAACAACCTACGAGAGAAGGTAAGGAAAAGTCTAGACTAATATCTAGACTAGACAAGGTCTTCTAATGTTTCATTGTAGACAAATCAGTTCTGAACAGGAGGCCTAGACTAGATGCAAACAGGCACATGAACAGAGAAAGCATTATACAGTCGAACACACTCAAACCGAACACAGCTGAACCGAAACCACGGCTAAGCCGAAAGAAAAATAAATCCCTGAGTTTTCTCCCTCTTTACGCAAGTAACAGAAGAAGCGATGAACCAAAACAGCAAGATGCAGTAACACGGCTGAACCGAAATCCCCAATCTCTCAGCCAAGCCCGCTCATCCCATTATCAGGTCTGCATCAACACCGAGATTGTTACATTTCGCTGTCTTTGTCTGGCGAAAAGAAATAGCCACGTGAGGAGTAGGTCTAAGAAGAGCAGGTGGGGCCTGCAGTGCAACAGCTTAGTGTCTAATAATGCTTCCCCCCTCCCAATCTCTTAGCTCTCTTCGCTCGCTTGCGACCAAAAAGAGGAGTGAGGCAGCTGGTCAAGAACGATTGGTCATGACGTGGGCGAGATGAAATAAATAATGCTGGATGAAAGGCCGCGGTAGGTTCGTAACGTTGATAACACTCATGCTCATCAGATAAAACCTCTCTTCATTCCTGACCTTGATATGGATTACACGTGAGCCACTGAACTGCCGAAAAATGTCGAAAAGAAAGCAAGCATACTCATTGGAATTCAAGTTAAAACTTATCAATGAAGTTGATGAGAAGAAGCTGTCGAAAAGTGAAATTTGCCGCAAGTACGGAATTCCCAATTCCACTCTCTCCACCATATTGGCCTGCGGAGACCAATTTCAGAAAGTCCGCGATGGTGGTTACTTCCCTTGATTTTGCACTGGAACATNATCATATACACAGCCCAGTGATTACGGTTTAAACGTGTTCGACTGTACCACAGTCCCAACAGTTGTTCATTCTTTCATCCAATCACGTACATTCAAGTCATTATGTTCTTTCAGTTTCAGAAAGACTTCTGAGACTCACACAACTAACCAGAACACATTCCTTCTAAATCTAATACAACCCAAACCATACCCCAAACCCTCTCTCCTAACCCTACCTCTAACCCTAACCCTAATGCCATCGAGACCGAATTATCAGGCATGGTGAGTCCCTAACCCTAATGTCTGTCGAGAAGAGCATCAGGTGTGAGTCTCATTCAGAATTCCTCCTGTTCTTTTATCTTCATTTCATTCTGCTCAACCCTCATGAAGCTGATAGAATTCATTCTACTGTTCGCTTTCTAGTCTATGCTTGAATGTGGCAGCAGAATATTAAAATATACACATCTTTGATAGGCGTGGGGCATGCCGGTCAAATTTTGCAGTCCATTGTCAGCCTAGCACTGCAGACAACATATGCAACAGTCATTATCTGTAACAATGTTCATGCCACCGGCAGAAGGCTGGACTTACCTGAGGTATCTTGCGCTAGGCAAGTTAAGCCTTAATGCTTCTGGTTACATCTAGTCTAGTCTTAAAGAGCTTAAATTTAATAGAAATAGCTTTTCAACAATTGTTCCTGAAAACATCTGTAAGCATGCTGCCTCTGAATACACTAATTACACCAAAAGAAATGCATCCAGTCTAACGTTGCAATTTCAGACAGTCCAGCAAATCCCAGGAGGAGAAAATTTGAAATCCAGCAAAAAGGAAGAACCTGACTGATGAGGTAAAAGTGGGAATGCTTGGACGATTATTTTCTTTTATGTTGTTTACTGCTGGGTATACATGCAGCTATAATTTATAAGGTTGCTGTATTCAGTGCTGCTTGGGATTTACGTGCATTTCAGATTTAACTGTGTGGTTTGTATGGATGCAAAACTGGAAATGGTGTACGGCTACTGTCAACACCGTCTATGTGCAGATTGCTTGTATTTGGAGAATGGATCACTGCGACCTAACATGACCAGATGTCCAGTTTGCTCCATGTATGGAGCTTTTCCATCATCACGGTAAGTCAAACTACAAGATATTAAAATGTATAAAATCTTCTGAAGCTTCACTCAAACGTATGTATTACAAAAATGAAGTATTATTTATTATTAGTGTATAGCACCAATCTGAAACACTTTCAAACATAAAAATTATACTAGTTATAGCTTGCTTTCATTAATTCTGGAAACTAATTACAAAATTTTACAACATTAGCTAAATAGCAGTCAACATCAGTTTCTATATATGTGAAATTTCAGCAGCATAGGAATTGAAGTTTTGAAAATACGTTGGTTTTTTGGATTTTTTAATTTTTTTTTGCTGTACATTTTTTTCAGTAATGGAAAAATTTCTTAGTGTAGTTTTTTCTATTTGCAGATGTGATGTTTGCAATTTTTCATTCCTTTTATCTCAGTCAGACATTCAGCATCCTTTTTGCTGAGGTGACATTTCAAAAAATACTCTCTCTCTCTTACCAGCCCTGACATCCCAGAAGACAACCTAGAAATCCAGAGATGTCTAGGCATCAGAGATTGTCCAAACAAAGAGCATGGTTGTACGTTCCAAATGTGGGACTGGGAAATAGATGATCACAAACGGTAAGAAAATTGGTAAAGTGAACCTTGGATCTAATGAGGTCGCCAGAACCGACCTTCAGTCCTCATTGAAGCAGAGATGCCAACCAGTATGCAAAATACACATTTTATACGCATTTTCAACCTCAAATACGCAGATACGCAACATGGGGCAAAACCCGCGAATAATACACAAAAACCAGATTTTGGTTCGCATACTCAATCCGGGAGCGAAATTTTTATTTTTGACCGGAAGTGTTTTCATCTTTTTCGTAACGGGCGATACTACATGCTGTTAATAAGATACCGATGATACCGTCCTTATACAGTCGAGTCCGTTTAACTCCAATTCGCTGGGACCACCCCAATGAGTTGGAGAAATCAGGATTCGACTAACGATTTCCAAGGCGGGTCAACCGTATGCGAGCGAGCCAGCACCCTGGGGAGGTCACGAGGGTAATTTAGCAGGGGATGTAACTAAAGATGGCATATTGTGGAAGTATTTTAAATGGGATTATTTCTTTTTCTAAGAAATCGCTCTGAGTAGTAGCTTAATAGATGAAGAGGCCGCCGCCTTTACACTTGTTCCCGGTTTGTCAAGATCGTAGAAAGCGTGCTAACGGGAACGCCATATTTCTCAGCTATGACATTCTTCGACATCGCACCTCTATCGATTTTCTGGAGCATGTTAATATTCGACTCAATGGAAAGAGTCTTGAGGTTTCTCTTTACAGGATTAGAGGAAGCCATTATTTAGAGGACCAATTCAATTTAATTCAAGTTGAAAATGATAAAGATGAGTCAACCGTATGTGAGCGAGGGAGCACACTGGGGAGGTCACGAGGGCAGCCTCTTGTTTATTTACCGTCACAGTAATGGGCCAGTGCACTGTATGTATACACTGCTGCCGAGATGTTTAATTATCGATCGATTTTTCAGCGCCGCCGAGCCCTCCCGCATTCTCTTCCCCCTACTGTCTTATCAGCAGTGGTGTAATACACACGCCCTACTTATTGTGCACTGGCAGTGTCCAGTTTTATTGCCTCTCTCTATCCGCGGCACCGTCTTCTTTGTTTTTCAAGCCGTCGGCGTTGTTTAGTACCACGCGGGGAAGACGCCAGAAGGTGATTTTGCCTCTGTGGCAGCGCTGGGCAGTTGGACTAATCAGAAATGGGCATTAATTACTTCGTCTTATGCAAGGATAATTAATAGACGCAAAGAAGGAAAAAAAACTATTATTTCTTTTTATTTCGACTAATAAATAATTGGAGGTATCCGGTTTCGACATACATGGACTCGACTGTACTTATTGATCATTATATGACCAAGGAACGGTCCGTATCGATACAATAATTGTTAATGCCTAAGGTCGTTATGGTATTACTGCCCTCGATTGAGGATCACTTCATTGCAGGTTACAGACCTGTAATGGGATTGGACCCTTGTCTTTTATGGGCTGTATTAACATTTTGAGCTGAAGCTCATTATGTGGCCCAAATTTTAAGACTGACCCAACCCTAGCTAGCCCATTGAAATTTTGAGCTTGGTTGCTATTTGTAAACAGAGCCTACATTTTTCACTGGTCAACGCCAAACCCCACTCTTCCACCTGAGCGCACGGCCTGGCAGTTCCAGCCCAGGAATAATGAGTGGCAAAATAAAGTAAAATGGACACAGTTTCCCATGATATTAAAATTTGCCCCCTGGAGCCCTTATTACTGGAAGCAGGCCATGCCAAAAGAGGGAAAAGGGAGATGAAATATAACCCGTAAGTAGTAGGACCCAATAATGAAAGTGGACCCAATAGTGAAAGTGGAGGACCCAATAGTGAAAGTACAATTACAGGCCTGTAAGTGTAACCTGCACATGTTTTGGCCTTCAGCGATCCCGCCATCTAGGCACTCATCGCAAACCAGTAGTGTGCACACAATGGAAGGGTTATTGCGGAAAAAGCAGAAGTCTGCACCAACCCTGCAGAGCTTTCTACCGCGGTATGCCGTGACATAGAAATTTATTGTACTAAGCAAACAGGGAGAACATTTAGTAGGGACTTTTTCATCGCTAGCTCTGGCGAGTATGACATCAAAGGGCACAACAGAGGTGCAAAACATCAAGAATTGGAATTCAGACCTCTAAGTCTGTTCCTCTTACAGACTTTTTCGGGGCAAAGTCTGAGGCAGCAAAGAAAGTACAGTAGAAACTCTCAGAGAACAAACCCTCAGTGCTGAAATCAAACTGGTCAACTTGATTGCCGACCTAAATCTGCCAATTTCATGCGCAGACAAGTTGAATCAGGCGTTTAAAGAAATGTATGAAAATACACATTTTTGAGGTCCTGAATACACATTTTTAAATTTCTAGGTTGGCATCTCTGTTGAAGCTGAGGTCTGGTTGAAAACAAGGTCTCTGCAAGTCACGTGAAAACTGGTCTATCTCTAGTGAGAACCTTTAGCTAAATGGGTACTTAACTTTGCACTTCAAAAATATCGCTGGTTGCTACCCTTGACTCCAGACACCATCGGCGCAACAATATAGCGAGCTGATACATGTACAGATTTTTTTTTTTTTTTTAATTTGTAGACTAGACAAAGCAGTGTAAATGTTAAGAAATGAATGGTTTCAATCACCATCTGATTAAATTTCGCCTAGCACAATGATTGTCCAAACAAAAGGCTTGGCCAATCATCAGCAGAGCATATTATTCCATCATTCCATTGTCCATTCCTCTTCCTTCTCCTCGTCCTCGCATTGCAGAGACTTCAAAGGCTTTAATTGCTCTTCCACTCCCTTCCGCTGATCACCCAGATCTCTTTCTTCCATCCCCTCCCACCCTACTCCAATCCTTTGCACGCGCAACTGTTACCAGTAACCTTTCATGTTGACTCAGTCATGTAAGTTGTAGACTGTTGTTAGCAGTTGTTATGTAAACCTTCGGGAGTTACTGGCTGCTGACAGTTTTATTGCAGGTAAAAAGGATGTGCGATGGCCTAATTTCAGGTCAATGATCTTGTTAGAGCCGAGGTTGCTAAAATTTTGTATTCATTGGATCAGAGGTACATTTACTATTACAATTAAGGGGGAAAAAACGGGGATTTTCATTTCTCTTATTGAATGCGAGGTCTCGTTGAATCTGAGCTCGTTGATTCGAGGTTCACTGTATGTGAGATGTGAGAATTGAAGAGTAACAGGTTGGGAATGAGCAGGTACTGGGTAGGTCTAGACATATTTTTAGTGAATTTCACATACCCCTGTCAGGGCTAGCTTGTCTCTATGTGCTGAATTTGACTTGGCGAGACAGTAAGCTATGTAAGGCTTGGAGGCTCCTATTTAAAATGTTATGGTCTTCTTTTACAAGTACCTATAAAACAAGACCTAGGATCACATAAAATATATTGGAAACATATATGTTTGCTCAAATAGTCTGGGGTATTGAATTAAATGAAATATTTTACAAAACTTTTAAAAACAATATTTTATTTGTTCTTGTTTGTTTTGTTTGGTTTTTGTTTTTCCTGAAATTTTATAAGACACGGTTTTCTCCAGACCATGCTATTCTCCCCTTAAATTTCAGCGGCCCCCTCCCCCCACAAAATGCATTGACTGTGTGCTGATCACCATCATTCCTGCACTCCAAAGTTTGCATCACTTGAGAAAAACCTAAAATTCCTAAAAAAATTCATAAATTCCCCCCTCCCTCCTCAATTTAATTTATGCTGGAGAAGAATGTCATCTCCTCATATAACCAGGAGAAAATACTGAAAGCCCCCAAAGATATGCAAGGCTCTAAATCTGTATGTGAAACTATTCTGGCTATCTAATGTTTGGGGAAAGGAAGGGGGATGCGTTTGGATATGCCTGAATGTTCCAGATAACCTGTGGAGATTATGGGAAATATGCATTAAAGTGAGAAAAGAAAATTACTTGTGTTGTTGAGGTCATTTGTGTGGCAGAAAGTGACCATAAGTTAATAGTCCCATTTGCATTATTTCTTATTTAGAGCACACTGGTTAACACAAAACTCCTAAGACACCTTGAGTGGCTTGGTCCAAAGGATGGTTGTGGGTTTCAGTGTAAAAATAATGATTCCACTAATATGAAAATCATATTTATTGAAGCGATAAACTAACTTTTAAGCTGTACTTATTATTGAGGTTTTATTTTATGGCTCATAGTATGATATGACAGCTATGAAACCCTAATACTATTTATGCCCTAAGTGCAGATCTGTGGACTATAATAATGTCTTTCTTTCCATTTTTCCAGCACATGCCAGTATGAGCAGTTTGATTTTGAGCTTTTTACCCAAACAAAGGACCTTACCAATACCAGGCAACACCCCAGGGAGTCCAGCAGGCAATCAAAGAAGAAAGGGAAAGCGAAACCTTCTGCCAGTAAAAAAATGTCATCTGCCACAGCCAGCTACAGAAGATCAGTCCGGCAGCTGAGATCACAGCGGATATAATTTGGTAGCCATTGTGATTCTTGGGAATGCATTCTGAATAATGAATGATGAATCTGATTCCTTAATAGTGAATGATATTTATTGAGTGCACAAGGTTGTGGATGGATATACAGATGTTATGGCTGTAAGGTGTGACTCTAAGCTGATAAGTGATAGGGTGATGATTACGAGTCGGTTTGATGAGTGGGACTGCCTGTCTGTAGTGTGAGTTGTCCATGAAATATCATGTACATCTAGCTGGGAGATGGAGGTTTGCTGGTACCTTGCGTAAAGCAGTTAAATGAGTCTTTGCATGCCATTTGTGATTGAGCTTGAAACAAAAGTGGAAGGAAAACAAGACTGTATGGGAAGTAAAAGGTAGAAAGCAGTGTACAGTCGAAACCTGATATAACAGGGACTGTGGGACCAGAGCAAAATCCCTGTTATATCAGATCTCTGTTAAATCAGATAACCAAGGGAAATAAGCAAATACGGTTTGTTGTTATCACTTTTGATCTAGAAGCTTCCTTGCCAGTGCATCATGTTAAGTATGGTCATCCCGTTTATTTGTCATCTGCAAAGGGGACCATGGTAGTTGACCAGTGTGTTATCTAGTATGCCCTGTGATAGTCAGCCATGGTCCAATAGTGCGTCCAGGAACTTCTGTTTTGATAAACTGTAATAGAGATTCTTTCTAAGAAGTTTAAACGCCGCCATGTTCAGTAATGCAATCCCTTTGATTGTCTTCTGCCATATGAACCCCGGCGACCGGCCTATATGGCTTTTAAAATTTCCTGGTTGGCCATGGCCAGGAATACTAGTTGTCATCACTTTTGTATTGATCAAGATGGATGGCTCCATACGGAAACAGTGCACAGCTGAAATAGCGCAAAAACGCCCCATAACAGTGCTGTGCTGCTTAGACAGTGTATATCAAATACAGATCATGTCTTACATGCATTCAAGCTCATCTTTTTCGTCAGTACATTACAATAAAAGTAAACAGACATGGTCCAGACGTTGTTTACTTTCGATTGCCTTCACACTAGGCTAGGCTAGCATTAGTTGCGCGAGCCTCGCTCGCGTGATCGTGTTTTCGTTCACTGGACTGCACTGCATAATGAGTAATGCTAGACCTGCATGCAAAAGTACACAAGATCTAAAATCCACTTTTTTTTTTATTACTTGACCGCATCTCAGTATCCCTGTTATAACCAGTTTGGCTTTTGTGGGGCCCTGTTATGGCCGATATATTCTACTAAAGATAAAGAGGAAAAAAAATGGGGATTTGAAAAATCCCTGTTATAGCCGGATCCCTGTTATATCAGGGCCTGTTATAAATGGTTTTGACTGTACATATTTTATGGATGGACTTAGAAATTAAATCACTTGATGTAATCAACCCTACTTAAATACAGCAAGTTTTGTTGTGCAGTCTTGTGCAATGGATCCCAACTGTCTGAAATGGGCCAGGAATGATGTGGTCTTGTATTTTCATCTTCTACTGTGTATATGTATAGTTGGTTTAGTTATAAAATTGTCAACTTCACTCTGTCACTGACTCATTGGAATCTCATAATATAACACGACTGTGTGAATCTCTGTTCAGAGTTGTGTTTTTTTATAACCCTCAGAATGCATTGAATCATGAACTGATTTCAACCCTTCCCCAAAGCATCACAAGACCAATGACATGCTGGAATACAAATATCACTTATTAAACACACAGTATTACAAAAACACTTCAATCCAAAACATTTTCAAAGTCCCCAGGTAATAGTTGCTCAGATAAGTCATATATCTATGGACATTTTGAAAAATATGGTTAATCTCCTGAATATTGTAATAATTGCAATGAAGTAATCATTATAATTGATTCTCAACTAAAGTAGTCTGACTTGCATTAAAAACTGTTATGATCAGTCCTTTTGTCTCATTTGTAACTGGTCCAGGTGGACCATGTACCAAGAAGTTTAAATCCAACCATTCTGTGTAAACAATCGAGTCCACTTAAGTCTATTTTACTGGGACTGTCATAGGATTGCAATTTCAACCAGCAAAGTACTCATATGGAGATGGTAAGGGAGGATTTGATTCATGGTTACACCATCTCCATCGCAAGGGGAATTTTTAATAAGGTCAACCCCTTCCAGCCTTGCTGTTCCATTTTTTTTTAATTTTGTAATCCCTGAAAAGGGTTGTTTGAATGGGGATCAACTGTGTTTGAGTAGCGGTAGCTCTGAGGAGGCCTGTTAGACAACAAAGTCCGTTCGTCATCTGTCATTGTCTCAAGTAACCCCTCCTTTCCAATCTCTCTCAATCCTGTGTGGCTGCATCTGAGCAGTACTCACCTTGTGGTAAGTCTGGGTGTTAGGACAAGGAGAAAAGCCGAAGCATTTTGAGTAAAGACTCACGATCACATGGATAGTAATTGGTATACTGACCTTTCTCAGATTTGATTTTCCTTTAAATCATTTATTTCAATTGATTTTGCATGCTTTCCCCATCTCAGTCAGTTTCAAAGCCTCATAGTCATATGGCCTATCCTGTAGGAAACTACTGGCCACAAAAAGTTTTATCTTGCTTTTATTCTGCAGTATGGGGAGATTAGTGTTGCTTGTGCTGTCATTTTGTCTCAGACACGTTTTTCTGTATTGCACAATCATGGACCTATGCATTGAAAACTATTTTGTTTCGTTTTTAACAGTAGCAGAAGTGGACAACTGGTAGTTCTAACTAGTATGATTACATAATGTAGTGCTGTGTCACTGAGTGTGTGGTTATCGATCGATTGTTACCCTTGTGCTCCCACCTGACCCCCCTTCCCCCCCCCCCCCNCCCCCCCCCCCCCCCTTAATCAGCCATGGAGTAATGCTGTATAAAACACACCCCTACCTACTTAACATAGTGGAGCAACTCCTGCCCTCACAGTCACTAACTACTACTACTACTACTGTGATTTTACATGATGTGAGAGAATAGCGAAGGCAAATTTGCAGCTGTGACAGCCTCATTCTGTTTGAATTTTTGAAAAACCTACAATGCCGAGGTCGAATTACGTACCCGGTACAGAGATACTTTTACCATATTCAAAGAAGGAAAGAATTATATAGTAACTTTATTTCCTGTTGATTTAAGAGAAAATCAATTAATCCGAGATCGAATTAGGTGGACTCAGCTGTACTTCACAACCATACACACAACCACTTTAATAAATAATACTGGCTTAGTCATCTCCTAGATGTTGGGAGACAAAACAAAACAAGGCTGTTTGGTGGAGCAAGTTTTATCTTTCATGAAGCTATACGTGCATCAGCTATGAGTTCACCCAGCACCATCAGCTGATTATATTTAGTTATTACCTGGGTGTATATATTTACTAATATATATTGCCAGGCTATTTTTATTTTGCTGGCATTTCCTGATTTGGCTGAGAGCATTAAATTTTTATTATATTGCTTGCTTCAGCAAGAGGAGTTTGTTCAGGCTTATGAATCTGTCTTTCAGGCTACTGCTACATGGGTTAAGTGAGTTGCATGGGCAAGTGATTTCCAATGGTTATGGAATCATCTCTCCCTTTCTTTGTATTTATGAAAACGGCCATTTCCATCTTTTCATGTCTTGTGATTTTTTTTTTTTTTTCAAGAATTTCCATTTTTTTGCAGTTATTTCTCAGAAAATCATTTTCTTCCGTGACTAAAATATCCTTTTCTACAGCACTGCATGAAATGACCAACATTATTAATCATGTTGTGTGTAAACGAAAGCAGGATCTGAAGACTTTTGTTAGATCTGATTCTTTGGCTTCATGTAAGGGACCCCTCTATCGCCAATTAAGAATGAACATTTTAAGAGAATAGCTATCACATGAAGAAACAACTAGGTTAAATGATTTTACTTGTTACAAGTAAGGTGCAAACGCTTTCTCTATCCTGATTTTTTTCGTTCACACTAGATGTCATTTGACTCATACATCTGTACATGTTAGTTGTAAACTAAGTGGCATAATTAATACTCAGGAATGCTGTACATGCAGACTTCCATATTAATGCATGAAGTAAAACTTAATTTGAAAAATTATTGTCATTCTAGTTGTCTTCTTTGTGTAAACATGCCCCAAAATGGAAGTTATTAAGATTACAGTGAACTGAAGCAGTTGCTTTCTGCCATCAGCCTGTTACATTTCAAAACTGGTCACAATACAGGTGAAAATATTCTTTTATTTCGTTGTTTCAAGTGTGTTTGGATGTCCACATGACCTCTAGCTGTGGGTCAACTTTCCTATGACCCTCCACCTCGCTCTCTTCCCTACCAATTCCAGCCTCTTTTCTTTCTGTGTTTCTTTTTCTTTCTCTCTTTGTTTTTTTCTTTTTCTTTTAAATTTCTGTAGTAGTGATGCTGTTGTTCCTTGAAAAATATATACTACACTACATACTACACTGTATACCTGTTACAGAGTTGTACTTATTGTCAATGTTGAGGTCTACTTGAATAGCAACATGAGAGAATAATTTCTGTGCATGTGATGCTCATAGCAATAACAAGGTATATTTATAATGCCCATTATAAGTAACTTCCAAATTTAAAACTTTGGCATAATTTTTGAAGAAATAATACATTTATTGTTCTGAAAATGCACAAAATGTTTAGTCAGTGTTTCTGGTAAGAATCTGCAAAATCTACAACCACAAATGTCGAGGTGAGAAATTTGATCAGATCAAATAGCAGTTATATTTCCCCATCGTTTGAAATAAAGATGTTTACCAAAATTATGGAAATTTTGAAGTGGGAGCTAGTGGGGAGTTATTTATGATGGGCAATATAATATTGCTTAAGTGCTTAATTAAGATTTCAAGATTCCATAGTGTTATGACTAAGGGTAAACACACTACAGTATTTAGAATTTGAAATTAACGAATCCCAAATTATGTGGCAATTTTGAACAACTCAACAAGTTGCACAGTGAAAAATTCAAATCCAACTACAGGAAGATTCTGGCTGATGGTTTAGAAGTGGGAGTACCTAGATTATTATTTTCTTTTATCCTATGTCCTATAATTATGTGTGCCAGCTCACTGCCTTCCCCAGTATCTCCAAGCTATAGACTAAACATCAGTTCCTAACAATCTTCAGGTGCATTATGCAGGATGATGTAAGCACCAATCCCTCACTAACTGCTTAATTGCACAGCGTAAGGCTAAACATTTTTGCACTAGTAGGCTTCTATGTACATTTTGCTTTAAAACCAAACACATACTGTACTTCAACTGTCAAGTCATTACACAAGTCAGCATGGAATCGTCATTTTTGTTGTGACTTCACAGAAAAGTTTAATCCTACCTCCTTCTTAACAAGGTATAACTGTGGCAGGTGAGTTTTGATAACAGTGTTTAGTTTATTAAGGCTGGACAAGGCAAATATAATATAGATAGAGAGAGAGAGAAATTTCCAATTTCTTGTTTCTGCAAAAGCCATCATTCACCAGTCCAATTCATGTTTGCTTTATCAGCTTCTCTCTTATGCCAATAACCAAAAAAAATATCTTCATAGGCTGTATATTCAGTGAGCTGGACCAGACAATTTAATGTATCATGATTTGATCGCACATCTCTCTTCAAATCAGTCTAACACATTTACTATAATTATGTTTGCACACCAAACTTCAAAAGCTCAATACAGAAATACAAAGTTAAATCACAAAATAATACCTACTACGTGTATAACGTATACAGTTTCTGCTGTGACTACTCTTCTGTTGTCTTGGCTTAGCAAAAAGTAACCAAATCAGCATCATGACCATGGAAATTTGGAAAAATTTAGTAGGACTCTCGGGCCTCTGAAATTTGTTTGCATAGGGATGTTTTGCTGGACTATTCTCAAAACATTAACTTTTTCTTTACGGCATTGCCTGCAGACGCCCGAAAGGGTCATAGGGATTACGATCATATCGCCATTTACGTCCGCCGTATATATAGCGATTTAAATCTGTAATGAGTATTCTTAGGTACGGAGCCACGTCGATAATTTTAAAGTAACCAGGGTTGCCAGAGTGGGCTCTTTTCGAGCCAAATATCACACATTTGGCTGGTCTTGAAAGCACTTGAAAACACTTTTGGTGTTTTTGGTTTTTTTTTCTTACCTAAATGCAATTTAGGTCAACACTAATTAATTTTATATGTACTTAAGGTACAGTGAACTCACTCTACGTCGATTTTTAGATGAAGTAAACCTTTGTTGAGGTCCAGTCATATTTATTTTTTCATTTTATACATGTATGAAATCGACTGCCTCGCCCAGTTTTTCGCTAAAGTAAACCCTGATGGCGTATAAGCCAATCTCTGCATTGTTTTGGTAAGATTTATTATCATAATCTCAAAAAACCTGTATACTCACTAACTCCTGGATCGCATTATGAATGGTTTGGAAGTTAGAAAGTTGGAGGGTGTGAATGTTGAGTAAGTCTATCCTATTTGCACATCGTGGCCCTGTTGCTCGCTACCCACACACACAGCAGCACATGTTCTTAACTCTACCTGCATTTAAAAAAGCAAAAAAAAAAAAAGATGCTCCACTTGACATACAGGCGCTTTAAACCATGCACTATTGTTACTCATGGGCATTTTCCCCCATGGTAGAGTAAAATTACTTTAGAAAAGCTATTTTCCGCTTCATAGTGGCTTTCTATAAGTTGATGGAAAAAAATCTGTGAATTGATGGTTATTGGTAAAATGCCTTGTTTTCTTTTAATAGCTAAATTATAAGATTGTGTCTACTAAATTTCTACTATCGTGCATAGGAAAGCACTGGGAAAATATCCCTCTACTATAGAGGGAAAGCACATGACCACAGTGGAAATACAGTTAGGGATACTGCATTTAGTGTAACAGAACCAACAGTATCATTGGTACCACTGACCCTCTCTTTGTAGGTGAAGTAAATGAAACAACACCATTTTCAGGCCCATAAAAGACACTTATTCTTATTTTTTATGCCTGCTGATAAGGGATGGAATAAGAACAATGTTATTGTTATGTGATATAAAAGTAAACTTGAAAAAGAAAGTGGTATGCCAATTCCATTGAAGTGCACACTATTCGATAGTGCCATGCTGTTCAATATAAGTGGATTCCACTGTATGCAAAAGGCCACTTAATATGAACAGTAAATTTCTTTTAAGAAATGATTACCATTAACTGGAGGTCCTAGTCTGTAATATAAGAAATATAAACTTTGTGGTAGTAGCGTCTTTGAGTAATACTTAGGCCTACAGAATTCTGAAAAGCTTTCATTCAACTGCTTCAAGTTGTTGTTGTTGTTTTTATAACTATTTAGTCTAAGTGCTTTTGATTTAGAAGAAAAAGTTTAACTAATTATTGATTACCACTCCGAAAAGATGGCATTTCAAGTGATCAGGCTTCTGGCTTGGCTTTACTGATAAACACAAATCAAAGAAATATCCCAATCTGTTTCCAAAAAATAACAGTCATTCCTTATCCTGCTCTGAGAATATGTAAAAAGGTTTTTGATAATTATAATACCTTCGTAGATCCAGTAAAAGACAGTTCGTTGTAAATGTCTTGTCTTATGTTATGTCAAATGTAGACCTCAGGGAGCCTCTCCGGACTTTAAAAGAAATTTTGGCTCTTGTTTTATGAGCGCTTCCGCTTCGAGTCTGAAAAAAATCTGGCAATCCTGAAAGTGATTTAGTCACAGAAGAGGCAACTTCCTTTCATATCATACTTTCAGCTTTGACGTTCAGTAAACACAAAACTAGACTATGTAACCAACATGATGCCGATTCAAGAGAAAAGAGTCATCGCTGATCTTCAGGCGGTCAGAATGCCAATTCAGGAAAACGGAAAACCAGTGGTCATAGAACACGCTGCGATAGAGTCCCGACCTGCCGCAGCAGTGGTATTGCAATCCGTCCCTGTGCCTGTGTCCGAGAGAAAGACAGTCCTTCAAAACAATGCTGTTTATAGTAAGCTTCCAGTTACTACATTCTCCGTTGATATGCTGAACATTAAAAAATCTGTAAGCCCAGCCCAGAAAGACAAGGAAATGGGCAAAGATATTGGCAAAGAAAAAAGTCAGTCAAAGACAAAGAAGATTGATCATGAGAAACTGAAAAAGAAAAAACAGAAATTATCAGGTCCTCAGCGCTCTAAGATATTTATTTGCAATGTCTGCAATTACAGAGCAGCTACCAGGACTCTGCTTCGTCTGCACCAAGTTTTTCACACTGAGAAGAAGCTTCACTGTGAAATCTGCAGTTACACATGCCACATGGCTAGTGAACTGAAACGACACATGTTTAGACACTCAGAGCACAAGCCCATTCTATGCTCACAGTGTGGCTATTCATGCACTCGAAACTTTCAGATGAAAGCTCACATGAAGAAGCACGAAGCAGTTACCTCTTTCGTCTGCAAGATTTGCAATGCCACCTATACAAAAGAAAAAAGTTTTAAAGTGCACATGCAGGGTCATGAAAATATCACCAAGTATAACTGTGACCAGTGCTCTTATGCTTGTAATAGAATTGGAGATTTTAAAAGACATGTGCTCACACACTCTAAAGATAAGCCACTGAAGTGTTCTATCTGCAGTTACTCATGCATCCGCCAGTGGCGACTCCGGACTCACATGAAAAGTCATTCTCAAGATAAGCCGCTGTTGCATTGTGATGTTTGCAATTTCACATGTCTGAGTGCTCCACAGCTGAAAGATCATAAAGTTTCTCACACTCAAGATGGAATTATCCATTGTCAGATGTGTAACTATGTTTGCACTCAGCCCTCACGATTGAAACGACACATGAAAACTCACTCAAACACATCCCAGAAAATCTATCCTAGTTCAGCCTTGCCCCCTGACTACCAAGTAGAAATAGAAACTGCTTGGGGAGATGAACAAATGGATAAGGATCATGTCAGTGCTCCTACTGCTTATGTAGGAAAACAAAGAAAAGTTTCTCAACCTTCAGATGGAATTATCCATTGTGAGATTTGTGACTACATTTGCACTCAACAGTCACGGTTGAAACGACATATGAAAACTCACTCAAAGATAACCCAGAAAATCTATACTGGCTCAGCTTTCCCTCCTGCCTATCAAACAGAAATAGATAGTCCTTGGGGAACTGGGCAAATGAATGTTACTACTACTTTTGAAGGAAAACCAGGAGAGGCCTATTCTATCAGCGCATCATATGGAGGTCAAACTTTCATCATCCAGACTGAAGCTGCACCAGAACAGCTGGTTCAGCAGATGCCGCAAGCTCAGCAGATGCCGCAGGCTCAGGAGATGCCACATGCTCAGCAGATGCCGCAGGTTCACCTTGAAACACTGCCAGAGGTAAATGAGATTCTGCATGAGATCCCACCAGATGTCAAGCAAAACCCTGCAAAAATAAACAATATCCCAGATGCTCCAGCACCAGTGGAAAAGCCACCCAAGAACCATTCAAAATCTAAGAGGTTTCATTGTGACCAGTGTGACTTCTCATGTGATTTTAAGTCAACATTTATATCTCACCAATATAAACACTCCACAGTCAAAAAGTACAAATGTGCACACTGTGACTACATGTGTAATGAAACATACCGTATGAAAGATCATCTTTTGTGTCACACCACAGAAAAGACGTTTACTTGCTCCATATGCAGTTTCTCCTGTAAGCGAAGATTGGGTCTAAAAGACCATATGAAAACCCATTCGAAAGAGAAGCCGTACCGATGTAAGCAATGTGAATATACTTGTCGGTCAGCCAAGGGACTTAGGTCCCATATGTCAAAGCATTACGGAGTTAAGCCATATACATGTGACATATGCGGTCATGGCTGCTCTTCATCATATCTTTTGAAGAAACACAAGATTGTACATGGCAAGAAGGCCTTGCAGTGCCAGTACTGTGACTATAAATGTGTACAGAAGCAGCAGCTGACCAAACATCTAATACAGCACAAGTATCCAAATCCATTCTGTTGTACTCTGTGTAGTGCTACCTTCAAGAAAGAAAAGAACCTTTCCGTTCACATGATGACCCAACATGGTATCAAAAAGTTTTCTTGCAACCTGTGCAGCTATGCTTGTAACCGTTCGGTTGACTTCCAGAGGCACATGCTGACCCACTCAAACTCCAAGCCCATTCAGTGTCCCCAGTGCTCCTACGCATGCATTCGTCAGTCCCAACTGAAGTCACACATGTTGGTGCACTTAAAAGAGAAAACCACCAACCGCAAGATTGGGGTCAACAAGCCCAAAGCTTACCGCTGTGCCTTCTGTGATTTCTCATGCACTCGCACATCTAGACTCAAAGCTCATGTGTCTAAGGTCCATTTGGATCTCCCTGAGAATGTTATATTTAGCATAGACCCCAAACAAATAGAAACACAATAAGTCATGGCTGGAGGTGGTGAACTGCAGGGAGGGCAAAAGATCTGTGTAGTAGTGTACTTAGGTACACCCTGTTTGATAACCTGTGCTTGTAGTATTTGATGTCAATGGTTTCTGAAAGTGGACGAAGTTTTGAAATCTTTTTTTCATACGTGTAATTTGAACAGTTTTTTGACTTGGTAAAATGCTTCCCTTAAACCTCAGCCACTAGGATAGTATGAACCCTCTGCCAAATATCTTGGATTTGGTCTTTGTTCTTCTTATCTGGCATAAATAATTATGTTTTAATTACTGATCTTGCATCACAATGTTACTTTTCTTGCGTTCTGATGTGATTGGTGTGGGCTGACTTAATTACAGGACCTGTGTGACTTCTGTTTTTTTGTGTTTTTAGGTGAGTGATTATGATTACTATTGAGGAATGTACACTTCCAATGAAATCAAAATGCTTAAAAGAGTATTGATCAGTGATATCTGTAGTTAGTTTAGTGTTCTTGAAAAGTTTCTATATGAATGCAATGAATGAAGGGGAATGGCATTGGCAAATATTAGGACATAATTCTATACAGTCGAGTCCGCTTAACTCCAATTCGCTGGGACCACCCCAATGAGTTGGAGAAATCAGGATTCGACTAACGATTTCCAAGGCGGGTCAACCGTATGCGAGTGAGCCAGCACCCTGGGGAGGTCACGAGGGTAATTCAACAGGGGATGTAACTAAAGATGGCATATTGGGGAAGTATTTTAAATGGGATTATTTCTTTTTCTAAGAAATCGCTCTAAGTAGTAGCTTAATAGATGAAGAGGCCGCCGCTTTTTCCACTTGTTCCCGGTTTGTCAAGATCATAGAAAGCGTGCTAACGGGAACGCCATATTTCTCATTGATGACATTCTTCGACATCGCACCTCTGTCGATTTCCTGGAGCATGTTAATATTCGACTCAATGGAAAGAGTCTTGAGGTTTTTCTTTACAGGATTACAGGAAGCCATTATTTAGAGGACAAATTCAATTTAATTCAAGTTGAAAATGATAAAGATGAGTCAACCGTACGTGAGCGAGCGAGCACACTGGCGAGGTCACGAGGGCAGCCTCTTGTTCATTTACCGTCACAGTGCAATGGGCCAGTGTATGTATACACTGCTTCCGAGATGTTTAATGATCGATCGATTTTTCAGCCGAGCCCTCCCGCATTCTCTTCCCCCTACTGTCTTATCAGCGGTGGGTGGTGTAATACAAACGCCTTACTTATTGTGCTACTTATTGGCACTCGCAGTGTCCAGTTTTATCGCCTCTCTCTATCCGCGGCACCGTCTTGTTTGTTTTTCAAGCCGTCGGCGTTGTTTAGTACCGCGCGGGGAAGACCCCAGGAGGTGATTTTGCCTCTGTGGCAGCGCTGAGCAGTTGGACTAATNGAGGAATGTACACTTCCGATCAAATCAAAATGCTTAAAAGAGTATTGATCAGTGATATCTGTAGTTAGTTTAGTGTTCTTGAAAAGTTTCTATATGAATGCAATGAATGAAGGGGAATGGCATCGGCAGATATGAGGACATAATTCTATAATTTTCCAATCTTAGCTCTCTTGTGTATTGATAGCCACAGTGAAATCCAGCCATACATTTTACTAGAGGCTAGATTTAAGATTTATTGCACAGATGTTCTTCCAAAAGCATCATAATCTGTAATAGGTCATTTTGGATTTATATATAATCTGCAATTTCACACATAAAAAGTTGCATTAATTGGTTGTTTATTATTGGCTGTGGCATTGAATCCTGGCTGTGTCAATAGTCTTAGCTAAGCATACTATAAGACGCAAAGAATTACTTTGCATTTGTGCCTTTGTTTTAGTCCGTCAAAATCAACTCACTCAGAATTTCAAAGACTGAGTGATGCACAGGGGAGTCTCACTTCATGGCTGCGCCTAGTGGAGCACTTGCACTAAAAACGGTCATACAACATGAAGTCTGATGCACTTTTACTCTTCATGTATTGCCTTTACTAAATGATGTATAGAACTTGGACATTTTGAGACAGTGAGGCCAGCTCATTTTGCATAATCTTCCATACTCCTTCATTGTGAATTAATTTAGCATATGTCCATCTTCCCCCATCATCCCAGAAAACAATGTCCATTGAAAGACTATATCTGCACTGAATAATCATGCACATAAATCTGTTATATTCTGTGAGCAGACCGTTTGGAATTTGTTGACAGATGAATGTAGTCTTGAGGAACATTGTGTTCAACATCCTCATTCATTCAGAATTGGAATTAACTAAGTGTTCTCCTTTGTTTGGATAATGAAACAGAAATGTCAGATTTATTGTATTTTCATGTCGATGTCAAATCCAGGCGATCTAGACATTTTTATGGATTATTGTCACAATCCCTATGAGAATCACAGTTCACTCTACTTCATCACAATGCTTTGCTAGCATGGAAGTTAAAAAAAGTTATGATTGAAAGGAGTTACTATTATCCAGTGATGTATGAAATATACTCAAAACACGTTGAATCATTGATTATGGAAAAAACTCTATTAGCGCTATTCTGAAACACTCCCGAAGTCTTAAAAGTAATATTTAACTATGTGCATTACATTCACAAAATAAGCATAATATAAAACGGTTTAGGGCCAGGCATGAGAACATCGCCTGTTTGAATGTACTTTTAGAAAATACTGCTCAATCATAAACATTGATTCAGTGTATGTGGTCATAGGTATAGAAAATTTTGGAAATCCCCTGGAATTCTTTTGGGGAAATGATTTTCAAATTGTGGCATGAACCCTGCTGGGAAGTTACATCTACACTTGTTATCTAATCTAGCTAAAGAAATAAAAGTGAGCAAGTTCTTTCACACAGTTAACGACAGAGGTCATTGTTTAGGTTGGTTTAAAAAAATAAGAAAAATTTATAATTGGTGTAAATTTACATTTTCCTCATATACCAGAGATATTTACAGTTGGTATTTTGGACTTTAACTTGGTAGTTTTTGTATGGCCCTCATTTTCCACCAATTTGACAAGGGAGGCCCTGTACTTGCAAATGATCACTTTGGGGATAACCCTGTGAAATTATAAAGGATTTGTTGCCTGGTGTGTTGACTGTCTGACTGGTAGAGCATGTGTACTAGACACAAGTTCATTGACTCACCTTATTTTGATCTTCATATTATACTCTGACAATAATTATGATACAGTATTAAAAGGGGCACAGTGACTGGAATGCCTTGAGTTCAAAAAGAAACTGAGAGAAAAATAAAATGTGTCTGTACCTGTCTCTGTCTGTGTTTTCTTCCACAGTGTTTGGTGTCTGACTCTTGCATAGTGTATGCCTGCATCACGTCACTTTGTTGGTTGTAAACTAAGTGAGATAATACTCATGAATGTTTTACATTTGGATTTAAAAATTAATGTATGAATGGCATTAGACAAAGCTTTTCTCATGTTTACTGTAGTATACTATATATATACGGTATTTCACTTTGAAGTCATTATTAATAGGGAGTTAGATCTTCTGCTATTTTCTGTTTTTTGCACATTTTCATGACCACGCAGCATCAGTTTTCTGATATCATTAGTATTCATGTTATATTAATGCCTGTTTCATTTCTCGTTAACTAATGTAATTCCCACCCAGTCACTGCAGTTTTCTCCCTTTTCCATTATATGCTGGTTTTATCCTTGTGTTAATAGCTTCCTTGTCGTTTAAGTGCATCCTAAACAATGATTTAATAAAATTATAGGACAAAACAGCAAACTTTTACACTTTTTAACTCGCTACATTTCAAAATTGGTCAGTACAAGTAATAATGCTCATTATTTTTATCAGTTTATTTCAGTACTTTTTTTTGTAAGTGTTTCTTTATGGGCCGTAACTTCCAAGAATGTTCTACTTCACTACCTCCCTTCCACACCTACACCTAGCTTATTAATTATATCCTTTCTTTTTTTCTTTCTTTCGTTTTTTTTTTTTTCCTCTTTCGTTCTTTCTTTCAGTAAATTTCACTCATTCCAAATTTTACAAGAGCTTTAGAGTCAAACTTCTATAAAATGAGAGTGTGTGCATCCATTAAAAGAAATTCACTTAACCCTTAAATAATTTTATATTGAGCATATTATCCATGATTAAAAAAAAACTATAGATTGCCTTGTTCGGTCTAGTTCATAGTACAAGAGCAAATGTCATGCATCACAAAGGATCTCAACGCAGTTTGTTTGTAATGAATAACAAGCCTTTGTCTTGTCTTGGGTTGCAATGTCAGGATTGGGGGAAGGGAGATGGCTGGTTCTCTTATGCAGGGACTGATTCATTGCAGGTGAGAGAGAATATGTTTAATCTGAAAATAATGGGGTAGTTGGGGATTTTAAAATGCTTGGTAATAGGAATGTTTTTCGAAATACACTGTAATACTAATCACATCTGGTAATGGACATAAGAAAATGTTGGGACTTGTGAAATGTTTCAAACATCACTAGTCTTGCATTAGGCATATGTGTAATAAAACTGTTTGAGTTTATACTGTATGTACTGTAGATTTTTTTTCTTCTTTGCGTCTATTAATTGCATTCTGATTTCTCCAACTCATTGGGGTGGTCCCAGCAAATTGGAGTTAAGCGGACTCAACTGTATACTGAAGTCTTGTGTGCTTTTATAAGGAGTAAGGCAGTTGAGCCTGAGTGTTAATTGGACAGTGTTAAGCAGGTGATTGCGTTATGCATTGTTTTTTTAAGGGGATGATGGGTAGGAAATAATAATGAGTAGGAAAAAGTCTATTTGGGTAAAAAAATGTTCATCTTTTACAAATTTTGTCATAAATACATAATGTGATTTGTGCTGGAAATGTTCTGGATGTCTTTTGTCAGTGTTAAGCCCTGCAACTGATGCTAATATTAATAATAAATTTATATATATTAAAAGCGTTTTCAATTTAATAATTTCATTTTTATTGAGTGATTATGATTTCTGCAGGATTTCATTTATGTATTAACAAAAATTACTAAATATAATATACCCTTTCGTTGCCTGTTATCTTGTCAGTGATTCGAAGAATGATAGTTTTTGGGCTGACTCAGATCTCAGTAATATACTCAGTCATGATGTCATTTGTTGTGATAGATGTATTACATTATTAGATCCGTCATGCAGCATGCACACAGGTGGGATGTTAACAGGATGTTTAGGTCTTCCTTCTTTATTACTGAAATTGCAGGATTATCATAGGATTACTTGCTTGATGATCTCAAACAATGCATGTTCCATGACCTACCTACCTTAAGATTAAATGGAACTGTGACATTATACACTATATTGTAATGGTGTTTATTTTGTAATGATTGAAAGTTAAGACGTCCAAAACAACTGAAGCTTGACAGGTTTGCCCAAAGGAAATTGTGGAGCAAGAAAGATAAGTGTACCTAAAGCATTCAACATATTTCAGTAGTTAACTCAACAGTGCTTTACCTGAAATCTCACTTGACCTGATGAAAAAGAATATCCCCGTCCAAAACCCCTCTTTATTCATAGTAGAATACATATTTCAACTAACCTGAAAACAAGTTTCAGGGAACCCTTGTTAAGTGATTTTCTGGCAAGGAAACATGACTAAGGTAGGAAAAAATGAACCTCTGCCATAGCAATTACCCTCGTCTTAATCATTCGTGGTCAGCCACATGGAAAATATATAGAAATAATGCTGTTTGACATTTCCCCTTATATTGTACAATAAATGGATAACACGAAACTTGTGTAATCCACGATGATTTGGTCAGTTTCTTCAGTTTTGCATTAACAGGGTTCTGCTGTAGTTTTGGAAGACAAAACTCGGTTTAAAATATTTTGTAAGAAAGTGCTCACCCATCTCTGTGAGTGGCCAAATCATGGTCTGAGTCTGAGAGTATTCCATCCCGCTTTTAAACATTTTCAAATACATGTGCTACTAAGTTATCAATACTGTGCTTTTTCCCTTTAAAATGCTTGAGAAAATAAAATGGTACATACATGTATATGTAATAAATTTTAATGTAAAATTATAAATGACCACTGTTTCCATGGCAATTTCATTTTTTAAAAACGTTGTATGATGTATTCATTTCTTATCCCCTGCAACATTATAATAACATTCATTATTTCATTTCACCATTAGATGTTAGTATCGAGCCCCTTGAACAGAGTTCAACTGTATATACTGTATAAATTTATATAAGAGGCTCCATATCTTATGATGACATTATAATTTTGTGTGTAATAAACATAGTTGAATACAGCATCTGTTTGTAGTTTTTTGGTTATATATTTTTATGTGTGACTACATGGCAATTGGCCTTACACTTAAGATGTTCTGTATTCTGAAAAGTGTTACAATGAGCTAAGATGGAGCTTACAGGACCACTAAAGCTCTGAAGTTGCAGTTTTGGTTTTACACTGAAGGTTTGGGTGATAAAGAATGTTGTTGCACTACATTTCTCACACCCACAACAGACAAGCAATGAATATTCAAATACATGTATAGTGTAGTAAGTAATATCAAAGAGGATTTTATTGTATTCAAGTCTGTTGATACTTGTAGTGGATTTAGTTGACCTAGCACAAAGCACACATGGTATCGGGGAACATAACTGTAAAAGACAATCATAAATATATGAAGCAAAAAGCTAGACAATAGTGTTAGCTCCTTTCTGATCTCATTAATCACCAGTATTATATAAGAACATGTCGAGCTTGCATCACTTTGATGATCAATAGGTCTGAAGATGCCAATATTTTTTTCACTGTTGGTGTATAAGGTTTTTCACCTCTCATTAATTTATCCAGGGGTCCCAAGCCAAAATACTTTCCAAACATGTTATTTAGCTTTTCCTCCAAATTTTGACACAACGAAAAATGCCCTTAAACCAGTTAGATTTTGAGAACTTAGGCAGTGAAGCAGGCTACCTAGTATTATAGGCCTTTTCACTCGGTAAACAGGGTAACTTTACCCAGATAGCAGCAACTACAAAGTTTATACTTAAGTGGCTAAATCTCACTTACTCTGAGTCTACAAGTGTATTTGCACCTATCTAAGCATTTGAAATTCAAATCCAAACCCCTTTCCCCCCTCCCCATGGCCAGTTTTCTGATTTTATAGGGTCTAAACTTGCATATTTTTATGCCAATTACTATTCATACCTATACGGACGTGAGCACCACTTGATGTCAACTTGAATACAGTGTATTAGAGTAGAACCAGGACAAGGAATCAGCACATTCTTTGCTACATTCATTAGTTTATTTGTTTGTTTTTCCCATTCTTGTTTGCTTAAACTTGCTCAATTTGGCGCAGAAGGTTTGTTTGTGTGCACTAACGGATAGCAAAGCCGACCTCAAATGCAAAATGACAGCTAAATACAGTATGCCTATGCAATCCAGTGCATGTCTGTGAATCCAAAGCCTTCTCATTAGTACACTCTGGCTAAACAAAAAAATACGAACATACATATGCAGATTGAGAGCACTGACTGAATAGTAACTCCTGCTCAAATACAGTATACAAAGAAAGAGAAATACTGTGGTGAGCAGTGTCGTTTCTGAGTATCTATACCATCGATTATTGAGCATTTCTTTTCAGTATCGAAACTCAAGAGGCAAAGTTGGGATACCATTTCTATACATTTGATCCTTAGAGGCGGAATTGGATGCTTCACCAAAGGCCTCACAGTGAGCTGGTATCAAAAGATATCTTTGATCCTCTTCCAACCCTGGAAGCCTAGCGATATGGGACAGAATGAAAATATCGAAATCCAGCATCAAGTTACCATAAATTTGAATTTAAAAAATGGTTACTCAGTTTCAAAGCATGTCACAGCAGCAAGTTTCCCCTCCCCACCCACACCACCCTACGCTCTTTATTGTTCTACCGTAACTCACCATCCAGCTGCATTATACTTATTCATTTAATGGTAGTTAGTTTTACAGAGCTTGCATTCTATTTTTCTCAACAGATGTGTGCATCACAACATTCAGTACAGGCTAGCTTTCATCACTTGGGCGATATAAAGGGCACAACTTTTTTCACATTTTAGAGTGCTGCTGTTGTTGAGATATAGTCATTCCTTTTAACATGAAATGTAGTTAATCTGAAATGAGTTGTTCGGTCCCTTCGATTTCAGTTCGATTTCGACTTCCATTGTAGCACATTGAGTGTGCGTTTGAATTGACACAGTTGGCTCTTCCATGTCTTTTGTAATACATGTATGATTGCATGTGTTTTAAATTAATTTCTGTGTTGGACAATGAAATTTGAAACAATTAAATTTAGTCTAGATGCTGTGTGTTTGTGTGCCCTTTATATAATTAAAGTAATCAAAGCCACCGTTCTCTAATTTAACCCTTGATGTTATTGAACCTTGAATGAAGTGAACTTTTATGGTGGTGTGAAGTTGGGGAGGGGGGGAGGAGGTGTTTGATATGTTAGCATGACTGTTTTTCTAAATTCTAATCGCATGTTCATGTGCATAAGAAAGAAGTTGAATGGTGAAACGGTGAAAGGGCTTGATCAGTGATGGATATAGTCTATCTGGTTTGAGGGTGTCGGGGAAGGAAGCGGGTGGGGTGGCATGATGAAGACATTTTATTGACGATTTCCCTTTTGTTTTTACACTGTGCTTTTTTTTTTTTTAATTTTTAAATTTTATTCGCCTGCCTTCATTTTAGCAGGCATGGGTCAGAGGCCTAATCCATGTCTGTCCTTACAGTACTATGGGCCGAACCCTCATTTTGAAAAATTGACTCGACTCGATCTTTTGGCGGCAAGGACCGTAAGGCTCGACTAAAGCTCGATTTGAACTCGAGCTTTTTATGTTTGAGAGGGAAAGGCTGGTAATGCAGCTATACGATCGACTAAAGATCGGGGATGCTGACTCGCACGACGATCTGTTCATACAGTGTCAGCATAAATCACCCTACTCGAGGCTGGCATTTTCTTGCCCTTGAGGGCCGTTTCATTTGGAGTTTGTTGTTTTCCTTTTTTTTTTCTTTCGATTCATTCATCGTTCTCATTCTATTACGAGAAAATTAGAAACTTACAATATAGAATCAATTTAAAATATTATGTTAAAATGTAAATTTACAGCACTAAGCAAAGTTTTATGAAAACTATGCAAGAAGGTTAGAAACGGGTAGGCCCTTCCAGTTCTTCTGTGACTGAATTTCATGTGGCCCCTGAATACTCATACATTGACACTCACACATGCACACAAAGAGACAGACAATGGCTCATGAATCAGAGCCCTTTGTCAACCAGTTATCATCGACGGTGCCATAACAAACTTCATCGTGTGCTCTGTCACCCTACCCCTCCTCTTCTGACCTCTTGTAATTAAGAGTAACGACTTTTTAGCGCGCAAGCAACGAATTGTGATAGGTGCCGTAAACACTTGGCCTTTGTGAATACACTTTACATACAGAAACCGCACATGGTTCAAGAAAACCCGGGTTGTTAGTGAAGACAAACGAGGACAAAATAAATATTATTGACTATATATAAGTCATTTGGATTTTTTTTTCTTTTTATAGGTCTGTTCATTCGGATCTTGGGAAAATACCACTGTAGTTTCCCCATGGGAGCAACTGAATTGTAGATTTTTTAAAAATATATATTATATACAGTATATATATATATATATATTATAGTGTACAATCTGTCAAACAAAAGCTCTACTGTCTTTTTGATGTTGAGGCTGTTTTGGCAGGCCGACAGATAAAGCTACCTCTTATGCCTCAGGGTCTCATGTTAAATTTCATTTAATTTTCATTTCGGGTGCTGAAACGGTAGTTGCATAACGGGGGAGCGAAGAAAATTAGCAACATATTATATATAGGCTAGCGTCGCAACTGTCTCGTCCTCTACCCCCTCCCGCAAAAACTTGGGTTGGTGACCTCCACTCTGGTATCAAAGCTTTAAAAAATGTTTTTTCTTTGGGAGCCCATTGCCTAGCCCCCTCACCCCCCTCCCCTTTGCATTGGGAGAGGAGGGTTGCAGGAATGCTTGTAACGGTACCTGTAGTTTTACCTCTATTTCAAAATCGGAATTGTACCCAGTATCGACTGTCTAGGTTCAAGCGAAGAACCATTTGCTAAATCTGCTGTGACAATAGATTGCATATCTGTTATGAGGCTATATTCCTCTGATATCCAACTTCGATTTTTTCAAAACACCATTATTTTATGTAGATGGAACCTTTTTTATTCTCAGCTCTTGAGGTGTTAAGTGAGTGATTTAACACAGGCTGCGTAATGGCAGCAGTAGAGTGAGTGAGTTTGTGTTTTACGGCGTGTCAGCACGATTACGGCTATATTACGCCGTCATGGTTACTGTTAACGTTTTTAAGTAGAATTTTCCTATCAATTTTGCCCGGACAGCGGCCACTAGGCCTACTCTTTTAGGGGCTCGCCATCAAGTGCAACCCGTGCAGTGTCGGGTAAAGTTTAGTTCAGACTATAAAGAAACTAGTCTATATACATAACAATATAATTATAATCCGATTGATTTGCATAACTACAGGGAACAAATCTTTGTCCTTTATTCTTTGCATTTCTTGTCTTTCAGCTTTTACGCATTAGAATGGATACGATACTGCTGAACCACATTATTATTTTTATTATTATTATTATTATCAAATTCAGGCTGATAGCTGAAAAATAATTTATAATAAGATGGAGTTGTTGACTAGATTTGTTGCCGTCTGAGTATCGTACTATGTAGTCAAATTTTTGGTTAGGCCTAAGCTGCTAATACGCCAATGACTTTGGCTTTTTGCCCATCCATGTAAAAAACTGGCACAACTGCGCTTGCGCAGTATGAATGCCACATTGGATCCAATTAGACACTGATCCCAATGTCTTGTTCATTTACCATCTATTCTTCATTTAGCCAAGTAGTTGACCGAGATTCTAATTATCTTTAAAATAAAATCATTTTATTACACCAAAACTGTATTGTCAGACTTTCAGTGGAGAGAAGTTCCCACTAACAAATTTGGCTTGTCGGGCGGCCTTGCTTGGTCTCACTGCGTAATTTATGTGGCAACCCTGCCTGATTTCCGCGTCATTCTCGTCCTTTTCCTGTGGCGTCCCTGTTTTACAGGTCACTTTGTCTACCTTCATTTGCACACAAACCTGTACAAAATCCTGGATAAGATAAACGAGGTAACTTTTGCTTTCAGCTGTGTATCTTTGTTGTTCGTATTCTTAGGGAAGCTGTAATTAACAGTTTGTGAAGCGGATATGGTAACGATTTTGAAAATTTGTGAACGAGAGGAATGGAAACCTGTTTTCGATAAATTTGAAAGTCCAAGTCCGGCTGATATGTCACTTTGGCACGTCAGCCTTTTTCAGTCTGTTAATCGGCCCCTTCTTGAAAATGAAACAAACCAGGATTTATAAACCTTGCCTAGTCGTGCCAAATTATGGTGGTAGCCACTTTATGCATACCTGGAAGTGGATCTAGACTAGACTAGTTTAAATAAATTTAGTCAAAGATAAGCTGGTGCTTAAAAGTGGTGTTATTCTTCGTGAGGACTTGGATCAGAATGGGGTGCCAAGGGGCAAGGACACGCAGGATCAATGAAGATCATCATGAATTTGATCTAGAGGGTCTAGATCTAGTCTAGACCCTAGTCAAGCCTTCTGCCTTCTACTAGTTCTAGGCTGATGGTCTACACTTACTTTTACCTCTAGGCTATGAGTACTATGACACTACGAGTCCCACGACCACGTCTGGAGAGCTAGTCTAGCACTTGCTATCTCTATCAGTTGAACAATTGTAAAGCTGAAAATAAGATCACAGAACTGGGTACAGGATTTGTTACCTTTGCTTCTTTCACACAGCGTAAAATCTTTGAAGGGCTAAAATAAAATGATAAAAAAATGCTTATGCATCTTTGGGAAGGAATTCCGTATGTGTGCCAGTCTACAATATGCGTGTTATCCCCAGGATAAATAACACTCTAAAGAGGGATTATTTTGATGGGGTTGGTATAGAAAAGAGGGGGGTGTTTTTTTGTGGGGTTTATTTTAACGGAGTGGTTATCCGCACAATTGTACTAATAACTCACACTAGTTATCCGAACAATATTGTACGTACAAATGCTGCACAATTGTACGAATAACCATTGCTGTTTATTCGCACAATTATTTTCTCTAAACAGCGCAATTTGACGAACCTGGAAATTCGATGATATTTTTGCCCGGGATTTCGAAAGATAGACCAAGGCCAGGTCACTCCATTCTGATTTTATAGGAACTATTTAAAATTGCATATCAAAATGCCAGGTGCTGTTGGCGTCTTCATACCTATAGTTATTCAAACAATTGTATGAATAACCAGTTACAGTTCATCAAACAATTGTACAAATAACCAGTTATAGTTATTCAAACAATTGTACGAATAACGCCGCGATTAACGGCGTCCTTATTTTAAAGAAAGCGGTTGTATTTGTAGTATTGAGCTATCGTGTCTTGCTTGGATATCTGATCATTTTGTAGGTAAGTCATGAATTATAGTTAATATAATCATAATGTTAGTAGAAACATTCAATGAATCAAGTACATCAATGCATACAAATGTAAGAGCAAAAAACCTTACGGTCATCACGGGTTTGAACCAGCACCAGTAGAAAGGTTCACAGATTGTAAGTCCAGCACATAAGTGCCCACGGCCACGTAGGTGAGTTAACCAATGACCCCGTTGGATGTATATAACTAGAAAATAGAGAGCGCAGCTCCGGTAAAACTATGGCACCATATAATTCCGTTAGAAAGAAGAAACTTCATGGGTACAGTGATGTCTAAAGATGTACAAATTAATAAAATGTGCTCTTAATCACCATTTAATGTTGGCTTCATTTGTATAGAGAATAACAAGCAATCACGTGACAAAAATGTTTTAGTTAGTACAAAAAGTTGGAATAGAAATGCTTCTGAAACAATATACGCGTTAAATGAAAGTCACGTACGTCGGCGCACACATCTCACTCTCAGTGCAGACACCAGTTCCCCGTTTGGATGTGTAATGTATTTATTGAAAGCAAAAAATTAACATGGACCTCTCCATATCCCGCAACACCCACTCCAATCCTAACCAACAGGAGCATCAGTCCAGCCAGACGAGCGTAAAAAATACATTGGATCCATATAGTCACATACCGTGCCAGGGGGGCTCCGCCTCCCTGCAACCCCCCACAAACGGACGCTCCCAAGGTCGCGTCCTTGTTAACTAAAGAAAGGACCATGAGTGCAACTAAGCATGTGAAGGGCTTCATGGCAAAACGCATTATATACCATTCCGGGGTTGTGGCAAAACATACCAGATGCAAAGCATATTTTTATGTGAAAGGCGAAATTTAAGTCTTAAATAATGTAGATCAAATGTCCTTCTATGGAATGGAAATATACATGTATATTAATATTTAAATACTCCTATTGCTACATGAAGTATGTAGAATAAGCTAAAAGATCCTATTGGTGGATAACGCGTTTTGTCATGAAACCCCTCATGAACATTGAGCGAGCTATGAGAAAAAGCAAAAAAAAACAACAACCGTGAAGCGATTAGTCACAGAATACTTCATTGACAACAAGCCCAAGTGAACCCATAAAAGATTGTTTCAAGTTAGATTCCCGAAGTAGTTTTAATTATACTAGAGACCATGTTCACCTGACCTGAAACAAAAATGTCTGCCATGTATGAATGGAGCAGTCCAGTACGTAAGTTTACTTTGCATAAATTGCGTGTAATTAGGCAAGATATGTGTTAGTAGTGAATATTTAATATATAGAATTGGGTTCTCGACATTTTCTCGAATATTTCGGTGATTAGTAAGCTAGTTTTATATAAACGGCAATGGCACACATTCGGAATTCCTCCCCATCTTTGGTTTAACTCATTGGAGTCATGCCGCAAAACGGTTTGCGGCACTTCTTACAGCTCTTGGCGTCGTGCCGCATGTATGGATGCGGCAATATTTATAGCGCTCGTTTGTGTCTTGTGCGGTTAAAGGGCGGCAACTAAGAATAGCACTATGATCCATAGCCCTAATTGTTATTAGAATGAGTTCCCTTAGTGAATTGGAACTCGTTTTGGTGGGGAAAATACATTTTTTTTAGCGTGCCCGGCCGTGCCCTTTTCAACTCCGTTTTGTTGACACAAGATGGCTGGGCGAAGTCATAAACTGAAAACGACCGAAGTTCTAGAGTTGGTGATGGAGGAGGGTTCGGATGAGGAAAGTGATTTGTTGTGCGAAGATAATGGAAGACAAATTATCGATAACAGTGACGATGAAATGTGGCGGAAGAGTCAAAAAAAAAAAAAATTAAAAATCACCCCATACAGGTACCTAAACCCAGCTAATAACTGGAAACTCAGCAAATGATGTCAAAAATCACTGTACTCATCATGCAGATCACATATTCAGCTCACCAAAAATGTATAGGTATGCTAGGTTCCTCCAAACACTTTACAAAATACAGGTACCTAAAAAGTGGTAAAAATAGTGCGACAGCAGGTGTTGCAATATTTTTATTAAGGCTCGACTCCAATGAGTTAAGATGGCCTTGTTATTTCTGTCACTCATTCCAGTTATGTCATCTGTCTTGACGTGTTCACACACACTTAATAATGAGCAACTTACTCGGTCCAGAGGTTGATCGTATTATCAGGGTTATGAAAATGAATGGTTTGAGAAATGACATTCCTTCTTCAGATAATTTGTACAGTAAATTAAAAACCATGAGGTCTGAGGATTAGCCCAGTATTTATGTCAGAGACTTAAATAGCCTGCTGGAAACGGAGCACAGAAGGTCCCTTTAAGGACAAATGCAGCACCCTGTAGGGGTAAAATTGGGTCAAATTGTATAATTTAAGGAGTTGAGGGCAGTTTCTTGAACGGCGATGTCCTTTCCGGATTCCCGAAGTTATTTTCATGATACCTGTCCCAAAAAGTTTATTTTGATGCAAAAGGAAATGAACACCCTTTTTCAGATGCATCTGTCGGGTAATCTTTATCGTCAATTATCTCAAAATCACAGTTTTCATCACTCTATCCCTTCGATCTGACTGTTTTCTGGTCCAATTTATACAGTATAAAATTTTGCATAGCAGCTCTCCAAGCCCCAGTTTTCAGATGGTCACAGGATTTTTTCGATATCTTGTGGTTTTTATTATCTTTTATGAATTTTTAAAGTTGAAAATTCTCAAAA
Source organism: Ellobium chinense (assembly GCA_033807755.1). Classification (NCBI taxonomy): domain Eukaryota; kingdom Metazoa; phylum Mollusca; class Gastropoda; order Ellobiida; family Ellobiidae; genus Ellobium; species Ellobium chinense. The sequence continues at coordinate 249,916 of JAWQUT010000438.1, read as the reverse complement.
ATTTCAATGTTTTTTCATGACATTTTAAAAGAAAATTCTAAAGAAAATTTATCCAAGAAATTAAAAAAAGCCCGTGACATTCTATTTTAAATAAAGTGATCTTTCAAATGGAAAAAAA
>JAWQUT010000438.1:186808-248257 GCA_033807755.1 Ellobium chinense | reverse complement strand
TTGCCCTCCTTCCCCTCACCCCCATCCCCCTCCAAAAAAAAAAAGTTAGTACCGTACGCGTACAAGTAGCGTGGCATTGTTTTTTTCTGAGCCTTCTTTTGACTTCTGGCGGCCGTTTCATTTTTACTTCAGGGTTGTTTATTTTTTTCAGTCATTCATTTATTGTTTCATTTCATTATAGAAAGTGCAGTCTAGGATAGGTCCTATCAGTTGTTCAGTAACTGAATCTCATCTGGCACGCTAAATGTTCACATTCATATAAACACATACACAAACGTACACACACTCACACGCACATAGTATCTCACAAATCAGAGCCCTTTGTTACCCAATTAGCATCGACGGTACCAAACCAAACTTTAACGCTTAGTCACGATCCTTCTCCTCCCAGCCCATTCCTGCTATCACTGCTAACCCTTCCTTAACATAAACAATCTCAATTAAATCTAATTAGATTGTAGGAGGTGCGACACTGCCCCGTTAACTTCGCGCTGAGCGTGTGGCTCGATTATTGTTGAGTCGAGCCAGATTAAAGCGACTCAAAAAGATCGGAGCAAAACTCGATCTTTTTGACTCGAGCCGAAGTCGCTGACTCGATGAATCAAGCTGCTGGTAAAGATCGACTCGGATCGACCTTTTGACTCGAGCTGCCCAGCCTTAGTTCACACACACTTTTTGGATATTATAATGAGCAACTTACTTACTCGGTCCAGAGGTTGATCGTATTATCAGGGTTATAAATGGTTTGAGAAATGACATTCCTTCATCAGATAATTTGTACAGTAAATTAAAAACCATGAGGTCTGAGGATTAGCCCTGTATTTATGATACTCAGAGACTTAATAAATAGCCTGCTGGAAACGGAGCACAGAAATAGCTTTGTAACCTGAAGTCTGAAAGGTCCCTTTAAGGACAAGTGCGGCACCCTGGAGGGGTAAACTTGGGTCAAATTGTGTAAAAGGAGTTAAGGGCAGTTTTTTGAACGGCGATATGTCCTTTATCAATTTCCGAAGTTATTTTCATATTGCCTGTCCCAAAAAGTTTATTTTGATGCAAAAGGAAATGAACACCCTTTTTCAAATGCATCTGTCGGGTAATCTTTATCGTCATTTATCTCAAAATCACAGTTTTCATCACTCTATCCCTTCAATCTGACTGTTTTCTGGTCCAATTTATATAAAATTTTGCATAACAGCTCTCCAAGCCCCAGTTTTCAGATGGTCACAGGATTTTTTCGATATCTTGCGGGTTTTTTTTATCTTTTATGAATTTTTAAAGTTGAAAATTCTCAAAATTTTCAATGTTTTTCCCCCCATTTTAAGAGAAAATTTTTTAAAAAATTTATCCAAGAAATAAAAAAATGCTTGTGACATTCTATTTTAAATAAAGTGATCTTTCAAATGGAAAAGAAAAAACAGCATCCTTCCATCTGTTGTTCTCCAGATCGAAGGGTTCGAAGTTATGCAAAAGTTATCCATATTTTCCAATATGGCAGCCAAACAATTGGCGTTTCCATAGCAACAGAGGGAGGAAATTGTAAAACACCCCGTTTATCTTCCTTCCTGGCCCCACGTGATCCATTTTTCACCCCAAAATGACAAAGTTCCCTTTATTAAATAATGAAAATGACCTAGTTCTGCCGCATGTGCCCTTTAAAAATTTCCATTTATTTACCTTTCCAAAAAATTCATGTTTCCTTTTGTCATTTTGTTCAAAACTTAACATGATGACATCGGAGTTGCCAGAGATCAGACAATTCTCCATAGGTCAGCTTCAGTGGGGTGAGTTGGTGAGAGGGCCTGTGCTTCTCTTTTCTCTAAGGACAATCTTCTCTTCTTTGTTCATGTAACAGATTAGATGTATGCTCTTTATGACCACTAATATCATATTTTGTTATCCTCTAAATGGAACAGTGGAATAATATATGTATATTCTTTCTTTCCCAGGTGAAGACTAGAAGCTGAGCATTCACAAGTAAAGCTGGTGGCTGGCAGCAGGAAATAGAGCCTCAATGAATCCTGTTACATCCAACAGTATCACCATTTGCCTGCCTCCTTCTCTCAGCATATCAGAAATTAATGCTGACAACCTGAGGAATGTGGTGGAGGCAGCTTGCCAGAACTCTCAGGATGCCTTCAACCAGGATGGAGAAATCATTTTATATGTTAAGGAGCAGGACGCTGACATGGACCAACAGTACATCTATGAGCCTGTTAATCAAGAAGCCATCTTTACAGATAAAATGGAGCAGGGAATTTTGATGGACCAAATGAGTGCTGTCCATGATGGCAATTTTATTCAGCTGCAAGATACAGGTATGCTTCCCACGCAGGAGGCCCTAATCATGCCTGTTCAAACCAGCATACCTCCATCAGAAACTAGCATCATGCCAGTTCAAGACACAAATGTCATTGCCGTTCAGCAGGCTGTCAAGATGCCAGTTCAGGCAGACAGAAAACCAGTGATCATATCACAACCTGTGACAGTGTCGCGACCTGCAGCTGTTTCGCAACCTGCCCCTGGGTCTGAAAAAAGGACCATCCTTCAGGACAAACCCCATATCAGTAAGCTTCCAATAAACAAACTCTCCCTTGATAAGCTTAACATTAAACAGTCACTCAGTCCTCTCCAGAAAGTCATTGAGAAGGAAAAGAGTAAGGATAAAGACAATGAAGAAAATGACCCAAAGAAAATTGATTATGAGAAACTAAAGAAACAGAAACTGACAGGTCCCCAGGGCTCCAAGATATTTGGATGCAATGTTTGCAGTTACAGAGCAGCAACCAGGACTTTGCTTCGTCAGCACCAAATCATTCACTCAGAGAAGAAGTTCAACTGTAAAGTCTGCAATTATGCATGCCACACAGCAAGTCATCTGAAGAGACACATGTTTACTCATTCAGAGAGCAAGCCCATTTTATGTTCACAGTGTGGCTACTCTTGCACTCAGAACTTCCAGATGAAAGCCCATCTGCTCCAGCATGAAACTGACACCCCTTTTATCTGCAAGATTTGCAATGCCACCTACAAAAAGGAAGAAAGCCTCAAAGTGCACATGCTGGGTCATGACAATGTCACCAAGTATCGCTGCGACCACTGCAGTTATGCTGGTAATCGATATGGAGATTTTAAGAGGCACATGCTGACACACTCTAATGATAAGCCACTGAAATGTACTGTCTGTAGTTACACTTGTATCCGCCAGTGGCGACTCAAGGCTCATATGAAAATTCATTCTCAAGATAAGCCACTGTTGCGATGTGATCTTTGCGACTTCACATGTTTGAGCGCCCCAAGGCTAAAAGATCATAAAGTTTCTCACACTCAAGATGGAATTGTCCGTTGTGAGATTTGTGACTATGTTTGCACCCAGCCCTCACGAATGAAACGACACATGAAAATTCACTCAAATACACCCCAGAGGATCTATACTGGCACAACTTTTCCTCCTGCTTACCAACTGAAAATGGAGATGGAACAAGCTGAGGCAGATGCACAGGCCAATGAACAAGCAACATATGTTAGCATTCCCACAAGCCAGACTTTAGAAATGGAAGGTGATTGGGGAACTGAGCAAATGGATGAGGATCAGTTCAATGCCTTCACTGCTTTTACTGGGAAACAAGGTGGTGAGACTTACACTATCAGCACATCAGACGGAGGTCAAACTTTCATTATCCAGACTGAGGCTGCACCAGAACAACTGGCTCAGCAGCTGGCACAGGCTCACTTTGAGCAGGTGCAACAGATTGAAACATTGCCAGAGGCAACAGAGATCATGCAGGTAATCCCATCAGATATCAAACCAAACCCTGACAGAATAAAGACAATGACAATGGAAGACACACCACCCCAAGAGAAAAAGCCACCCAAGAATCACTCAACGTCCAAGAGGTTTCATTGCGAGAGTTGTGACTTCTCATGCGATTACAAGTCAACTTTCACAGCTCATCAGAAAAAGCACTCTACAGTCAAAAAGTACAAATGTGCTCACTGTGAGTATATGTGTAATGACACATCCCGTATGAAAGATCATCTTTTGTGTCATACCACAGAGAAATTGTTTACTTGTCCCATCTGCGATTTCTCCTGCAAGCGCAAGATGGGTCTGAAAGACCATATGAAAATCCATACAGGAGAGAAGCCATACCGGTGTAAGGAATGTGAATATACTTGTCGATCAGCTGAGGGACTGAAGTCGCATATGTCAAAGCATTATGGAGTAAAGCCATATACCTGTGACATATGCGGCCAGGGTTGTGCTTCATCTTATCTCTTGAAAAAACACAAATTCGTTCATGGAGAAAAGCCCTTGCAGTGCCAATACTGTGACTATAAATGTATTCAGAAGAAGCAACTGACCAACCATCTTCTACAGCACAAATATCAGCATCCGTTCTGCTGCAGTCTGTGCAGCGCAACCTACAAGAAAGAGGAAAGCCTCAAAATTCATATGATGTCACATGAGAACATCAAAAAGTTTGCCTGCAACCTGTGCAATTATGCTGGTAACCGCTCTGCTGATTTCCGGAGGCACATGCTAACCCACTCAACTTCCAAACCTCTTCAGTGTCCCCAGTGCTCCTACTCGTGCATTCGTCAGTCCCGCCTGAAGGCACACATGTTGGTGCACTCAGAGGAGAGAACCACCAACCGCAAGATTGGTGTCAACATGCCCAAGGCTTACCGCTGTGCCTTTTGTGATTTTTCATGCAGCCGTACATCCAGACTGAAGGCTCATCTGTCCAAGGTCCATCTGGATCTCCCTGATAATGTTATATTTAGCATAGACCTCAAACAGATAGAAACACAATAAGCACATGCCAGTAGATAAGGAAATATAGGAAGAGCTTTGGAATTGTGGATTAGTATATATAGATTGGATAAGCTTTGTGTACATTATTAAGAAGGGATGCCACTCTTTACAAAATTCTTGGAAATCCGAGAATATCAATGACTCTGAGAATGCCATCTGGAGTCATGTCTGAGAACTCAAGATGACTCTCAGAGAGAAAAACTTGCGAGACCTGAAATTTTATTTTAAGTTCGGTCCAGTTACCATACTAACAGATAAGTATTGATAGTGGATCATTTCTGTATTGCGGGCGTGCGTCAGAGTAGAATTAATAAATATTAAATTTTCACTTCCAGTCAGGCAGATTGGAATTTCACAAGTTCGTAAGTACTGTCTAGAAGCAATTAATTTGGCGTTTGAGACACAGATTGAGTGATTACACATTTCAGTGCACGCTTTCTTCTTCAGATGTAACCATGTAGATCTAGCTTAGACAATTCTGAAACTAGCCATCACCTAGTTCAGCCTTGGTTCTGGTCCTCTACTGGCAAGATGTGAGTAAGGCTAGTCAACTTCACAGAAAACATAGTCTAGATTTAAATAAGTGTGCCAAGACAGTCTTGGCCCAAGCTACAAAATCATGTATTATTTTAGTAGTATCTAGGGACTTCTCAAAATATATGTCTTCCCTAACCCCAACCCAAATACACCTTGTGAGAAACACAAGTTTTTGAAACAATTTCCCAGCTTTTGTGTTTACAGTACAGTCAACCAGTTTATGACATTGAGGAGACAGGTTTGAATGACTAATGAGAAGAGTCAAAATTAGATGATGAGTTTTATTAAAGCGGCCTCAGCTGCTGCTTGGCCCATATCTTTTAGGAGTTGGCAGATCTGCCTGCTTTTTCTGTGTTATAATATATACATATGTAACTATTGTAACAAATTTGTATTTCTTTATTGTTAAAGAGATCGCTGTGTTTTATTATTGATTAAGAGATAGCTTAATGTAGAGATTAGAAGTGAAGATTTCAGACAAGGAAGGAGATATAGTCTGGGCAAATCCTTATGAAGCAACAAAAAGTTCGAAGAATTTCATGAATAGTGAGTGGCATTCCTGATTAAGTTGTTGTATTTAAGACGAGTTTTTGCATTGATGAAACAGGTGTGTTTTGGTTTTTTTTTAAATGTGATTCAGTTGTTTTTGTAACTAAGTAGATTTTACTTGTTAATGTGCACAGGGAAGGGGCAGGTGCTGCCATACACTTTTGAAAAAGTACATGAATTCTGATTTTAAACAGTTCCACACTTCAGATTTTGTCATAAAGAAAAATCATGTATGCCTATGCATGAATTATGCAGTTTGAAATATTTAGCCTGACTGTGAGACATCTTAAGATTGTCAGGCCAGCATATTTTTTTTATATAACCAACTATATCCTAACATTGTGAGTTGATTGGCCATGCATCCTCATTCCTTTCCCCCATGAAAAGGTTGTTTTATCTTTGCTTGAATGACTGAAGGATAATGCACATAGTTTCTGCTATATTTTGAGCTGGCTTTTGAGAAATGCCTTTTTTTTTGTACTTTGTTGAGAGATGAGTGTAATTTGTGTCTTCACTGATGATTAAAATTAACAACCCTTTAGCTTTTTTGTGATTGGATAGAAACACAGAAAACTCAGGTTTATATCTTTGGCTAGTCTTATGTCCTGGAGAAAACAGTAGCTATACAGTTTCAAATCAACAGGGCCTAGACATCTTGATGAAATGATATTACAAACTCCTTGAGGAACACTGTTGACTCCACTTCATCGCAACTCATTTGGAGCCTGCAAGAAGCTGTGGTCAAAGTGAAAATTATTCAGTGATTTTTATAAATATGGTCAAGCACGAATAGCACAGACACACGCAAGTCAAACTACAGTATGTGTTCCCTTGAACAAACCTTTCAGACTAGAATCTAACTAGTGTTTTGCATATTCTTTGAAATTATGGCAAATTCGAACAAGATAAGGTGGCCCTGAAGAATTAAATTATCCGTGCTCGACCATATTTGAAAATACTGTACCTTGTGATTTGTCATCAGATACAGTGTTCTGAGTAAGTGTAAGTTGTGAATGAATGGAGTTGACTGTACAGGAACTAGTGAGAAATTGTGTTCAGCTGACAGCAACAAGCACTGAGTTTGTCATCATCAGCAGCAAAGAAACTCTTTGCCACCATCTGCAAACACACTTTTATTGTTTAAATGTTTATATATAATATTATTGTTCTTTTATGATAATAGTAATTGCACAGAGCATTGGACAATGTAATTTGGCAGAGAAATTCTATGCCTTATCGTTGAAACATTGACACGAGAAGCACATGATGTTTTGGCATTTAGGTTTGCCTGCAGTATCACTTTTGTGAGCAGAACTGAGCATGATAGTATTGATAGTAAATGCTGGGTTCTTACACCCTCTTGGCATTTCAAGAGTTCTTGAAAATGTAGCGTCTCCTGTAGGAGAACTGCTGATCTTGAAAGGTCCATAAGTCTATGTTCAAATATGGCTGAATTTATTATAAGAATCAATCTCAGTAGTATGGTTGCACCTGCTGAAGATATTGAAATCACTTGGAATTTCTGCGATATTTTACGAAACAGTGATTTCCTAACATGAAACCTGCAAATGCTGTTCCCAAAGATGTCCTGGTGTTGGTTGCAGTGACATTTCATTTGAACCGCAGTAAATAGTTGTAATAAACCCTAATATTAATAACATGTCTCTTGGTCAGGCTGGCCATCTGGTTAGCACAGTGGCAATTGTTCCAAACCTGTCATCATAGCTTAAGGACATGATTAAACTTGGCCATGTTTATTAATGCAGAATACCTGATACTGTATATACGCAGTCCTAGGGAGTGGACATGTCATCAGAATGTTTCCTGGTATTCAGTGGTTTTAAGAGACTGTAGCAGTTCCACCACTTTTGTTGGCAGCTGCTTGAGCCATTGTATCTTGATTTGTGTTGTTAACATGAAGTGTTTCCGTGATACCAGTGCATGTATATGAGGGATGCCATTCTGTATTATGGTTTGTCTTTAGCCTGTATTGCAACCAACTGATTTGCTTGCATGAAATATTTTGAAAGTGAAGTCAGGCAGTACTGCTCAGAGATGATCTGCTCTGGCCAGAACAGACTTTGCAATTGGAACATTCGAACAGATGATATATGGAATTCAAACTAGGTAATATAAATGGAATTCTCCTTCAGCTTTTATTGAGATGGAGTCCTAGTGCAGAAACCCTTTGACTAACATTTGAGGGGGCACTGAGCTAGTTTTGAGAGACCAGTCTAGAAAAAAAACAAAAGACAGTGTGATATCAGTCCTTTTGCACATCTGAGACAAAGGTCAGTCCCAAACCAAATTTTGATAGCTGAAATTGTTCGTGTTTGCCTGAACAAATGAAGGAGTTTTAGATGATATACTGTATTTATTGTGATTTGATCCTGAGGTGGATTTAGACCCCTCCTGATGCTAACCTTCTCAAATCTTAAATTAAGTTAAGTTATCCCAATGGATGTTATGTCTGCACCAGTGATTCCCACTATGATTAAACATCTTATTATGAAAGCAGCCATTATTCTGACACTATTTATTAGTCTCAAAGGGATACCTGAGTTGGAACTTGGATGTTTCATGGATATTAGGAAACATGTTTAATGCAAAACAGTTTAGAACATCCCTTGAATTTCATTAAAAGTGTGGAATTTACTTGATACTCAGTTAAGTGTATCACCCTGAAGATAAAGGCAAAATTTACAGATTTACGGTGTGTCAAAAACTTAAAGAATTTATTGTGATTTGTAATTTTAATCTTCATTCTCATTTTGGAATAGTATTGTGTTCTGTGCATTTAGAATGTATCTCACTTGTATTCTGTGAGAAAATCCTGTGCTGGAGCAGATAACTCATTAACTGTATAGTCTATATATGAATTTATGTTACATAATCTGATCACATTTGTTTTATCACTTCATCAAATGTTCTTGTTCCAAATCCCAAATTTTTCTTTAATAAAGAGCTCATCATTTTTATACCAGTGTCTTGTTATTACAGTGTCTGTAGTATTGATCAAATAATATGTGTGCAAGATCTTCTTATTACTTTCTGACAGACATAAACTTGTATTCTGATGCTTGTAGTTTCCAGATACCTTTCCCATCATCATCTTTCCCCATTCCATTCCCCACACCCCGGAAGTACAAAAAGAAAAAAGGAAGGTTTTATTATAAGCTGTTGACATAGCTTGGGGTGCTGGAATCTGAAATCAAATTACCGTATTCTAGAACTAAGTAAAACTGTATGCACCAAAATCACAACATAATTATGAGAGGGTGCAATGCTATAAGTGTAGTTCCTGTGAAAATGAGGATGGGGAGCCATGATACAGGCAAGGGGGCAGCTAACTATTAGGAGAGNGGGCAGCTATTAGGAGAGACCTAATGGAGGGGGGGGGGAGAAGGAAGAGGAGGGTGGTACATAATATCTATGGAGAACAGTCTCCAAGTGCACAAGGCGAAACGCTGTGAGTGGAATGCAGCAAGTGTAGTCGAAGCATTTGGCCATTGGTCAACATGGACGGCTCGATAGCTGTATTCTGAACGCTGCTGCTGCTGCAGCAGTAGGTACATGTACATGTAGTACCTCAACTGTCGAGCTATTATGTAAAGAAAAGCCCTGCTATTGCTAACTCAGTCAGCGGGGACATTTTTTTAAAAAATTTCACTGATGAAAGCATCTTCTCGTGTGGAGGTGTTTTGACCATCAAAGTCCATTCCATTATGGCGATGTTGTCACTCTGCCGGTTGTAACATTGTGGAAGTACTGGGACAATGACAGTGACAACACGGTGTTTTTCTAATTAAAGTTTGTGGCCAGCGGCACCCCGGATAGGACGTAGCTCACAGCAGCCATTTTTTTTAGTAGTTGATTAACTACAAGTTACTTGATCACAAAAGTAATTTCACTACTCTAAAACTACTTTCTATAATTTGGTATTTTCTAATTTACCACTACTTTTCAAAAAGTACTCACTACTATTTTCACTACTTATAATACTGTACTGTATTACTATTACTCTTCTCTTTAAACTGTTTTGAACCAACCTCTTTCAACAACATAGATATAAGTGTAATACTGTATTATTATTGAATACAGCATGAATAGAATAACAAAAAGATAATATAGGTTTATTGATAATCTAACAAAGAGGGAAAGGGCATGTTTACAGTTTTTGCCTTGTAATGCTCAGTTGTCAAACTCACACCAATATCGTTATCATGCTATTTATCAAATTATTATCAAACTGCTTGTATTTTCTCACACACGTCGATCAGACATGCTCTGAAACCATTACATAAAAATAATAATAATTTGCAACTTGCCCACGCAACAGCTTTGGCTACTCAAGTCACTTGCCATCAACAAGAGGGTACGGCAGTCCGGCAGTCAGTATAATTATGGCCAGGGCCACCCAGAGCTATGCCAAGTGCCTAATAAACTTGAACTTGAACTGTCTTTTTCGTCAAGAATAAAAGTTTTTGGGTTTGTTTTTTTTTAATTTCGGAGGGACGGGGGAGTATATTGTACATTTGCTACTGTTACCTTACTATAATTACCAACCTTGAAAACAGGTTTACACTAAGCTACGAGTGGCTACGACAGATGTCACAGGATTTCGCAAAAAATCAGATTTAGTGCCGCCTAATGTTAACGGGTAAGAAGATTCTTCCCTTCATGTACTCTACAACTTGAGCTCCTTTATATGACACTAAAGCATTTCCCCATGTTTGATGTGTGTGAGAATGAAAAAAAAAAAGTGTAAGAGACGAGACGGATGGACGGACCGACGGACGGAGAATTCATAATTAAGACAGGATGAGTGGTAATCAATTGAGAACTGATACCAAACTTTTTTGAAAGGCGGTCGGCCGGTCTTGCTCAAAAAAAAGAAAAAAAAAATGAAACACGGTGGGAAAAAAAATGGACGAAAAAAAGTAGCGTGAGTACTCACTACTTTTTTTTCTACTTTCACTACAGCTACTTTTTTAGCGCTGGTAATCGCCAATTTTTAAAAACTACCAATTAAAAAGTTCGCACTACTTTTTCGTTATACATTCGCTACACAATCCTGACCCTGACTGCAGCTTGTAGCTACTTAGCACATTATAGCCCAGGCAAGGCAAGATTTACAAGGTGCCAGCTCATGGACTCGTGCTCCAGAGCATGGGATTATTGGGAGTCAGCTTGATCTGTCTCTGGGCCAACCGTTGTTCATTAAAAAAAAATGCTCTCATTTGTCAGTATCTAGTCTATATTAGTAATTATTAGGCCCTAAATATCTTCATAGATCCGAAGTTCAGGAAGTTGGGTTTGGACAATTTGATGTGTCATGTGGTTTGATTATTTCCAATCTTTAATAACAAGAAGAAAACGTTGGCTCATATAAATTATACATGGAATTCATGGGCCTAGAGTTGCGGATTGGATCTGATTATTTTACTCTGGAGTCAAACGGAGGTGGTGGTGGTGGTGGTGTTGGTGCTGGTGTGGTGGTGCTGCTGTTGTTGTTGTTGAATAGTTATCCTACGTGTACAACGACCGTTGATGCTGCTGTTGTTGCCGACACTTGATTTAATTTCTGAAGTCGGTAGTGTGACAAAACCAAAATAAGAAAACAAAAGGTTACTGTATTTATATTCTTCTTCTTCTGGCAAACTACTCATCTGCTTGTGCCAAGTCCCTTTAGCGAGCCGACGCCTCTAAGGGGCTTAGAAGAATCCTGCAAAAAAAAAAAAAAACAGGGCTAGCAGCCAGCAGCAATCTTCATTTGTTAGTAAGGCTGATAAAGACAGTGTATGTAAATTGTAGCATACAAAATTTACCTTACTTCAGATTTTGTGCATTTTGGCAAGCGGCAACCTCAGGCGGAACCGGATGGAGCGCAAATCGGTAAAAGCGAAATGTTTGGAAGGGACCCAATACTGTCGCTGCACAGCTTTGCCTTTGGTAAACACTGAACAGTCGAATCGTTCTCCTTCCGATAGTGTGAAATTGGACCAGCATCACTGCCTTAGTATAAAGCAGAGAATGGATGATCCAGAGGTTTAATGCAGGTAATAGTGTGGGCAGAGTCAGATGAGAATCCTGGGCGTTAGTCTCTAGTCTAGACACTGCAGACTACTCACTGGTCTACTGGCACTGTGCCGTCGGCGTCTGTGGTATGGTCCTGTCAGTGGACTGTTACCACCTCAGAATTAAGAAAAAAGATGGAAAAATTTAGCCCTACACAACAGAAAAGCACTAGTCTTGAGCATCTGTGGCCAGTCATAAAGTCAGCGCTGTAGTGTCAGAAAATGAGTTTGAAGTCATTGGCTGTGCATCTTAATCTGTTAAGAGGACCATGTTTGTTTCATTTCACCTACCTATTTGTTTCTAATACAAGGACTATATATTTAGGTCCAGATGAAACATTTCAGTAATTTCAATGGTTCATTGCATGCTTGTATACATGTGGGTTTTTGTGGGTTATTATCTAGACAAAGAATTACGAGGAACTAATGATACACTTTGTCTTTAGTTTGATGTAAATAAAATGAGCCTTCTCTAACAACAGCACCAATTCCATGACTTGTCTGCTACTAAATGAACTGTATCATCAGTGCTGTCGTTAGAGATAGCCAAAAAATGAAGTAAATCTAACTTTGTGTTCTGACAGAAAATCTAGAAAACTCTACACATATTAATGATTAATGCATAAAGCTTTTATTGATCTGAGAGATGCAGGGTAAATGCGCCTCAGAGCAAACAGTCTCCAGCTTAGCAAGTACTTATCAGTTTTATCATCTTATAAAATCTGTTCTTTAAAGTTTTATGTGCCAAATAAAATTATTTGCCATCATACTTGCACATGTAGCCACATCCTCAGCTTTCTATAATGGCAAACTATGTCAGTTAGCATGAGCGTAAATGGTCAGGATGATGAAAGTAGATGGGTGTTTGCTAAGCTGTGATTGTTTGCTCTGAGGTGTGTTTATTCTAGATGAAATAAGGCTATTGCAAATGATGGCTGTCTAAAACCTTATGGGAGGAAAGTGCCCCTTTAACACGCTGGTGTGCAATATTTTGTAGAAATTTCAATGCATGGCCTTCTGTCACGATATCACTGATTCGATTAATTATTTGTTTAAGACTAAATGAACTGTATCATTACCACAGTGGTGCTATCCCGAGAGATAGCCCAACACATTTTATGGTGAGAAGTTAAATGCACCATGTTGCCTGCATTACAACTGTGGGAAAGGACCATTCCTTTCTTTATTAAAATTCATGAACAGGCAGTTTAACTAATGAATCTGAGAATTACCTAAACATAGACACAGGTTACATTGAGATATAATAATAAATAGTAAGAGGATATATTAAGACTGTCTACCCACGGAGGAGATGCTTGAAATTGCCATTGACATGCAAATTCAAATTGTAAATATCGAATATTGGCAGAGTTCTTCTTTAAAATTGGGAAAAAGAACTTGAATTTCAGAGAATTCCTGATACAGGCTAAATGCCAAAAGATGAGAAAATGCTGAAAAAAAATGTGAAAAGTGCAAAAAAGTTTTCTCTGTGGGAGTTTTCTTTGCATTTTGTGTTGTGAGTTTCCAAACGCTGTAGAATGATTATACGGTGGAGAGTGCCACATGATCTGTCGTGTTAGGTGTGATCAAGATGTTTTTAATCCTTTTTTTTTTCATACTTTTAATGTGAGTTTGCACCTGGGAAAGGTAAATATAAGCCCAGCTTTGTGTAGGGTTGCAACTCAGGCTGCTTAAAAAAATCATCTTGAATTTTCAGTGGGAACCCTGTGTATGGAGAACTTCTTTTGTATCATGTCATCCATGGAATAGATAACTTTTTTTTGTTTTTTAATTTCTTTCCTAATTCTACTTTTACTTTCTGCAGGTTCTAAATGACTGCCAGAAAAGAACACTGAGCAGCTCAAGGTTAGCAAGGACTGACAATACAGTTGCTGTGGGTTATCTAGATCAAACATGGATACAAGAAGAAAACTGTTTCAGTTAAAGGGGAAGTCAAAAGTGGCTCCCATCATGCCAGAATCAACAGAGGCTGAAGATTTTAAGAGGCGTGCACAAAATAGGGGAGACAATAATCAAGAAAATGAACCAAAGCAAAAGAAATTCAAATTGGAATACTCCGTAGATGCTTTAGATATTGAGAAATTTAAATTGAGGTTTCACCCTGGGAGAATCAGCAGTCAAGAAAATCGATCAAACCAGAGGGTTGTGAAAAATGACAAGCCAGTTAAAGCCCATCCTCCGCAGAGTGAATCTAGGCAGCCAGAGCCCAAGAGAAAAGATCCAAGAAAACCCACTGATAGAAAGTTTCTTTGTGATGTCTGTTGTGCAATGTTCAAAACATCAACAAATCTGAAAGAACATGTAAAAATACATTCTGCAGTGAAGGAGCATAAATGTCCCCACTGCAATTACAGATGTCGTCGAGAGAGGAACCTGAAGACTCACATACTTACCCACAAAGAGAAAAAGCCCATACAGTGCCCAAAATGTGAGTATACTTGTATACAGAACTTTCAGTTGAAAGCTCACCTTCTTCTCCATGACACCGACACACCTTTTAAGTGTAGCCTATGTGATGCTACATACAAGAAGGAAGCTGGTCTCAAGATGCACATGCTTGAACATTCCAATGTGCACAAATTCAGGTGCACACAGTGCAAATATGTGGGAAATCGGTATGCTGATTATCGACGGCATGTCCTCATTCACTCAAAGTCAAAACCTGTGAAATGTCCTTACTGCAGTTATACCTGCATACGCCAGTCACGGCTTAAGGCTCACATGCTGGTGCATAGAGGAAAACAGACTGCAGACATCAAAGATTCTTTGCTAATGAGCTTGGAACAAGACCTTATTCATTGTGATTTGTGTGACTATGTGTGCACAGTGCCATCTCGCATGAAAAAGCACAAGAAATCTCACACTGGTGTCAGTCCATACACATGTGACATATGCAATTTCTCATGTCTCAAAGCTTCCAACCTGCGAGCCCACAGACAGCAACATGAAGCACAGAGCAGCTCAGTGATTTTGACAGCTACTTCAGAAAATCAACAGGAGCATGTCAATGTCTCCGAGGGCCAACAGATCATGTTCACAGATGCACAGGATCAAACCCAAACATTTACATTAATTGACAATACCCCTGGGGTATTCAACACACCTGACAAGCAAACTGTCATACTGACCACCACTAGCCATGACACAGAGCGACTTCCTGTGACACAAACTGAGCAAGGGATTTTAATGTCATCTGCTAACCAACAGTGGGATGTGGAAACTTCAGAATGGACTGAGAATTTCGTGGTGGAGGATTTCTCAGGCTTTACATTTGACCAGGTTACATTGCCAGTGACCCAAAACTACATTGTGGCTGTCATCAAGGAAGAGATACCACCACCATCAGCAAGTGCACATATCTCCAACAATATGCAGTCACAGGAGCTTGCAGTTGTAAAACAGGAAGAAGAGCAGCCTTCAGAAAATCAGCAATTGGATTCAGAAAACCCACCTAAGCCTAGAAATCACTCATCGGCCAAGATGTTTCATTGTGATCAGTGTTATTTCTCCTGTGACTACAAGTCAACATTTAAAAAGCATATGAGAAAACATGTCGCAATGAAGAACTACAAATGTGCCCATTGTGACTACACATGTGATGAGATGTCTCGCATGAAGAAACATCTGCTCAGTCATACGAATGAAAAATCATTCCAGTGTGAAATATGTTCTTACAAGTGTAAAAGCAAAATCACATTGGAGCGGCATGCAAGAACCCATACAAACCCAGAATATCAGAGCCAGTTATACCAGTGTAATGTGTGTGATTATACCTGCAAGAGTGCTGCAGGGCTGAAGTCTCACATTTCCAAGCACATGGGAGAAAGTCCATACCAGTGTGACTTGTGTGGAGAGTCCTGCAGATCATCATATCTCCTGAAAAAGCACAAGTTCAGCCATGGGGTGACCCCCATCCAGTGTAAGTACTGTGACTATCACTGTGTCCAGAGACAACAGATGAACACGCACATGTTACAGCACACCACTGAGTTCCCCTTCTGCTGCCACTTGTGTAATGCCAAATACAAGAAGGAGGACAGCCTCAGGATTCACATTATGTCCCAGCATGAAAACAAACATAAGTACAGTTGCAAACTGTGTAATTATGCTGGCAACCGGGCCGCAGACTTCAGAGAACACATGCTCACTCACTCTGATCAGAAACCCCACCAGTGCCCTCACTGCTCATATTCTTGTATACGGCGGATACAGCTTAGAAAGCACTTGCTCACTCATGACAGAGAAAGAAATCCCCAAGCCAAGTCTAAAGTGACCAAGAAAAAGATGTATCGATGTGCTTTTTGTGAATTCACCTGCACACGAACATCTCGATTGAAAGCTCATTTGTCTAAGATACATTTGGATTTGCCAGCAAATGTTGTGTTTAGCATTGATATGAAACAGCTTGAGAGGGTTGTAGAAAAGTAATGCAGTTTTTAAAATACTCTTTCCAAACTGGGAAATGCCCTTTCATGATAGTTTTTTTTTGCCAATTTGCAAGATTCTGGTCAGTGTGTTATTTTTCATCTTGCTCCTCTTAGATATCAAGACACTCTTACAAAGCAATAACTGTTTTCCAGTGTTTACAGATTGCTAGGATGCCACTCTCAAAAGAATTCTCCAAAATCAGAGAATTTGGTCTTCCAGAGAGGATTTGATATCAGTCTAAGAAATTGCTTGAATATAATTTACATAGAATTGCTGTGAGTTTAGAGAATTTCACTGAAAAATGAGTAAGTGAGTGGCATCCTGAAATGGGCAAATACACAATGATTAATTGAAGCTTAAAAGGGGCAGGCTTGCAAGAATTCAGGCCATTACTTGATTTAAGTACTGTTCAGGTGTTATCATGAATTATTCAGGTTGTCTGTACAGTATTGGCATCTTCCAAATGGAACAAACTTCAGTATTATTGACCAGCTTTTATGTACCCCATGGAATGGTAAGCCACAAAGTTTTTAATTTCCCCACTGAATGAAGTTGGTTATGACGCTAAGGTGATCTCAGAGCTCAAGGAAAAGCTGAAGCCATCATTTTGCTAGGAAAGCTCTTGAAGTATTTTATATGTTGTTGGTGTTGGATGTAATCTATTCAAGTCAACAATTTGGGATCACATAATTTGGGGGTCTAAAATTCATTAATACTTTTTTGCACTATAGAAGATGTTATTTTTATAGGACCTAATTTCTGCAAATTTTTGCAAATTTTGTGATTTGAGCTTAACATGAAAATCCCCCCAACACCCCAAAAAAAATCCACGTATCAATAAATGCATGCAAATGATCCAAGTGTGTACGGTCATAATACATGGAAAGTACATCAGCTTTTCGCTCATTTTATCACTTCATCTTTGGAGTAGACCTAACCCTCTAAAGGTAATGAAGAAAAAGTCCTGCTATATCACTCCAGAGTACTTCTGAGCTCATACAAACTGGAGAAAACTATCATGCTCAGCTCACGAAAATCAGATCTTCGCAAAATGGCATTTCTGACCTTTCACAAAAATTAGATCTTCGTGGAAAAAAAAAAACTTTTATTGTACCCGTGCCATGAGTTGCAAATTTTGATTTGCTTGATGAAAAGTTGTTAAGTGCACCTGAAAATTGTAATGGCTTGTTCACTACAGCCTTTCTTTCCTTCTATTGCAACAACTGCCAGTTTGGACTTGAGGAGATTAGCATCTGACACCAGTGATATTTATGAATCTGACCAAAAAGTCAGATGGATGAGATGCAAAGTGGATGAACATTTGAATATGGCCTTATGGTCACTTTTCTGTTACGACAACCTGGTATCTCGGGCACTCCATAGGATTCCCATTGAAAATTACTGCATGATCTACAGTAGAACCTCAATATAAAATATGCCCTGGGTGCAAGGCTGAAGGATACTTATGATTAAGATATACTGAATATCTGTACCTGTATTGAGTTTCCCATGTATTTTATGTGTGGACTCTGTACCATTGTTTACAATGACATAAAAGGTCTTATTTCACAAATTTCACAAATACTAGAAATAATGATATCAGTTTGTTCAGAACCGTAGGCTGATTTTGATAACATCGTTGTAATTCAGTAACAAGTACTAAATTTACAGCTTTGACCAGTTTATGGGTTAGGTCCTTTCTATTTTTAGCAATTGAAAATTCATCGTGCTTATCTGTTGGTTTTTTTTTTTAATGATGATGTGAGTTGTTTATGACTTGCTATTATATCCCAATTTTACAAGCTGAACCACATCTGCTTCATTGTTTTACATTGAGCAACAGATTAAGAGCTCACTCTCAGTTCCTCAAAACCTCAAAAAAGTGACTCAGGCAAATATGGAGTGAGTGTGACAAATTGATGTGATGTGATCCAGGTTTCCTTCAAACCATATTTATGAGGGAATGAGTGACACATGTCAAGTCAGACAATATGTACAGCCACCACATACAAATTCAGTTGTACATGTGAAGTAAGAACAATGAGATGGCTGCTCGGGAGACCGTCTTTTCACGTTTTTTTGGGGGTCTTTTTCTTCTTCAGCTGTGTGCTCTTCCAGATGCTGCATTTTTGACAACATCTGTATAAATGTTTCCCTGTCCTGTGTCATTCTTACTGCCAGATCCAGTGCTCACTGGCCTGGTCTCCTCTTTATCCATTCCTCACTTTATTCTTGCTCATCCTATGTGTCTTTTGGTGTTTTTTGCTGCCCTCTGAGATGTTCTCACCTATATGTGTGCCCTGATGTCTCTTCACAGTTCCAAAAAATAGTGGAATGTCTAGATATCAAACCCCGTGTATGCAAAGAATCCCACAATGTTGGATCTGATTATCATTTTATGCTTTTGTCTTAAAGCTGCTGCATGCAATCAGTTCTGTCAGATTGCTTTCATAAGTGTTGTTTTACCAAACAGTAGATGAGGGTTGAGCTGGATTGTGTGAGCAACAACAGTATGGCCATGTGCAATCCTTTTAGAACCCAACCTTTTTTTCAAAATACAGTAGTAATTTCAAACTAGTAAATGCAGTCTCCCAGCCACTTCAAGACAAAAGTACAAGAAAATTATATTTCTTTCATGCTGTGAACATAATTATGTTTATAACAGATCAGCCGGCTCACATGTCAGTGATGTAATATTCTACTCATTTTATTGAGAAAAGTTAGTGAATCATGTGAGTGTATTCAATTAGTGAAGTGTTGGATCATGCCTTTTCTTTTATACCCTGGACATGCCTGTAAGTCCCTTTGTATCATATTTTAGTCGTGACCTTAGGCACAATACTGTCTTGCAATTACATGTATCTACTGTTACTTGAAAATTCTTAGTTTTGAAATCGTTTTGTAATTTTGATATTTGCTTGAAGATAAAGCTCTCAGATCATGTAAAGTCACAAATTATGTCAGGCATTAAAATGCCTGATCATTAATGAGCAGTTTGCCTTGTAGATAGAGTGGAATTCTGTTTACCCAACCATTGCTTAATACAATTTTCTGCCTTGCTCACTCTCATTCAGCAACCATGAATTTTTTTTTTCATAAATTTTGGCCCGAGCTCCTTAATTCCGTGGTACTGATGTTAGTATGATTAGTGCTTCCTTTCAACTTTTATTGTCTTTTTTCTGATTTTTATAGGTCACATCACATCACAACTGTAACAACATCAAAACATTTACGACATTAACAGCATGACTTAGCTTTTCAGTATGCTTGTTAGTATTCCTATTAAAACCCCCGTCCTATTTCTAGAGTCAGAGACGGAGCTCTTCCCGCATACCCGGCTCCAAACAGGGAACCGCTAGGTTAGTGTGTGTCACCTTTTATAAAATTTCTCAAAACCACAAGGAGGCCGAGTGGTGACTGTTAGTTACTATAGTTGCTACATCCTATTAAATTATTTACCGGAAACAAGGACAGCTATAGACAGACAAGAATGAAAAATAAGAATACCGGGATTCAGATAGAGCTTCGAAAGATAAAACATAAATGTTGTGTAAGTAAATAGATTAAATGACTAAAGTAAATACGTAAATGGAAAGATAGAGGGATAAATAGATAAATAAATAGATAGATAAATAAATAAGTGCAGATATGCAGGTTTTATTAAAGGCATTTTCTGACCGCTCTACGTCGCTTGACCTTCATCAGGCCACAGAGCAGGTCAACTATGTAGAGGAGCCTTTCAAGCAACCATAATTTAATTGTTTTTTTCCTTATGAGAACCGCGCAGAATAACACAAAACTTTTATACAACACCCTCAAAAGCTTGGTCTGAATGGCATTTGTGTTATCAGAGTTCCATTGTCTGTCAGCTTTTAAGATCATTTCAGATAAGATAAACTTTATAATATAAATCTATTTGAAAATTTGCTTTGAACCAGTGCAGCACAGAGAATACATTAAAATCTATGTGCACATCTATGATGTTTGTTACTTTCTGCCTCCTTTTTAACTGTATTATTAGATCCTGGATGCCAGAAATTTTAAAAATATATTTTTCAAAAACATTGGAAATAAGTCTTCAGCATAAACAAAGCAGAAAACAGCTCAAATGACCAGCAAATCAACTATTTTTTCGGCTGCCAAAAGTTGTATTGAGCACAGATATGTATCTAGGACCTAGGGAAGTCATTCGCGCATAATAATACCTTCATATTTTATTTCGTCTTCAGGACACGAGGCAGTGTAATATTGACTTTTGTCACACATGGCTGTCAGAATGCTACTGGAGCATTCGATATTTGCCGAACATGGCAACTTAAGGGTTGAATACAGGTATATATGAAGCTTCCTGTTAGGAAAGATACTTTGATTCATCCCCAGGTTGATACCGGTATAGATATTTCCATTTTGATGTTTTTTTGGTTTTTTTTTACATATGTATGCATCATGTCATGTTTTTTATTGGAAGAGATAAACAGAAGTACAGTATTTGTTACGTAAGTAAGTTTACTTAAGGGTAGAACAAGGTAAAGAATTTGCTCTGTGTAGGTAAATAATTTCGAAAGAAAGTGCAAGTACTCTTTTTGTTTGCATGGATAGGATTCTTGTATACTTTGTTGCCTTGAATTTGTTTGTGTAAATAAAATAAAACAAAACAAAAATGACTGGAATGGTACTGAAATGGTCTGTGTTGTTGTTTTGTCTTCATTTTAAGTGTACATACGTACTTTTCTGTTATCAGTATTTGACTCTTTTAATTTCACACCAAATCCTAGTTTTTCTCCTGCCTTTCCTAATGCTTATGTCTGTTCATTCGTGAAACAGTCTTATTTCTTTCTGCCCATCCATCCATCCATCCATCCATCCATCCATCAATCCATCCATCCATTCATCCATCCATCCATCCATCCATCCATCCATTCATATTTTTATCTGTAACTGTGCCTGTCATTACCAGGTTGAGATCAGCAAGAAAATGAGTTTCACTGTTCGTGTTAGTTAGCGTCACAAGAGTTCACTTAAAATAACAGTGTTAATGTAGGCCTACTTTACTGAAATCTCGGACAACTGAACAAATAGAAAAATCCCCATCCAAAGACACTATTTAGTAATGTAAACTACTTCGGGAGCCTGACGAATTTCAGGGAAACTTATCAAACGACAACTGTTGCACCGATGAGAGAGGAAAAAGTGACAGAGAAGAAGGAATCAAAGACGACGACAACATGTGGCAATAGCAATAATATGACAAATTCTGAAATTACTCAACCAAACTGGACACTTGCAACTATGGTAAAGACAATCAGTTTCCTTTACATAATAATGAGTATAGGAAACACAAAACTTATTTATCCCGCCAAGATTTGGCCAGTCTTACAATTTCGTGTCATTAAATTTCTAGTGTTTCTCTGGGTTGGCACAATCAGAGGGGATGAGCACTGCACAGAGACACAGTTTTCACTCAGCCAGCATAATAATTGTAACTTCTGTCCTGTGCTAGACTTTACACAGATTACAAGGAAGCCTGACTTCAGCTTGATAAATGGCCTGACCTGAGTAAAGTATAGATCTAGATCTGTTTGTGAATCAGGTACTGTAAATCTTTCAAAACCATAACAGTAGATCAGCTCAAGAACCCACAACTCATGCAGGCATAAACATTTGCAAAGAAATACACTGTACAGAAGGACCTCGATAAAAAAAAAAAAAAAAGTTTGTCTTGATCATGCTAAGAAGAACTATCCTTGTTACTGTACTGTGATAAACTTAATCTCGAGGCCCACCTAAATAATGACGTGATACTAAAATAATGAATCCGTGCCTGTGAAATTCATAAGCCTACTTACTAACTAGGTATACTTATTAAATGAGTACCCCAGTAATGAAGTTCTAATGTGTACCTTGGAACATTTGTCACGCACTCCTCTGCCTAGCAAACTCTGATTCAAAAGTCCCAACTGTTCTGTGTCTTGTTTCTGATAACACATCATAATT
The DNA here is from genome assembly GCA_033807755.1 of Ellobium chinense. Classification (NCBI taxonomy): domain Eukaryota; kingdom Metazoa; phylum Mollusca; class Gastropoda; order Ellobiida; family Ellobiidae; genus Ellobium; species Ellobium chinense. The sequence continues at coordinate 225,835 of JAWQUT010000438.1, read as the reverse complement.
GTGATGCGAAGTGGTGGTGTGTGATCAGTTCCAATGATTTTTCATGAATGAACAAAGAACAAACTCCTAATTTACAGTATATACCACGTGGCCTCCAAAACTTTGCATAATTCAGAGTCAAGTAGTTTCAAGAGTTGAAAAAGAGATGGGGATAACATTTTCGAATTTTAGCCACATAAATGGACAGATATTGCCTGCAGTTGTTACAAGTTTTATTCATCTAGATGCTGTATTAAGTTTTGTGTCTCTGTGACAACGAAAAAAAAGTGTCCAAAAGTGACTTGCCGGTTACGGGAGCATGTAGCTGTTTGTTGGTTTTTTTTGTTTTATTTTGCTGTGACATAACCATACCGTCTAGGCCATTGAAATATGCTGTATTACTATTAGCAGATACAGTATTACCTACTGTACTTGCTAAGGTACCCAAAAATTCATCTGCTTAAGATTTAAATTATTGAAATTATTCAACGATGGACGATGGCATTAAGCAATTTCTTTTTGAGGCTACCCAACATAAATTCTCATCTGAAATTTGTCTTACAGTCATTAACACTTATTTTATACTATACGGATGAAATGGTTGCGATCTGTAACTAATAACCTGCACGGTGTTATGCTGTCTCCCGCAACGAAACGCCAAAATGACGAGTCATGACGCTACCACTCTTCATTCGTGGTGTTCACATACAGATTTCAGAAAACCTCTTCAACAAAAAGTTAGATTGTAGTCTCAAAACAAGAATTTCTCATGATGTGGTTACTTTCACTTTTCATATTCGCAACTCTTACATCTCTGACGATTGGGCAAGTATGCAAAATCTCCAATATTCAGATCGATAGCGAGGATGGAAGGCAGCAGTACATCGAACTCAATTTGAAGAAAGTAGATGCAGATGAAGATGGGTCCTGTCCTGGATGTAGCCTGAGCGATGATTCCAAAGCTGGCTATCAGTACAATCAGTGGTCCTCATCCCCTCCCAGTTTTAATTTAGTATTCACACCAGGGGAGCTTATTCTTGAGTGTGGTGAGTAAATAAACTGAAAAACAGACGAATGTAGTGTTCTTCCAGTAACATTCAGCATTTCACAGCAGATGATTTCTTTAACCCATTCAGTTAATTCAGTACCATCCATTGGTTCAGGCATAGAGGTATTGCTGGGGGGAGGGGTTGATGGTGGGGTTGGGGGTGGAAGTAGGGAAGGAAAAAGGAACGAATGAAATNTTTTTGTATCAATTTTAATAATTTTTACATCTATTTGAAGGAAAATGGCTGAAGTTTTATTTATAGTCAACTTTACATGAAAAAAATAAGAATACTGTTTGAAATCGTTAATCAAAACACTAGAATTTTTTTTGAAAAATCCGTTTGACGGGATCATGTAGACCTAGATCTAGATCTGCCTCGCTATCATCATCCCCGGCATCCCCAACGTCAGCAAATGGCACCACTAAAAATGTATTATCATCACTTTTACAAGCATTACCATCAGGAACAGTGTCATTGTCATTATAGTCATCACGATCCGCAGCGTTGTTGAGCTATTTCGCGAGGAATTCGAAGGCCGTTTCGCACTGTCGAAAATCGCTCTCAAAACATACGGTAGAGTATTAGAATAGCGTCCCTTGTGACTATAACGGACAGAATTTAAGGTCTTCTCTGATTGGTTGTTATTTTAGGCTACAACTCCGTATATTAAGCGTGTGAACGGAGCTGGAAATACTAGTGTTACTATCGGCCGGAATCGGCGTTTATGGTCCGCCGTTTATAAGGCGGAAGCGGCCGGAAGCGGGCGCTATGATACTGAATGGGTTAAATTTTTAAAAAAAGTTCTCAGTACTCAGTCTCAATACACAGAGAAAGGGCTGGCAAGATTTCAGCAGACAACAACCCGTTGGTTAGGGTTAGGGTTAGGAGTTAGGGGGTAAGGGTAGGGTTAAGGTTAGGGGTAGGGTAAGGGTTAGGGGTAGGGTATATCTTTAGTATGTTCTTATTTTGGGGGTTGTTGCCTGCGGAAATCTTTCCGATAGGGCCTATATTGTAGATCTAGACTAGATAATTATTACATCAACGAGAAAATGACTTGATGGAGTATGTTTTGATCATAAATATTTAGCTATTTCATCTCAGCTTCTGTAATATTTTTCTGGGAAGGAATTGCAAATGAGACTCACACCCCTGACCAAAACTCATGCCAACAACTTACAAGTACAATCCAAACCCTCCCCTTAACCTTACTCGTTAATCTAATCCTAATGCCCATCAAGACGGGAGCATTAGTCAAGACAAATCCTTACCCTAATGTCCATCAATTTAGGAGCTCAAGTTGTTAGTCTTAGTCTCATTTGACAATCCTAGCAATGCAAATAGCTCGCGCAGCGGCTAGACAATTTTCGTCCGATTCGCAGGCTTGTAGGCGGGCCGTTTTTCGGCAGTACTCTCGGAGGGGTTCCCTTTTACTAAATTCGGCTACTGCTTCATTTTTGCACCGACTGAAATGAAATTTGGTGTCCAATGAGAAAAAAGGCTGTTCTTTACTGTGAGCTTTGAAGCAGTTCGAAGGGATGTGTGAAAGCCGAGTAATCTTGTTGTGAACTTTGTGTATTCGTGCATGGAAAACTATACGGAGGAGAAACCTGCTTCAAACATCGGCTTGTAGATAAACATTTCTTCTCTTTTATTTATAAGTTTCATTGCATTCAGTTTTGTATTCAGCACGTAGTAAATTTTTTTGTGCTACCACCCCCTGTCGGATTATGGCACTTCAGGCAAGTCGGCAGCATGGGAATTGACCCCGCTAGTGAACTTAGCTGTGACCGTGCACTAAGGTCGCACGTGATCGCAGGCTTTATTTTCATTGGCTTAGTAAAAATATGGCGCTGTGGGTTATTCTATTATTGTTTGTGCCTTCTTTCTGCGCGCGGGGAAGGTAGGTTTGATACTAAAAACATTTAATTATTTCCAGTCTCTAAGAATGTGGAAATAAATTGACAAAGCCCATTTTATAAGTATACTGTATTTATCCATGAATTAAAGAAGGCATTTAAATTCAGTTGAGAGATATAAACATTCTCCCGCGAACTTTATGTTGTTTACACAGCATGCCGAGTTCCCTTTCATATAGACTAGTCCAAGGTCTATCGTAGCATTGTTATTGTTGTGGATTCATAGGTACATGTAATCGCTAGAGTTTTATTATTTGTTGTCAGCTTTGCGGAACTGGGCAAAGGCTTGGGGGTGTGCAAATGGCACACTGTTCAACAGCGATGCATCATGGCGGTCAGATCATGGCTTGTTGCAAATGCAGCAGATATTCAGAAAAAAATTTATTCAAAATAATTGCATGTAGGCCTAACACTTTTAAGGTGCGCTATTCTGTACTATCTTCTAATTGTTTTAAATGCAGAGTGGTTACCTGAAGTTTGTGCAAAAGGTGTTCTTTTGCTTGTACTTAGTACAATATCGTTGGTATTCATTCTGAAACTGTTAGGGCACTATGTTCTGTCATAACTTTACCTCATAAATTTGATAGTTTCTAAGCAGTCTGTCCGCTTGACATATCATTACTTTGAATTATTGTATCAATCATAAATTTGGTACAATTTATGAACTGTATGTCCAGATAAAGCCCTGTAGGTTCCAAATTTCATATGGAAATACCTAGTGAAACAAAAAAATTGTTGCTTTTCTACTGGATAAATTCATTTTTTTATGCTAATGTATGCAAATTTATGCAAATTATCCACAAACAGTGCTGGACTTCATCAGTGTGGTACATTTTCTGAAGTACACTGTCAAAAAACACATAACATTGCCAAGTTTCATGTGCAAGTATCAATATTTACTCTGTCTATTCCACCTTTTACTGGCAATTGTTGTCGTTTTCAATGCTAATTTATGCAAATTTATGCTTATAACTCATAAAGAATTAAATATATCACAAATCTGATGCCACCACTGAATTCTGTGTCACTTTTTCCATAAGAATGGAAAGTTTGGATGCAAAAGCCTGTGTTTTAATTAAATCATGGTACATTTGTTGTAAATTATTAGATTTTTTGCGGACACTTCTTCCAGTTTTTTTTGCTCTTTGTCTTTGTTAACAAATTGGTATCATTTCAAGGACCTTTAAACTGCCATAACTTTTTTATTTTTCAATGGATTTTGAAAATTTAAAAAGCTTTTTTCATGGCTCAACTAGCTGTATCAGAATAATGTGATTAAATTTCTATCTAGGGCATTTCAATTTTTTCATTTGCATTGCTAACAATCCTCTCATTTCTTTTAATATACCAGGCCTCCAAAACTAATGAAAATGACTGCAGAGTTGAAATTTACAGTCAAGCATCAGATAACTCAAATTCGTCAGGGCCACCACATTGTGTTTGAGACTGTCAAATTTCAAGAAATATATGAAGCATTGAACCTAATGATGGAGTATTATTGTTGAACATTCAAGGGAAGCAATAGTAAAATGTTGAAATTTTCAAATTAATCATGAATTGCATCCCTCCATTTTATGGGTGGTCACAAATCACATGGATCAAAGTCACAGTTCATTACATTTCATTTCTGTCCTATGAAAGTGGCACAGTGATGATGTACGGCTTACCGTGGACACACTCACACAGTACCATGCAATCTGTCTGTGCTCTCACATCACAAGGTCCCACACTGATCGTTCATTATGGCACATTTCACCCCTACCCAATCCCACATCAAGAGTTGGGCAGGATTTTGGCTAATTCACTGGTATCAGGTTGATTTTGTCTTTGCCCCAGTTATGCATTGTTACAGCATCAAGTTTTGCGTGAAAGAAGTGCACAGAATATAGAGAGATAAATTTGGGTCTGAAAGGTTTGATCATATGAACCATGTTTTCAAAGTATTTTTGCTTGGTTGTACTATGTTTTCATGCTTTATATCAATCAATATATTGAAATTGCCAAAGTCTGCAAAATCTTCTGCTTTCTGTTCCCCAAAGTGTACAACACACATGAAGTGAAAGAAAACAGAACAGATCCAACTTTTTTCAAACACAACAGCATTATCAACTTGGCCATCAAGAATCAACACTGATGTTTGCCTTTAAAATCTGGTAGAATGTAGGCCTGGCCACATCATTCTCAAAATTAAATCCACAAGCCCATACATTAGTTCATGTTACACAGGGCATTCTTGATATTTCACACGCTGTAGTGCTCTAACTCCATCTCCTGTATTCTGTTGTTCTGTAACTCCACTCTTATATTCTGTTATTCTGATATGGAAGTCAAGATCATCCACTCTTTTCTGTATTTCTGTAAGCCCAAAATCCATTCTTCTTTTTTTGAGGGGGTGCAGGGATATGTGGTGATAAGAAGAAAACTCTGAAGTATAAACATTTCAAAGATTTTCATGGTCACTTTGCACCAATGCTCTTCTACTGTTCGCTTTAGAACTCAGCGTGTCACACTAAAATGTGAAGCAGAGCTGCAAATATAAATTCTTGAAAATAAAAATTGTCATCTGTATCTTTATGACCACATGCACTACATTGTCACTGGATTGCAGCCAGCCCAGGTAATTGATGGATAGTAGCTAAACCTTGTTGTCCCTGAGGGGGCATAGGACCAGCACAGTGCTTGACCAGCACAGTGCTTCTCCAGCACAGTGCTTCTCCAGTGGACTGTATGGGGCACTATCCATTTGGTCAAACTGTGTGGATCGCCTGTCTGTTCAAGTTCACCCAAAACTGTTCTGTTCCATGTTTGTAATAAACAGTCAGTGAATATTTGATTACAGCTGTCATAATGCTATGTTCCCATTACTGCGAGAACTCCTGGTCATGTCACTCTGTTACACTATGTCATTACTTGACTATGTAAGTTGCCCACTGACTGCTTTGATATCAGCTGAGCTAGTCTGTCATTAGCTTCTCATAACAGGGCAGGATTTGATAAGATAGACCAACATTTGCATCGCTTGTAGAAAGTAGTTTGAGCAGCTAGATCTGGTTCCAGTGCCACAAGAGTCATATTGTGGGTAACATGATGATTTTAGTGCTTATATCATTCTTTTGCCATTGCATTTTATCATGTTTGTTTTTTGCATACAGATACTGATGATATAGATTCTGCTGATCTCCCTCATGGATTGTGTGCTAGAGCTGGTTCAGATATAGATGATATTTGCAGCAACAACGTTTGCAGCTTTGATGATGTGCAGGTAGGATTTATCAAGACCACCAAGCCTGATGTTCTGTTAACTTTGTGCTTGCAGTAGCTTACGTATGAACAGAGCTTGTAAAAGGCATGAATAAGAAGACAACAATTTGTTGAAATTTATGAAACATGAGGTGAGTGTGTCTAGTTTAACTAGTGCCATGGAGTTTTAATCTTATTGTTTGTTTTATATGCACATTAAACCTGTCTTCTGCCTTCCCTTTGATGAGTGATCCCCTCAGATCTAGGTACACTTTTCCTGTTTATCGACCATTTTCTCTTTAAATCTGACCTCCAATCAGCAGTCCCTCTGATCGCGATGCGCGGGCACCGATCAAAGAGCCCTTTCTCACTGTAATGAGCGACCACGTCTGCCCTATACATTTCCCAAGTCGGACAGTCTAAAAATCACTACCCAGATCTGCATCAAAGAGCAGAGCCTATGGCACGATGACTGTGGTGGTAGGGAGATAAGGGTGGGAGGAAGACCATGTCTCACATGTAACTACCACAGATGTAATACTGGTTACACAATATTAGACCTACAAAGCCCACATTGCCCCCTCATTTTTGGCAGTGGCATTGTAATCACGACTACCGACTAGTGTAGCAGACTGGACACCTGGTAGCTCATTTAGTGCAATCAAAAAGCCGGAGTCTAAGACGAGTTCAGTAATGGTGCCCAATGGCGATGAGTTCAGTTGCGAAGGTGAAGTCCATGCCCCTGGTACGGCCACAAGGCTAAGCGAATCTACCTTCCCAGGTGCTCTCTTCAGCAGGCAGTAAAATCCACAGAAGAAAAAGACCACACAAACAACATTAATCTAGCTTTAGAAGTAAAGAAAGGAAAGTCATGAATAAAAAAAACAAACTTCTGTGGTTAGGATTAAACTGCAATAAAAAGGCCTAACAGCGGATCTCTACTGAGTGGGACACACGGGACTTTGCAAGGAATGGACATTGAAAGTCCCTATAAAACATCCCCTCAGTGATAAAGGACCACCTGTGATGTAAGGACATTTTTCTGAGTTCCCTTGAGTGTCCCTACATCACAGGTTTTACTGTATTTCTTTTTTTTTTTTTTTATCTTGTCTCCTTTTTGTTTGCAGGATTTAGCAGAGGTACTTGAAGCAAAGCATCTGTTACCAATGAGCACTGGAAATGAAGAACTTGATCATAAAATTGGTGAGGCATTTTATGACTTGTATTTGGTTGAAAGTGGTTCTTTTTCATTAATGTCATTAATACTTTCTGTGTCCCAATAATTCATCAGGTTTTAATGAAACCAAATTGTCAGGTGCTTAGTTTGTAATAAAAATGTCCCTTTGACTTAAAAGTAGCCATTTCTTAGTGAACATCTCTTTTGCATTGCCAAGATGATATGGTTTGTGAGGTAAAACGTACTCAATGATTAAAGATGAGTTCTCTGTAATGCCAAACTGTTATCAGTCATTTTTCAATGGTCCCTCACAAAAAAAGCTAGTAAACATTCATCAGATTTATTTTTTTTTATGTGTCTTTTGATTGTATTATAAATATTTTCTTTTACAGCCATGGGTATTGTGCTGGTAAATCTTGGGAATGTGGATAAGGCCATAGAAGAGTTTACATCAGTATTAAATGTAAGTAGCTGGGCAGTGATTGGCAATGTGGAGAAAGTTTTGGTCATAATAGTGATTACAAGTGACAGCTTTATATAAAGCATTTAATCCTTTTGTCATGAGAAGAGCATGATGAAAAGCAGCTGGATTATTTTGTTGACATCACAAACTTCTGGGTCATTCTTTAGTGGATCCCTTAAGTGCTTGACTTTTGGTTCAAATTATCTGCGTTGATCATTAGGTTGCTCCCCACAAATCAGATTGTATGCAGATTTTGGTATCATTTTGTTAAATGTTAAAAACTGGTTCTGATGACATATTCAGAATTCGTGTGCAGGCCATAAAACTTTTTTAAAAAATGTAATTTTTTTATGAGGATTCAGGTCTCATCAGGTTGTTGATAAAAATACTGCAGAGGTGATTCCATACATTTCCAGATCTCATTTATGTAGAATGTGACATCATGTTGACAAAAGTGAGATATCAGGAAAGAAATAGAAGTAAGAAGGGTAAAATAAGAATGCAGTGAAAACAACAGACACTATCTGAATAGGCAAATTGAATGTGAAAAACAGTTCAGTTTTACCTGAATGTAAACTAATTCTGTTTTCTTCCAAATATAGATACTGAATTTTCCATTGAATATTTGCCATTTGCAGGTCAATTCTAAAGCAGCTGTGGCTTATTTTGGCCGAGGGGCAGCTTATGCCAGGAAAGGATTACAGGTTTGTTTGTATTTTTGTTATCTCCTTGTTGTTATCTGAGGAGGGTTGTTTTTTTTTTTGCTTGGATCAGACTCTTAGTTCATGTGTGAAAAATTAGAATAAATGCATTCAACCTTTCCAAGACTGACTCAAACCCATGGATGTGGCATGGGCTAAATACAAGCACCAGAAAATACACAGTTACAGATAATATCAATAAAAATGATAGTATGTCATTGCAGACTCATTGCACTGTATTTAAAGAATGCATTGCCAGTTGCCTTTATTTTTGTCATGATGTAGACTTTGTAGAGCAAAATCATAGTCATTTGAGCAGTGAATTTATATTTAACCGAATGTGTGATTTTGTTTGTCCCAGGATATTTCAGTGGCTCGTCAGGCCCTTGCGGACTTCAATAAAGCCATACAGTATGATACCATTCACTCCAGGCCAGATATGTACATTCACAGAGCTGAGGTGAGTTGTGCATTGTGCATTCACCATTGGGTAAATTATAATACTTTCTCTCCATTATCTGAAGACATTTTCAAGCGTTAAAATAACTTGCCGCCATTCTTAAACTATAAAGGGTCTTAAGTACATCTGCAGTCTGTAAAGTTTTCCTTAGTGTGATTGTTTGAAGTTGACCTAAGACCTAGCTATGTCTGACATGGTTGAACTGTGATGCTAACACAAATGTGAGTGATACTGCTGAAAGTGTTTGTGAAGGAGGAGGCATGGTGTCATCCATTACATTTTAAGCACCTGTACAAATAAAATTTGCCTATTATTGTTAATGTCAAATATGACAAATACCTCTGTTCGTTTTCTTTCTTCCACATATATTCAGGTTTTACTGATGATGCAGAACTTTCATGATGCTTACATTGATGCCACCACTGCGCTAGAGATGAAAGCCATGCCCAAGATTTACTTCTTACGGGGGATCATCAGTTTACTGCTGGAGGTCAGTTAGCCTTTGTTTTTTTTCCAGATAGTTTGTATGTATACACTCAAACACACCCATTATAAAATTTATGTAATACCCCAAAATATTTCATAGAAAACATATTTCATAGTATCCATAGGTCTTATCAAAGTGTTTCATACTATTGGACATGGCAAATGTTTTGGAGAAGAACTTGTGTCTTAAAAGTGTTTTCTTGCCATGTCATGCTTTGCAGCTGATACAGTGGAACTCCACAAATTTGAACTCTAGGGAACCAGTCCATAATTTCAGGTTCATGAGACATTTGAGCTCATGAGTATATTTGGGATGTGTAAGTAGGACATTACAAAATGAGTATGGAGATTTTTTAAAAATTTTTTTTTGAGTACCTGATAAGGTTAAAAGTTGTGAGGTTCATTGTTGTTGTTTTTGTTTTTGTTGATGTTGTTGTTGTTGTTGTTGCTGTGACACGTTGCGTCATTGCAAAATGGACATATACTAACTTTTCAACCCCCATTCCCAGCAGTCTTGTTAGGATCCGTCAGTTGACTGAGCAGCATCTCTGTTGGTGTATTGTCTGCTTAATTGATTCTGTCCATCCAACTGATCCCCTCCTTTTCTCCTTGAAAAGAGTCGTACTTTATGCATCAGGATACCTGAATTCTGAACTGAAGAAGTAGTGGCATCTGTGTCTCAAATGGTAATGATGTGGCGCCACAGATTTTCAGTTTCATATGAAATCTCTCAGTGGTACAAAATCCAACTCATGAGTAGCAGTTACATCTGCATTATTTGTAAAATGCTAAGATTGTTCTGATTTTACATGATCCCATATATAGCTTTTTGCAGGGTTCTATATTCTTTTGTTGTTGTTGGTGAATATTTTTGTGGCATAACCTTGGGCTTGAACTTTATGCAGCAACTGTTTTTATATTTGCAGAATTTTGCTGATGCAGAGAGTGACTTTAGGAAAAATCTGCAGTCTTCAGATGAAAAGATCCAGTCACTGTCCCATTTCCACCTGGGTCTAGCATTATACTACAGAGGAAAAGTGCGGGTATGTAGCATCTTATCTTCATGAAACTTCCATGATCAGCCCTGGCTATTAGCATGCCCACACAGAGAAAAGGAGATAATGAAAGATTAATGAGATAATGAAAGATTAATTTGTTGAATTATACAGATTACTAATTGACCTGAGGCCAAAAATGCACCCTATTTTGTTCTTTTTTGTTCTGTAATCTCAGGCGTTATATTCTGCATAAGTGTAGACTTTAGTGTTATAGGGCAGTGATGTCTATTTCTTGGCAGTTTGTTATGCCTTTAATTTTACTTGGTGCTACTTTTTGTAACCTTACATATCTTTACATTGTCAGGTCTTAATCGTTTGCTTCCCTTTTTTCTCATACACGTTAGCACAACATTCTTTCAGGTCACCCAGCTCTCCCCATGTACCTCAGTATCTAGCCAGTCTGGAGTTTGCTAGACATGGCATCAGTTCTAAGTTTAAATTGTAATATGAAAGCGATGTTTGTGTTAAGCCAATATCAACCAATTTAATGTATGTTTTCAGAATGCTGTTGAAGTGTTTAAGGAAGTGCTGAAGGAGAATCCTGACCACCTAGAAGCAAGTTTGAGTCTGGCTCAGGGTTTCAAGTGAGTATGCACCACATGGTACAAAACTAACTGCAGTAGAACCCTGATAACATGAAGTTAAAGTGGCCAGCAAAATCTGGGCAAGTTAAGCAAGTTTTGGGTTATGTTTTCACAGCATAAATACTAAGGTAAAGAAAATATTTCATGATAATTGTGAGTGTCGAATTGAATGTGTTGTGCTTTTGAGCTATGTGTTGTCGGAGATCATCATATATTGTTATATTGTTATCACCTTCAAATGAATTATTACTTAATGTAATCTTCATGCACCCCACCACCAATGGACAATGAGAGAGAAAATTGTGACAGCAATGACTTTTTTTTTTCCTCTCTGTTACTTTGTCCTCTTGCAGCAGTGAGACAAATGTTGTGTTTTCAAAAATGCCCTGGAACTCCTTATCAGGTTGCTGAAAGTATTTTACTTCAAGAAAATGCAAAACATTATGATTTTTCAGTGATTTTGAAACCTCGACTTTAAATGTTAGATAACAGGTATTCCTTATTATTGAACATGTGCTCATTATTCAGGTGAAGCTTGATATTGAGTATGTCCCAGTAATAGGTATGCTTTTTTCCTTGCACCTGTTGTCAATTTTCATGACCTATGGATCTACTTGCTCATTCATTTTTGTTTACTGCCGTGGTATTGGCTTAGATACATTCATACATATTGAAGTTTCCAGTTGAATCAGTTGTAAGTGGACCAAAGGTCAGATTTATGTATGTCTATATATTCTTATATATATATGAAGTCTAATTATTAACCACTAATACAGAATTAAAAGTCGGCCTTGTTTTTATGATTGATGTATGTCTTCAACATTTCAGAGAGCTTGGCAACACCAGAGCTGCCCTGAGCAAGTTTAACCAAACCCTCCAGCTTCAGCCTGATAACACCATGGTTTACAATCTCCGTGGTAACATGATATACAACAGTGGTGACCCTAGAGGAGCTCTTGTGGATTTTGAAGTAGGTTTCTTGACTTCATCTTACATGTAGTAGTTATGCCAATAATATTTCTTTTAGAACTGCAGCTGTTCATAAAAGAGAAGTTAATGTTTAATCACGAAGAAGCACAGATTTTTCAGAGGGTAAATTCTGTTATGAAGCATATTTGGTTTTATCACACTGTGAAGGACTCAGATCACCTCAGCCAGTAAGAAAAATAATAATAAAAAAAAACAACCAACTATTAGCATCATTAATTAATCATTATGAATTGTCTTTTAATAACCTTTATGATTTGTTATGTCTGTTGTTCATGCAGAAGTGTGTGCAACTGGATCCTACCAGTGTCAACTGTCAGTATATGAAAGGAGCTTCCAAAATTATGGTGGGACAGTTCTATGATGGAGTGAAAGACATGACAAAGGTTTTAATTTTTTCTCTTCTTTTGTCATAGTTTTTTTTTATGTTTTTCCCTCCTCTTCCTTGTTCTTATTCCTTCCTTTCCTTCTTTTCATTCTCGGCTATCATCACTTGATGTAAAGATTCACTTTTTGGGAACAGCTTTGCACATTTTCTTTGTTTTACTTGGGATGGAGGGGTGTATAACATTACTTCTGTACCTTATTTTATTTCACAATAATAAATATAATAAAGACAATTTTCCTCTGAAGATAATGATTTAATCAGTTATGCAGTTTATAAACCTCGTTTCCAGGCTGATACCCACTCACACGACTTCACAAAACTGTTATCCTAGCAGGCTTGATTAGTCTAGGACTTCCTCAACTCGCTGAGGAGCATTTAGTGCCACTACCATTCACAAGTGCTGATCACTAACATTTTGACAGTATTTTCACTGCCTCTAGCTAGGTACCTATTTTATAGACAAGAGGACTGAGGAAAATGTGAATGAAATGCTTTTCTAAGGCACTTATAACACGACTGTGATTGGAAATCAAACCTACAATTTCTAGATCTTGAGTCTAATAGTACCATAATTATTTGGCCATGCTGCTCCACACCATAATTTCAATTTTTCAAACTAGTTTCCTGGAAATTAAGATTGAAGGTTTGACTGTAGTTCAAGATTATGAGATTCTGCTGTAGCTCTTGAGTTGACTCAGGCTTTGTTAACACTTTGTTATCCACAGAGTCAGCCTTTTCAAGATGTATATTGGATAGATAGTATGCCTGTCAGCTTCTGATTTCTGTATCATCAATCCCTTTCACATCACTTACATCTCTCTGTCTTTCTGCCTTCTTTGTTCCCCTTAACCATCTATGTGCTTTTATTCTGCATTGATAAGCTGACCAGTCAGACTGCCTTTGCCAGAACAGTGCTGGATGCTGATACTGAGTCTTCTTGCAGGATAGCTAGTGAATTTTCTTTGCTCATCTAATCAGCTGGATGACTGGTACTAGGTGGACACAAACAAAATATCTGGGAGATGTCTGCAAGGACACATAAATTAAGAAGAATCTTGTTGTCTGTATGAAGAAGAGGATAAAATGAGAAGGGGAGAGGAGGAGAAAAGAGCTTTTTTGGTAGACAAGATTTGTACAGGTCATCAAGAGGCCTTGAGGGTCTTTTAGTGTGTAAATGAGATTTCAAAGCTTTGAAAATAAGCTGTAATTTGCAGTCTGTGTAGTGTTAAGTTTAGGCACTACATTTCTCCAAAGAGCATCCCAGAGCCTTGTATATGTTGGGATGACAGAATGCCGAAAATTTTTGGAAAACTGAAAATCACATGAGGGGAAAAAAAGATAAAGAAGCCACATTTTAACCATCAAGAGAATACAAAGGAGGACAAACAACACCCATTTTGAACAAAGACCCATTTGTTGATCTTGTCCAGAAATTTTGCCATTAGCCATAGCCAGCTAAAAAATTCTTGATGAAATCTCAGCAGGATATGTCATGAAGTTTTAAAACATTACATTCATTTGTCTTGCACTAAAGCACTCAACTTTTGCATCTCCTTTGCAGCTGATGGTCAGTAATATTCCCACTATCAAGGCGTCTCCAGAATACATCAAGGCTCATTATCTTAGAGGTAAACATGGAGCATGCGTGTCATGTAGGCTGATTCTTACACCAGGCTGTACTTGTGTCTGTTTAGTTACAACCCACTTTATCACAGTTTTGCGTTATTGTAGTGTTTTGGGAAACCAGATTAGTTTTCACAATATAGAAGAGTTGAAAACAAGCGACTTCTCTGCTTCATTAGAACATTTAGTTTCTCCCATTGAGTTGCACTTAAAAGGTATCGTAGGTAGATAAGATAGGCACCATATATGCTCATAGTTTTGAGCCTCAGCTAAATACATTTATGTTATTTGACTCATTCAGTTAGAGTGCTCTGAGGATGGGTGAATATACGTCTATACAACTCATTTAATTCCTCTGTAACCCTGTCTGGTTTATACAATCAAACTTAACTTTTGAACTGAACTTTTGAGCTTGGCAGCTGAATGCTGGGAAATCAGCTGGCAGTGGACTTTGCACCAAGTTCTTGATATTGAAGACAAAGTCCCTTATGCTCAGTTCATTTCCAGCAATTGTTAGGTCTTATATAATATATTGATATAGAAATACAGAACAAACAGTTACCTCCAAGAGAGCTTGAAATGGCCACACAAATAGCCACAGTGAGTCAAAGTAATGAAGTAGAATTCATGTAAATTATATGTGTTTAGTCATGAATTAAGCAAATCTGTGTTCAGTACTACTCATAGAAAGGGTACAAGAGATCAGCAAAGGTTATTGAAAAAAAAAGCACCCAAAATCTTATATTCTGTTGTTCATTGGTTTAAGAGATTATGATTATATTTACTTTATGTTGGATGACAAGATGATCAATCATGTCTCCCTTATGAAAATATATTGGGCATGATTTCTTAGCACTGGACGTCTGCATTATCCTTACTGTGAAATAGCAGAAGTGTGAAGAAAGAGAAAAGAACCTTATTGTAATACCTTTCTCTTTTTTGTAATCTCTTTCAGAATATGCTCGCTATGTCCATAGTCGCCTGGACAGTCCAATATCTTCCATTCAGCCAGATGTGGATTTTACTCCTGAATATTTAAATCACTGGGTGAAACTCAAAAAGTTTGATCTTAAAGTAAGTATGAAGTCAAGCTGAGCACAGTTAACTGTGAAGTTGTTATCATACTATTTGGCTAACTGCCACTTTACCAGCTCCAAGGTTCACATTGACCCAATCAGACCTAGACCAGCAGAAAAACTGTGCTCTGAAATCCTCGGGGAGTTAAAGTTTGAAAAGAATTGAAAGCCAAAGACTAACTCTGTGAATGAACAGTTTCAAGTGAAATCCAGTATTAGTCTCCCTTAATATATGGGAGCTGCTGGTGATGATTCTAGTTTTAAAGCCATATTTTGGTTACAGTAACAAGTAACAGTATTTTCAGTGGGCATTGACAGTCCTATGGAACTGAATCAGTTGCAGGTGTTGTGGAATTTAAATGGTTCAATGCATGGCTTTGACTGTGTACCCCTATCGTGGCATTCTGAAAATTTCATTTCTGCTCTGCATACCCATCCAGCAGCTATCAAACAATAATCCTGCTCTTTCTTCAAGTTAATCAGTTTAGTAATGAATTTGTCTCAAAGATAAGATACACTTTATTGATCTTTTACAGGAAATTTAGGTGCAAGAGATACGACAATACACACAAGAAACCAGGAGTACTTATTCATGTCGTCACATGGCAACACCATATCAGTTTTTGCATGGAAGAGTGTACAATATTTTCTCACCATGTTATTCTGGTCTTGCTAATAATTTCTCATTTCATCAGTTAAAAAAAAAAAATTATTTTGTATAAAATTAACAGAGTACACTTATGTAGTTGACATACAATTAAATACTGTTTATTAATTTGTTATTTTCTATTGTTCAAGAATTATAAAGAGCAGCCTGGATTGCAGCCTGATATAAGGTAATTTTTTTGCAGTAGTGAAGTCTTAGTTTTTGTCTTTCAGTCAGTATCAAATCATGATTTGGAGATATATCGTAATCAGATCATAAAGTTTAATCTTTTCTTAGAAATTCCACAAGGTTTTTTTTGGCTTTTAATCTGTGGGTGACCACTGAGTTGATGATAGTTCTTTTCAATTTGTTTATCAAGTATTTAACAATATGCCTTGTGGTCACGCTTAGTAGTTTATTGTCATTATTAATTTATTATTTTTATTAATATTATACTTAGATGGAAATTGTTATCATTGAATCAAATTTCCTGATCCTTTGGCTACAGGTAATTAATATAAATGATACCTGTATGGTAGTTGTATAACTTTACAATCAACAACTCTCAGGTTCTGATCTTGTCTATTTCTGAGACTTTTATCTTTCTTTTCCTGCCTGTTTCCATTCTCATCTGTTTCCAATCTCACTTGTTTCCATTTCCATCTGTTTCCATTCTTACCTGGTTCCTTTCTCACCTGTTTTTGTTCTCACCTGTTTCCATTATCATCTGGATCCATTCTCACTATTTTTATCCTCACCTGTTTTCTTTCTCACCTGTTTCCATTCTCACCTATTTCCATTCTCACATGTTTCTATTCTCACTTGTTTCCATTCTCACCTGTTTCTATTCTCATCTACTTCCATTTTGACCTGTTTCCTTTTTCACCAATTGCCATTCTCACCTGTTTCCATTCTCACCTCTTTCCCTTCTCACCTCTTTCCATCCATATCTGTTCCATTCAGGGATGTGAACCAGCTCAGTGAGATCCCATCAAGCCTGGAGTCTTTAGTGTGCAAAGCTGAAGCCTTAGGTAAACTGTCTCAGGTCAGTGTGGATGGCATTTTACCCAACAGGCGGCTCAACCTGGCCATGGGACTGGCGTCCATCCACGTTGCACAGTATTTTGAGGTGAGCTCTGAACATTCAGACTCTTACAAAAACATGACAGTGTTTTCTTGATTAAGATGGCCAGTTGGTCAACACAACAGATAGTCCCTTATCTTGGTCAAGAATATAATTTCTACAGCTAATGGCTAGCATAATGTCAAATTTTTATCTTAAAGAATAGGAGCATCTACAGATTCTGTCATACATAAGTAAATGCTGGTGATCAAGACAATATGCCTGCATGGATAATTAAAATTTATCTTGTCTTATTGACTTATAATATATATAAAAATGAAATGCTCATCCTTGTCATCATATCCACAGGCTAAATGGAAAGAGCTCAAAGTGGTTACAAAGTCTAGTCAAGGTGAGTTGTGGAATTTTCACAAACAATTTAAATCATAAAAGAAGTCACATTTCATGTGTAGTCATGTGAGAGCACCAGTCATTCTCTTTTCCAGACTCATATTAACAGTGGACAGATATTACAAGTAATGTTTCTATATATGCAGATGTTCACAATAGAATTAGTCGAAAAAGACATTGATTTAGGTGGAAATAGGCATGATTTAGGTGAAGATAGGCAGCATCTGCCTTGTCATGCAGTGTTCTTACACAATGCTCTCATTCACGTGTCAATGCAAATCACAAACATAACAGTTAACATAATTGTTATAACCCTGGTCTTATTCTCCAAATCAGTTGGATGGCATAATGGTGAAAATTGGAGAAGTAAATTCAAAGACACGATATAACAAAGATTAAATTTGGTTATATCATGAAAAGCAATCGGTGATAAAATATTGTTACTGCTTTAAAAGTGAGTCTCCTTTACTGATTTTACCACTAGCATATAATATTTCTGTTCACACAGAAATCAATAGGCAGCTATAAAATGGTCAATGTCCATAGTTACCCAGAAAGTCATTTAATCTTTTAAAACCACCCTCTTTTCTTCCTGTGTCCAGATAAAGTAATTTACAGTTGGAGAGAGTTGTTTACAATACCAGTGTACTATAGAAGACTTGCCAGCTTGGACCATACATTCCTTTGGGTGGATTCCTTGCCAGATTATAAAACCAAGGACGGCTATAGATCAGACATTCCATTTGTAAGGTAAGACTAGACTGTCATGGGCCATTCTTATTATTATTTAACTTTGCTTTAATTAAGGACATTCAGAGTCTGGAAAAAGAAAGCATTTCCCTTGTTTTAAATTTACTGCCAAATGAAATTCTAGTGAAATTCTACAGAGAGTATTAAATCTTATTCACAAATCATTTCCCGGTTTGTTTAGAGTGACTGCATCCCTCACGAGTGATTAGAGGGCTGCAGGACTGTAATTCAAAAGAAACTTTTATGAGTAATAAATTTACCTTTGTTTTATTTCAACAGTACTAATTACATTTCTTTATCATACAATAGACCTTAACAAACTGAATTTCAAGGGAACTGGCTCAGAAATTTGATCTTCTGAGAAAAACTTAATGGTCAGGAAGTTCTTCTACATTGTTTCCTAGGGATTAGTATCCCAAATGTGCAGGGGAGATAAGAGAAATATGTTTAACAGATATATACTGAGAGAGCCTCAGAAGAATCTTTTTGTGGCAAACCAGTGTTTGGGTCCCTTTACAACCTGAAATGCTGAGGGAAGTGGGCCACAAAGAGGTCATTACTTTTGGTGTCGCCCTCGTTTTTTTTGTTTTTTTTTTCAATTAATTATAGGTTCTTAATCCACCACTGTCACTGCTTTGCTTTATGTTTTTACTTTCCCAGGGGATCAGTGACAAACGCCAAAGTGACCCCATATTATGAGTTGGCTTTCAAGCTGGCTAAAACAATGTTGGAGCACTACTCAGGGTAAGATCAGGCAGCATATAGCCAGGCACAAAGTACACTCCAACATGTCCAGTGCAGAGCCCCCAAGAAATCTTTGGCATCTTTGAAACACTTTTTGGGTCCAATATGAACATCGGGTTTAATGAGTCCAGTGGATAGTACAAAATCTGTTTAGCTCTTCCAGGCAGGCATTCCATATTGGCTTCTTTGGATGACTTCTGTAAAGCATTATGTTAGCCTCTTTATCTAAAAAGATAAAAGTACAAGTGATTGCCCTGGGAGGCAGTGTCAATAAATCACTTTATGAAAATATGGGTTTATTTCTTACCAGTATGGGTCTATTTCTTACCCATGAATGCCTCCCAAGAACTTCTTGTTTTTTCACTGCATGAACTGGATAACTTAGGTACCTACAAATGTCTTCAAATGCAATTCAGCAGTGCTGCCTGTTTATGTTTGTGCGTACTCTTGTGAAACAAAAACAATATCACTATATTGCTGAGAAGAAATTTTGAGAATACATAAGATATTAGTGCTCTGAGATTTCATGCTGTACTAATCATATTTCTTTGTTGTACAGCAGATCCTCCCAAACTGAGTTTCTGGGGAACTGGCTCAGAAATTTGAACTTCTGAGAAATACTTAATGATCAGGAAGTTCTTCTACATTGTTTCCTGGGGATAAGTATCCGAAATGTGCAGGGGAGATAAGAGAAATATGTTTAACAAATATAAAAAGAAAAAATGCATAAAAGTGCCTATGAATGCCTGGAAGTGTTATGAAATTACCTTGAGCATCGGTGAATTTTGTACTAAGCATATTTGGGTGTATTGGCACATATGGCATGTTGCCCCCCCCCCCCCCCCCCCNCCCCCCTTCCCCCCGACCTGTTGACTTTAAGCTCTGCCAGAGATTGTAGAAGCCAGGACTTGACCCCAAAAGTCATCATTTGGAAGGAAGATGAACATATCACTTGATCAGGAATAGTTTAAGGACACTGATGTTGCCTCCTCAAGAGCTCATGCTAAGACATGTTCTCAGCTTGGAAGCATAGTCTAAGTGTGCTGAGTCTGACCACTGTGCTAAAAAAAAATGGTATCTACAATGTCAATGTCATGTGTTGCCTGTTTGTGTTAAGGTTTGTGACACCTATTAGAAGGGCAAATCACTGATTGTGTACAACCCAATTAATCCCCTAATATATAAAATCCCCCTTTTTTGGGGCCCTGCCAGACAGTGTTAGGGTGTAGAAATGTGTAAAATGACCTGTGATCTAAATAAAGCATCCAATTTTAAAGTTTCAGGTACAATTTGATCCTTCTAGATAAAAAAATAAAATGTGTAGACCTATGTATTCGCACGCGGTCAAAACCAGCCAAATGGAAATTTGGGGACCAAATCAGAATTTGAGGTGATCTTTTTCAAAAGACATTTGTGAAAAATTTTGGGCGTTGACCCCCCTTTTTCTTCCCGTTAAAAGATCGGGCAAAAGAAGTACTTTAACCTCCATGGAAGAAATTTCCCCAAATCACTGTGATATATTTAGAATAACACAAAATGTTAATAGGGTCAAAAGAAGAAAAAACGATAGGTGTCAAAGACCATAAGAAGGAGGCCAATGAAATGGGAGACAAATGCTGAAATACCTCCTTTTTTGTGCATTACACTACTTGCCTTACTGCGGTAGATTACCAGCTGGGGAAGTCAAAGATACCATGGGTATGTTTGTTTTTTCATCATCAGATGCACTGAAAATATTTCATAAATTTCTTCATTTTGACCCTTCTATCCTCAGAGAAGGAGCAGTAGCCTATCCAGGACTGAAGGAAGATATTGCCAAAGCTGCCACCTGTGAGGATTTACTAAACGTGGCACGGGTAAGAAGATGCTTCCTTCATGTACTCTACAACTTGAGCTCCTTTATATGACACTAAAGCATTTCTAAGAATTCCATATTTCCTCTTTCTAACTGCTCTGACAATTTTGTCACTCTCTTGATTGTTGAGATGTTGTTGGTGATAAGACAGTATTAAAGTGACTATTAAGTTCTCTTCACAATCATGTGTACATAAGGTTTCTGTGAAAATCTGAATATGGATAGAATTGAAAAAAAGAGAGCTAGCTTTGTTCTCTTTTTATTGTAAGAAAGATCATGTGCAGAAAAACCATGATAACAAAACCACCCATAGAGTAAGTACTCCATGGATCACACTCTTGAACTTGACAGAGCCACTAATGGGATTGGTACAGTTGGCCTGTTAACCAGGTGGCCAAGCTAACCAGAGAATGCTTTAAAAGAGTTTACTGTGTTTTGATTTCAGATACCTTAAAGCTTTAGTTATAATCGTCAGCTTCGTATTTTTCCATTTCCAGCGGCGGCAAATAAACCCACATGGCTTCCTTGTGTCAACTCAAGTCCCATCCCTACTGCGAGTGAAAGAAGATGACAGACTTGATGGAGGAGTGTTGGTTCTCACTGAAGATCTGTGAGTTTTCTCTGAATCTTTACATGCCTAAGGAGCCAACAGTGTATGTGTTTGAATTATGAGATTTTTTTATTACATTTTTCAGTCATGATTTTATAAAATTTTTACATCAGGTCACGAGCTGTTTTAATTATTGGAGGTCCATAATGGCTTTGGCCAACTAGAAGATAGATGTGAGGAACTGGAGCAGATTAGGTCTTGTTGAATCCTGACTGAGGGACATACAAAATTCAGCTTTTTACTAAATAATACTGATTTTGACCTCCATATTTGAGGACTCCCATGCTTCAGAATTTTATGTCACATTAAATTTCAAGAAATTTCACTGTATTGTCATAGGAAAACACCTTTTGAGTTGGCATTACTTTATGTTGGTTAAATTTCCATATATTAAATTTAATAATCTTTACAACATTTTTCTCTAGATCCCAAAGAATTGTGTTTGCATTAAATATTGCCAACACGCCATTACGGACTTCATCGTATTCAGCCGAGATGGACCACTTGGTCACCTTACTTCAAGAAGAGATTAGGAAACTCAGCTCCAGCAAAGCCACAGTGAGTCAAACTGGACAGACATGGGAGGGAGAGAGCAAAATTAGGTTGAAGATGGATTCCTTAGCTTTAGAATTTTTATTGAACTTAGTGCAAAGCTTTAGAATTTTTATTGAACTTAGTGCAATCATAAGTTTCTTATGTCTTTTTAAATATCAAGTGTCAACCTCTTTGCAAACTTCTGCCTACATTGATGTCCACCAAAGTTTGGTTCCTGCCTAGAAGTAATGTTTGCCATTATACTTAGATTTGATCCAAGAATCATCTGTGAATGCTGAGCATATGAAAAGATTGAAAGAGGTAAATTAAATGACTGCAGAGGTGCAGGACTTCAGTATCAGTTCAAAAGTATATACAGGCATCTGGGATTATGACCTAGGTATGTCCTGGCCTCTTTCAAGTGTTAGGAAATATGAACAGCTGAAACACTGGCTTTTGTGCAAAAGGGGGCTTTTCCTCTGATGACCTTCTGTTGTTTTGCTCTCCTTAGTGAGTGTTTCCTATCTTAATATCTTTGAAAAGAGATGATATGTTGGGAATCAAGAATGTTGCTTGTTTGCTGCCATTCAGTAATGTTGAAAATTTAGATATATATTGATATAACTTAAATGTTTATCTGAAGTGCAATAATGTTTAGTTATTTCTGTTGCAGGATGTAGAAAACATCATCTCCCATATTCTGTCCATCATGTATTATTTCTACAACTTGATTCCTCTTTCTAAAGGCTCAAGGTATGTATGTAGTAGCAGCCATCATTATTTGTGCAGTGGAACACAAAAAGGGACCCTGTGGTTGTAAACTGTTTAATTCAGGAAGTTGGAGTCACCAGCACAGAGGTAGAACACTTGTGTCTTAGTGCTTAGGATCTTGCATTTGAATCCTGCTCATGGCAAGTTTCTGTTTGGGTAGTTTTGATGGTGTTTAAAGCACACCCACTCCTCAGCAGCTAATTAGGTGTTCTAGCCTCATCTCTGAAAGAGCTATAACTGTGCTGAAAAGGGCAGTTAAACCCCAACACAAACAAGTCTGAGTCCTGTTGTCTTGATATGTCAGATCATTTGGATCCTAGGACACAAAGATGTCATCTTTCTGTCATACATTTGGCACTTGTTTGTAAATCAGTCTGCTTTGCAAAGTCCATCACCGAAATTCAGGTGCTGTGTGCAGAGATAACGCACTATATCATGGCTAGCAGTAATTTGAAGGAATAATAAAAGACCTCAGGAGGTCCTTTTTTGTTCTTCACTGCACATTTTCTTCTGCATATGATATGGAGAAGATTTGGGAAAAAGGGGCTGAAAGCATAAATAATGTTCTCACTTATGAGTGTCTTCGGAAAGACTGTGACAGCTGATAGATGGGTTCAACTGTAACCTACAGTTAATATAGTTGTGGGTTAAAGGACTGTCTCCTGTCATCTCACACTGTCACCTCACACCAGCAATCTGTTCAGGTTGTACATTGCTATGGTGGCAGTCAACTAGTTAGACTGATAGATTACTGACTGCATGTATAACACAGGCTTCACCACTCCACTCTGGAGCAGCAGAGGGCGGCTATTGCAAGGGACCTACTGTCACCTATCTTACGAAGGGGCGCATGCGAGATTTGCGAGATTTTCATGAGAGCCTTCTAAAGTTACAATTAGATTTAGAATTGATTACATATACCCATTCAATAAATGTTTAATATCTCCAAAACTATCATAGTTATTGATATGCCACTTCATGAAAACATAGATCATCATCATCTCAGAAAGTAGTCTCAGCTCAAAACACCCTACATTATAGGCGACGATACATGGCTGGTTAGAAATAAAAATTTATGGCCACGTTGACCGAGACATGAGCTAGACAGGTCAGTAGCTATCCAGTTTTGTTGCGTTTCAAATACCGGCTAAAATTTTATTTAACTCTTTAATCCCTTGCTACATCAGACATACATGCATGTCCTCATCCTTTGGACCAAAACTGTGCTTGGATGTACATGTGTGTTTCAGAACAAACATTCTCATGCCATATCCACAGTATCCCTGTATCTTAAAACTATTTGATGAATTATTGTTATGTATAGGAAAGCAGTGTTGCTGTAATCATGCTCCAGCACTATATAATACCTAACATAAACAAACTTACATACAGGTCAAGGAGCTTATGGCTAATTTGGCGACATCAACACTGGAAAACCATAAGGTAGCAAAGGAATTAATTGCCAGCCTAGGCACCCTTAACATTATTCTAGATACGCTGTGTCAAGGGACACAACTCATCAAAATTAACAGAGACATTGTACACAAAAAAAAATACCTCTTATTTTTTTACAGGGTGTAAAGGGCAATAGCGGGCAATATGGTAGAACACGGAAGTGGGCAATGGCAGGAGATCTGGTAAATAAAGGCTAAAGAGAGTAAAAAGGCCACTGGGTATATTCTGAATCAGACTTAATAGTCCTGGGCCCACATCAAGACACAGACTTACCATCTTTTAATCCTCTCATCAGATATTCTCAAACACCTGCCTGGGGGCAAACACGGGCATATAATGTAATAAATTTTTGTGTGGTTAAATTCTTGTGATTATGCTGCTCTTGATCAGATAATGTCACACCTGAGATTTACTTGGTAGACGATGATCAGAACATGGATGTTATATCACCAATATGAGGTCTCATGGAAAATTGCTGTATCTCACTTTTGTTTGTTTCTTAGATTCTACCTTTTCATAACTGGATGGAGCTCTGTAATAACTATACCTTTTACATTTACCTAGGGTATACTGAAATTATTATGGAAGTTCCATTGCATGTGAATGGTACCAGCAACCCAACGCAAATGCCCCACTTTGAAGAGATGAGAGCTGTGATAAAATAATATCTTTCAAAATAGAATAGCAGTTCCTAACATCAAAATGAAAACCATTTTACAAACTCCCACAACTAGATCCCATTTTTTTTTCATCTACATCTATGCTCTCTTGTTTAAAACTGAACTCGACAGACATATACAGAAAATTAAGAAGAATTGGGGACGGTGAAGAATGTAATGTAGGCAGGCCCTTAAGAATGCAGAACACACACTGCAGTGTAGTCAGATCTCGGTGCCTTTTCTACCATGAGCAATTGGCTCCTTGTGGCATGGGAGAGTCTGTGGATGAGACTCCGTGTGGTCCCCTCACGTCTTACGTAAAAATTCATATAATCGCAGTGTCATCCCCCCGCCCTCCTGGGTCCAGGTCCGCTTCAAGGGACGGGCTACCGGCTGGACAGTGTAGTCAGTTTCATATCTAAACTGATTGGAAGACTTAATAAACCCTCTACTCCGTCATGTTTTTCAAGTGCTGATATCACCAAGTTAACATGAGCTCAAAAGCCTGTGCAATGATCAAGGTTGTACAGTGCTTCAGCACAATTTCAGCTATATTGCACTCATGTATATAGGAATAGTTCATTACATAGGAAATGAGACATCGGTGTACATCGTAAACAATTTGGAAATGCTACTTCTGGGTCATGCATGTACATCCAAGCATTGTTCAGATCAATGGGTTGTTCAGATGCACATGTATGTCATACATGTAGGCTTATCAGTAGTGACAGTGTAACTTTAAACACAATCGATTGGAGAATACAGAAGAGGGAAAATAGCTCTATCATCAGACTGGTTTTGAAAACCTTCACACAGAAGAATAAGTTTTAGACGTAGCTTTAATCCTTCAGGCATTTGTGGATACTTTTATGCCCTTTTTTTTTTTTTCACTGTAAAATTTCTGCAGAATTGTGGAATACTAGAACATAGATATTTTAAGTGGTCTCCGAGTTTCTTCTCAGGTTTTTTTTCACATGAGTAAATACACAAATAAACAATCAGCACTTTTTTACAATCTCCAGAGACATTCATGGATGCCTCAGTTACCCATACTCTTCATTATGAGGTCTAATATTTCTCATGTCCATCTCGGCTGGCGACTTATCAAAACTTCCTCAACATGCCTGGAAGGGTTTAGAGAATACAGTGAGCCTTTCTAGGCTATGAAGTTGATACTTTTGTAGCCCTTGTATTGGCCAGAGTATATCTGGATCTAATTAGATAAGATTTTTGAGTTCACAATGTGTAAAATCCATGACTCACTTTATGATTCACACTCATGTCATTGTTTCTTGCCGTTCTTTTCAAGTTACAGCAAAACTCTGCTCATAAAACTACACTCTTGCACAATAATGTGTCCGACTTAGCCTTGGGCTCGATTTTGGATGGTTTTGATGAATTTTTATGAAAGAAAATGCCAGCTTACAACACCATTTCACTCCTCAAATATAAAGTTACTATCACTTAATCTATATGCAGGGATTAGTGCAGAAATTTTGATTTGATATGTATCTTTTTGTAACATAAGCCATTTCCTTACGTTTTTATGGACTAGATTGTAGAGCTTGGCTTACAAATGTTTGAGAGTGATAAATCATTGTTTTAATTTAATGTATTATGTGGTCTTATGTGAGGCCCTTGTGTTTAATATTGTCAGATTAAAGATATTTTTTGGTTTTTTTTTGTTAAGTGCATTAATGTTATTTTCCTTTCTCATGATCCTGCACTGCATGCAGAGGGCAAAGTTTTGCAATCTAAAATTTAATGAGTATATCAGTATGCACATGATAGAGATTGCAATCCAGGTCTGATTTCCTTATATTTAAGATGAATGTTATGAATATTTTATCCATATGCAGCTGTATGCCCGAAGGAGAAAACTTGCTCTAAAAAAAAATCTTCTTTCAAGTCAAGCCATGATGTTTGTTTTTGTTCTTTAGCTTATTTATAGAGTTTTAGTGCAGTGGGAAGGATTTTTTCTGTCTATATAAATTAATGATTTGATCTTCATCCCATGTCCAATAAGAATCGTGCACCTGCTAAGATTTTTATACAGTGGAAGTCATTTAAAATACAACCAGTCAATCTGAAAAACTGCTTAAGCCAAAAGATTTCCCAAGTCCTGCTGAGTTCAATCCTGTCTAAAAGTTCACTCCACTTTATACATTTGCTTCTACATTCTGTCATTTGATATTTGCCCGTAACAACCTAATCTTTGCCATTTGAAGTGACAGTTCAAGACAAATCAATGACTATCAGAAGTATAACTGTTAGTATAAGTGTTTCTGGTTGGTACATGACAGCATATTGCTGTGTCTTCTTTCATCAACAATGGCCAGGAGGAAGAAACAAGATATGCTGTGTGTTCCTGTGATTTTGATTAGATCCTAAATAATGGGTTAGCTGCACTCAGTTGCACAGTACTTTGATACTGTCTTATTGAATGCTGATCACTCTTTCTCCAACAACCAGTGGGATACTACTGTTGCATCATAACACTGCTCCTTTAAATGACCAAATGACATAGATAAACACACCTCCACCATCTCATCCTTTCTTCTTACTGTAACTTTTTACCCTGTGACACCATTCATTTATGACAGACCATTCTCCTTTTTTCTTGTATTCCCAGCACCAATAAAACTGTAGTTAGGTGTATCAGTATTCAGTACCCAGTGTAACACCGGTCAGTCATGTGATCTGCATAATAATAATAATGTGATTTGTGAGTCTTGTAGCCAGGCTAATGCCCATTCACGCGGCATGAACCAGTTATTACCGTGGTGGGCCTGATCACTCTAGAGCTTTTTCAATTTTCAGCTCCCTAGGGAATTAACAGTGCCCCTGCCATTTAGAGGCATAAACTT
The DNA here is from genome assembly GCA_033807755.1 of Ellobium chinense. NCBI lineage: Eukaryota > Metazoa > Mollusca > Gastropoda > Ellobiida > Ellobiidae > Ellobium > Ellobium chinense. The sequence continues at coordinate 198,283 of JAWQUT010000438.1, read as the reverse complement.
CTACCAACCATAGCAGTGGGCAAGTGTGAAGATCAGGAGAAAAGGAGGTTAGAGGAAAGGGGTGGTTAACACCTGGCTTGGGCCAACACTAAGGGGAGCATCGCTCCTTTCCAGCATAACTTGCATGTGCTATACATGTACATGTATTACACTTAAACATGCTTGTTACAAAAATGCTTTAAAATATCACCTCTCCAAAACATCCTTCAAGCCCTAATGTAATTGTTAACATAGAATATTCCTGTGGATACTGTGATAAAGTATGCTTAATATGAAACATTGTGAGGCATGCTATGAATTTTATAAAAGCATGTTTAGGTGTGCTGACAATTTGTATGTGATAAATTACAAAAGAGGCTCACAAATTCAAATTTCAGTGACCGATCGGTGACCTCCTTTTTTCGTCTTTTTTACAGTGCTGTGGCATACTCTGTGGTACTGGGCCTCCTGATGTCTGTGGGTCGGCAGATCACGGGGAGAATACCAAATAATAGGGTTTGTGTCATAGTCTAGAGTTCTTTCAGATTTTCTGAATTCATTCCTCTTTCATCATACTGAATAGGGATGGGGGAAAAACTTGAGAATTTGGAAACAGAATTTGTCAAACCTCAGATTTGTCAAAAACAAATCCAAATCCAAACCTTGAATTTTGAATCAGGTCTTGGGAACAGTCAGAATGAAAAAAAAGAAACTGGGACCCTCAAACTGAGTGTGTTTGAACACTAGATATGAATATTTAGAAATCTGATGAGATTAAACTTAGAGCATAAGATGTTATCGTCATGCTTTTTCAACATTTGCCTGAGTCATTTTTGGGGGTTTTGAGAAATTGAGCACTCACAACCTGTTGCTCCAAGCAAAACTATGAGGCAGATATGGTTAAGCTTGTAAAATTGGGATGTAATAATAAGTCAAAACTCTACGCTGTTTTATGAAGCAAAAGAAGGTAAATGGACAATAACAGTAATACAGTCGACTCCGCTTAATCGCCCTTCCTCAGGATCACGGAAAAAGTGGGCGATTAAGCGGAGAAGCGATTAAGCGGAAATGGTAATATCAGCCATATTTTTGGTCAGTGGGGTTAAATTTCTTTGATGTCATGGTTTGATATTGTGCATTGACACCTTCTCGTCGCCAGACTCAGGACAAATTTGAGTTTGACGGTGTTGTAGCGCACAAAATGTTTGATCTCTGCGGTCTCTCTCATTGGCCACCTCGCAGTAGCCCAGCAAACAAAAAGGAGTAGGATGGCATGGTCGGGATAGACCATTCATCCACATGACACGTTCTCTGATCTAACCGAAATCCACCAGACTATCGCAATCAAGGCGTGGGGGGGAGGAGACTATGCAGTTTTCGGCGCATTAGCATTATCGGATGGGCGAAGGCGGTGATGCATAGTATGGGACGAAGGGGGACAAGGGGAGGGGGAGGTGGAGATGAAAGGCTTATCACACCTATTTCGAGATGGCAGCTGTCACTCAGTCAACCGGTCTCCCATCTGTCGCGCAGGTAAACCGTCTGTGTACATTATTTGTTTGTCAACTGTAACCCTTCAACCAGTGATCTTTGAATTCATGGGCACTGAAGAGTGGTTGATTATCCAGAGTGAGAGGTGATTATCCAGTGACTTTTATACAGAAAAAATTTGGTTCCCTGGGAAACGAGGCGATTTAGCGGAAAAGGCGATTAAACGGAGGGCGATTAAGCAGAGTCGACTGTATAAACGACTCAGATTGTTAAAAAATACTGACTGAGGNTTGGTTTTGATGAATTTTTATGAAAGAAAATGCCAGCTTACAACACCATTTCACTCCTCAAATATAAAGTTACTATCACTTAATCTATATGCAGGGATTAGTGCAGAAATTTTGATTTGATATGTATCTTTTTGTAACATAAGCCATTTCCTTACGTTTTTATGGACTAGATTGTAGAGCTTGGCTTACAAATGTTTGAGAGTGATAAATCATTGTTTTAATTTAATGTATTATATAGTCTTGTGTAAGGCCCTTGTGTTTAATATTGTCAGATTAAAGATGTTTTGTTGGTTTTTTTTGTTAAGTGCATTTATGTAATTTTGCTTTCTCATGATCCTGCACTGCATGCAGAGGGTAAAATTTTGCAATCTAAAATTTAATGAGTATATCACTATGCACATGATAGAGATTGCAATCCAGGTCTGATTTCCTTACATTTAAGATGAATGTTATGAATATTTTATCCATATGCAGCTGTATGCCCGAAGGAGAAAACTTGCTCTAAAAAAATATCTTCTTTCAAGTCAAGCGATGATGTTTGTTTTTGTTCTTTAGCTTATTTATAGAGTTTTAGTGTGGTGGGAAGGATTTTTTCTGTCTATATATAAATATAATGATTTGATCTTCTTCCCATGTTTAGTAAGAATCATGCACCTGCTAAGATTTTTATACAGTGGAAGTCATTTAAACTACAACCAGTCAGTCTGAAAAACTGCATAAGCCAAAAGATTTTCCAAGTCCTGCTGAGTTCAATCCTGTCTAAAAGTTCACTTCACTTTATACATTTGCTTCTATATTTTGTCATTCGATATTTGCCTGTAACAACCTTATCTCTGCCATTTGAAGTGACAGTTCAAGACAGATCAATGACTATCAGAAGTATAACTGTTAGTATGGGTGTTTCTGGATGGTAGATGACAGTGTATTGCTGTGTCTCCTTTCATCAACAATGGCCGGGAGGAAAAAACAAGATATGCTGTGTGTTCCTGTGATTTTGATTAGATCCTAATTAATGGTTTAGCTGCACCCAGTTGCACACTACTTTGATACTGTCTTATTGAATGCTGATCACTCTTTCTCCAACAACCCGTGCGATGCTACTGTTGCATCATAACACTGTTCCTTCAAATGACATAGATAAACACACCTCCACCATCTCATCCTTTCTTCTTACTAGAACTTTTCACCCAGTGACACCATTCATTTATGATAGACCATTCTCCTTTTTTCTTGTATTCCCAGCACCAATAAAACAGTAGTTAGGTGCATCAGTATTCAGTACCCAATGTAACACCGGTCAGTCAGGCGATATACATAATAATAATGTGATTTGTGAGTCTTGTAGCCAGGCTAATGCCCATTCACGCAGCATGAACCTGTTATTACCCTGGGAGGCCTGAATACTCTAGAGCTTTTTCAGTTTTCAGCTCCCTAGGGAATGAACAATGCCCCTGCCATTTAGAGGCATTCTGACAGTATCTTCCCCTGCCTATAGCCGCATATCCATTTTGAAGATGGGTGACCTGAGGAAAGTGTGAATGAAATGGTTTCCCAAGACACTTACTACATGACCCTGGCAGGAAATCGAACCTATGACCTTTTGATCTTGAGCTCAGCACCTCAACCATTTGGTCACACTTATGTTCAACCATTTAGTCATGCTTAAGTAAAAAGGGCTGTACTCTTTTCCACTTTGTTGCTACATCTGAAACAAGCACTCCGTTTTGTCTGAAATACAGTTAATCTGAAACGTTTGTCTGGTCCCCTTGATTTCAGTTTAACTAATTTCTATCGTATTCAATATTTCTCAAAAAACATACATGAATATACAAAGACATTTATGGAGGATCAGGGGAAAAGGAGGTTAGAGGAAAGGGGTGGTTAATACCTGAAGAAAAATTCAAATTCTACCGGCTTGGGCCAACACAGAGAGGATCATCGCTTCTTTCCAGCATAACTTGCATGTGCTATACATGTATGTATGTATTACACTTGAACATGCTTGTTACAAAAATGCTTTAAAATATCACCTCTCCAAAACATCCTCCAAGCCCTAATGTAATTGTTAACTTACAATATTCCTGTGGATACTGTGATGAAGTAGTCTATGCTTAATATGAAACATTTTGAGGCATGCTATGAATTTTATAAAAGCATGTTCAGGTGTGCTGACAATTTATATGTGATAAATTACAAAAGAGGCTCACAAATTCAAATTTCAGTGACCAATCGATGACCTCCTTTTTTCGTATTTTTTCAGTGCTGTAGCATACTCTGTGGTACTGGGCCTCCTGATGTCTGTGGGTCGGCAGATCACGGGGAGAATACCAAATAATAGGGTCTGTATCATAGGCCAGAGCTCTTTCAGATTTTCTGAATTCATTCCTCTTTCATCATACTGAATAGGAATGGGTAAAAAACTTGAGAATTTGAAACAGAATTTTTCAGACAGAATTTGTCAAACCTCAGATTTGTCAAAAACAAATCCAAATCCAAATCTTGAATTTTGAATCGGGTCTTGGGAACAGTTAATGGAAAAAAAAGGAACTGGGACCCCCAAACTGAGTGTGTATGAGCACTAGATATGAATATTTAGAAATTTGATGAGATTAAACTTAGAGCATTACATTCATTGAATCCTTAACGATTCAGCAAACATGACTTTTGTGCTCAAAATGCCCATCCCTAATACTGTACAGAGTAGAAGGCTCAGATCATGCTGTTATTAATGTTATCGTCATGCTTATTCAACATTTGCTTGAGTCATTTTTGGGGGGTTTTGAGAAATTGAGCGCTCACAACCTGTTGCTCCAAGCAAAACCATGAGGCAGATGTGGTTAAGCTTGTAAAATTGGGATATAATAATAAGTCAAAACTCTACACTGTTTTATGAAGTCAAAGAAGGTAAATGGACTCAAATCGTTTAAAAAATAATGACTTAGGCAAATGTAGAATGAACTTGATGTTATGTCTGTTAATGATGTAGACGTGTTCCTACCTGCCCAGTATATGATTTTGAAAATTAGTATAGTAGCTCTAGAGAAGCATACACAAGTAAGGGGTCATCCTCGATTTTTTCACATCCAAGACATGGGAGGAAAATTTATTGGTCTCACACCAAATCGTAGAAGGACTGGATGGGGTGAGGTTAAGGCAAACTTATGTATGACATCCTGTAAAAGTGCTCTGTAACATCTGCCTAATGTCATGTGCTTTAAACAGCAAGCCTGATTTTCTTGTGCATGTTGCCATCCCCAGCTCTTGGATATGGAAGCAATGCTGGCTGGTGCTCCAGATGCTTTTGTCATGGTAGCCAAGAACTGGATGGCTATCAGGAAGTAAGAGCATTTGTTTGTTTGTCTCAACTTTTCCATCTGTATCCATTTTAGCCATCCTAATGTCCGTAAATGGTTTTCACTAGTGTCGCTTGATGCTCATAATGGAAATTCTCAATCTTCGAAAACAGTTGGATCAGAAGTGGCTTCAGTGACTCGTTCAGTAATTAATAGATGTCCAGTGGAGTTTGGATTAAAGAAAAAAGGCATGGACAAAAGTGAACTCTACAATTGAGCTAATGGATGTGTGAAGCTTAGTTATCATAGCTCAATCGTTAGAGCAGCATAGAGTGGAAGTAAGGTACTTTCTTGAACTCTGAAAGAAAATGAAGAAAAGAGTCTTGGAGCCACACAGCCATAGGCATGTGATGCCTGAGTAGAAATGAATGCTGACTTTTGACACAGCCATGTCATTATCATATGAGGCATTCTGCCCCACTGATGGCATTCATTCACTGCAAAATTGTACAAGCTCTCATAAATCCCCTCCCCCCCCCCNAACCGAAACAAAACAAAAAAAAAAGAAATTTCCTTGTGCACTTTTGACATTTATCATTCCCTTTTGTCCCCAGAACCAATGTTCCTGTGGCCAGCCTGCCCAGGGTGTGGGAGGCCCTGCCCACTGTCCGCAGCGTGCTGGAGATCCTCTCAGTCAACAACACAACCTGTTAACCTCGGCTGATTTCACATTACATTCTACATGTCATGTTTACTTTGGGTTAATTCTCCCCATTTTCTTCTCACTTTTGTTTCTTTCTCTCACTATCTCTCTCTCTTTCTCTCAGTATGACTCTGATGCAAAGCTCCAGTAACTTCAAACTGTTAACAACAAGAAGAGTAATAATAGAAGTAGTTTTTTTGCTGGAAGCAAGTTGAAGAGCATTTTTTTCAAAACTTAGCAAACAGATTCAGAGTGCTTTATAACTAAAGAGAAATCGTTTAAGGCAAATTGGTCTTCCCAGTTGCATTTTTATTTACTTTTGAATGTTGTACTTGATAGGTGAGTTCAAATATCAAGCTCAATTTTGTAGAAATGGTTAAAAAAAATAATTGATTCTCTGAAAAAAACTACTTACTCATTTTCTTAATGAATGTACAACCACTGAGTTTTAAAAAAATGTTCTTCAGTTATTTTCAAAACTGAATGAGTAAGTGTTCCATCATATGTTGCATCATACCCAACAGTGTCTCTTTTCATGTCATTCTTCTGTCCTCTTCCTGTCTCTGTAGAAGTTTAGGTTATGCAGAGAAATAGCTGTTCAGTCACTTTTCACTTTTCCTTACATTCCATCTTATCTTCATTCTCTTTTTTTTATTTTGGTCTATCCCTGTTGATGTCTTTCTACCCCATCCCCCCTTCCCAGCCACCCCACTGTCTGTGATAACAGTCCAGACTCAATATAAACAGAATATCATTAGTATCAATTCTGGAATACCTACACTCCCTTCCTTTGTAACCTTTCCATGCATCCTGCATACTTTCTGTATTTCATAAGTCAAAAGTATACAAAGTCAGCAATTCAAATCTCAGGTTGTTTTTTTTTTTTCTTCTTGTGGTATTCCTTCTTTTGTCTTTCCACCAATCCTTGTCATTCTCCTTCTCTGTCTTTCGTTCCCATAATATATCAAGAGCTTAACACATGCAGACTTGCAAAGCTTTTTCCCCTTCCCATCTCCCCATTTCTTTTTGGCATAGTGCTCTCTATCATATACCAATCTAACCTGGAATAAGCCACAGACAATAGATACATATTGCCTGTAATGATGTGTAACGTTTTATTCCCACAAAAACGTGGTTTGGAGATAAAAAGATCCCATAAACTTTTCTAAAAGGAGAAAGAGACTGAATTCCTCATAAAATTTTTACATCCTCAGGCTTTGAGCTGGTTTATCATTTCCTTTCTTAGCTCAGCTGCAGCTTAAAGCTCACTTTTCTGAATCAGCCAGCAAGGATAAACAATCGTATATTTGCCATGACTTGTGAGAGATGCCCAAAGGTGTGAATGATTGAGTAATGCTTATAGTTATTGGTAAACATGCATTGTGATAAGAAAATGGAGCCACAAAGTAATTAAAAATAGAAAAATGGAACATCAGCTGGCCTAGTTCACTATAATATGGAAATTTGTTAATTGCTTTCACAAAAGTCAGTTCTGAACAACATAATGCAGCAGTGATTTAATGAGCAGTGATAGTTCTTGTTCCCCTGTCCCATAATGGAAGGAACACTTTACACGCATTGTGCAAGATTTATAATGTGATCGCTTCTTTTTAGATCTATACACACACTGTGAAGTAAATAAAAAATTTGTATTAACTTCACACTAACCATACGCCCAGAACATGTTCCCATCAACTAATGAACATGTAAACATATATATTGCATGTAGAAATGCCAGATCTGTATTGCTTCTGTGATCTTTTTCATTCTCACATTTTGCTCACTAGTGGTGGGCAGGCATTGATACCAGTTGCTGGATACTGGACAGGTACCAAATAATTTTGAGTAATTCAGACAAAGCAACAGTGCCACAAGAAGGTAAACAAAGCCTCATTTATTTGAGAACAAATTTTTTCTCTCTTTTGTTAAGCTTTATGCCAATAATTGAAAGCACAAACATTGATAACAATCGCTTCCGACAATATACTAGTAACTGTTTGTTGTCAGTTTCACATTATTTGTTAGATATGCCAAATTCACTTGAATGGAGACTGAGGGAGAGGAGACAGTAAATGAAAGAATTGGAGACAAGCAGCGGGATGAGCTGGATTGGTAATGGTTAATATAGAAAAAAAAAAATCATTTCCTTATTCAGTATTTAGAATGGGGTCAGTTTCGATGTCAGCGTAATGATAGTGATATAGAAGACCGCCTGCAAAATTGGTTTTGATATCAAAATGTTTTAATTTCAGTTTACATGTTGTGTCTTTACTCAACAAAATCCAAAGACCTCGTAGATATACTTGGGTTAGTATGAGCAGGGTAAGGAAGAGAAAGTACCTAAGGGGAATTCTTTGAGATCTTTTTCTTTACATTGCCCTCATCCCTAGCTTCGTCCTCGATCCTAATCCAAGCATAGTTTGGAACCGTCTCAAGATCGTAACAAATAGCCTTAGAACACTAATGTTGTAAAATGAGCTGATGAACTGCACCAAGGTATTGCCCACCACTACTGCTCACCTTTAGAGTATGTCGTGTACTCACATGTTCCAGACCAGATCTTACACACATATTAACTAGTGCTGATATTGCTTAGAAGAAAAAAAGAACAAATTCAAAAGTTAAATGTTATTGTTTATGAAGATATATATGCAAATGAAAGAATATATTCTATGCTAGAAATTCATTTGATTTTGTTGTTTCCTCTTTCCCTTCTGAGGGTGATTGAATGTGTTGAAGATAAGAGGCGCTGCCAGAGATGAGCCTATTGGGAGTCTGATACATCTATAATTGCACTGGAATCTGTTTATTACAAAAACATTTAATCCTTCCAACCCTTTCCCTGTGTCGTGTTTTTTATCAGCACTGATGACAATGTCCCAGAACTCTTTCACCTGGTGCTGCACTGCTTTTTCCAGGTTCAAATGTGGGTGACATTCCCCACTTGTCATAAATTTGAAAGGGGGGGGGGGAAGGAGGGAAGGATTTGTAAATTTTAGAGGAATTTTATGGGGATGCATCAAAGAAGGCGAGATTAACCCACGTTCAATGTTTTAAGGGGGGACTAAGAAAATTAAGGCATGAATCATGCAATTGCATAGTCTGGAGAAAACACTGGTGCTGACCCTAACCTTAAACCTTAAACTAAGACTTGGTGGAAGAGTTTCATGATATCACCAGAAAGGGTAAGGATATACATGTACTGATGTACAGCATAAATAGGGATGAAGTTGATATAACATGTAGCGAATCCCTTGAATTCTGTATTAAGCATTTTCAAGTATTAAGATCAATATGAAATGAATTTCTGGCTCCCATAAATTTTGTGTACGAGAGCACGAGCGTGCAAGTAGCCTTTTTAGTTCAGAGTCGAAGCATATATATATATCTATTATATAAATATACATAAATATTATATACTGTAGGTCCAGAAGAAGGGCCAGTTTTGAAGTTTAATGAAGAATATCAAGAATGCGTATGCATACTTTTACTTTATGGCTTGCAGACTAGCAGTTGGGCACCCTTGTCGAAGATTATATTTTCTCAGGTATTATAACTTTCACCCTTCAGTACCACACGTTCCTCTCTCTCTCTCGCTCCCATCTCTGTCCTCCTTTCCAACGGTATTGCTGTCATTCTACACCTCATAATGCGAATATCATAAAACTGTCCACTCACCCACAAACTCACACTTCTTGCATGCCCCATGCTGTGCAGTGCTCACAGTCGAGTACACACGCCAAAAACGTCCCGCCCTCGCCTCTCACGATCCTGTCATCATGATCGTATATCACAAGGTGAATATCACCCCATGTAAATAAACAAGCCGTCGGGTGTCATTGGACAGGGGCTATTAATTTACCTCGACACCGCAAACACTGGGGCTTGCAACAATTAGTGACGGCGGTGAATGGCGAATTGATAGAGCCTTTTAATTACCGAGAACTGTCAGTCCGTTATCAGGAACAGAACAATACCGCGCGAGGAACGGTCGAGAGCTATTTCTTCAGCAGCATGTTCCAGTGCCTTCCCAGATATTTTACAAGGACTTTTTTTGGGGGGGAAGAACAAAAATTGAATGTGTTCCATTGTTGCCTTGTCTTTTTACAACTTTCTTTCTTTACCGCTATTCAGAAAGATGCAACAGACACTGGCCCATATTAGGCCAGAATATATATTTTTTTCCGCGATTTTCAAAGTTAAGCTCGTGTGTACTTGAAAAAAAGAGGAGAAGGAGGGGATTATAGCGATGTAGGCCTATATTGTCTCGGCAACATGGCTATCTTTGTGTAGGACTAATGCCGCATTGCGAATTAAGGCTCTTTTGACATAGTCAATCACTGGGCCTAATCTAGTGAGTCCCCCTCTCACTCCCCCCCCCTTTTTTTTAAAAATAGTAACGAGTAGATCTGTATTCATTTACTATGAAAAAGAGGTCGAAGAAAGGGTCTGTTTAGTTTATTTCACTTCGCAAAATTAGATCACTGCTTTAAAGGGACAGGGGTAGGCATTTGCTTCACACNCCCCCCCCCCCCCCCCCCCAAAAAAAAAAAAAATCACATTATATTTGTAGAAACATTAAACCCCGTACATTTTTTTTCCGCCTGACCCTGCTGAGAAAACATATCTGTAATGTCTGAATTTTCACCCTCTGTACATCGCCATTACTCGTGCTGCGTGACGTCAGAGAAGCGAGAAAAGCTAGCAAACGATTGTGTGGACGCAAGGGTAAACTGTCTGGACGAATCGTCTGCTAGTCTTTCTCCCTTTATGACGTCATGCAGCAGGAAGCGCTACGGTGTTTTCTCAGAAAAGGTCGGGCAGAAAAAAAAATATATAGACGGTTTAAATGTTATGAACAAAATAGTATGGACTTAGTAGGCTGTGAAAGCAAATAACTACCCCTGTCCCTTTTAGACCGGCCCGTTGGAAGATGGCGGTCGTAAAGCTCGCAACCTCTTTCAGAATACAGTACTATATATGTATATATTGTGTATGGCAGAATACATGTACATGTATGGCATTCCAGTGGACACAAACCAGTGCTAGTCTGCTACACACCTTTGTTTTGGACAGGCTGATCTCCTACCTTGCAGAAGAATGGCGAGTCAGACGATGTTTCGCGTCTGCCATTCCTCACCATACTCTTTCCTTGTTGTCGTTTAATTTTCGCCATTTTTACTTTTTGATGAGGAGGTCTAGACAACTTTAGACCAATCTAGGTTTAACGTTCCCCCTCCCCGGCCCCTTCCCAAATCCCTTAGCTTGTCCGTAATCAAGTCCGCTACCTTGTAGACTATAAAGTTCATGCTGTTAATCACGACTGGCTAAACAAAATTGACCGCCAAACCTGCCGCGAGAGGCCAAAGATTAATTTGATCATTATTACGGGCGTAATTAAATCCCAAACTGGCATGTCATGGACATAGTTGAAAGCCAAAGTATGGGATCGTTTACGGCTAACGGTAATCTCCCTTATCCCCTTTCACACCCTCAGCCAGCCCCGCCCCTCCCCCTCACTCCCTCCCCGGAGGCCTCTCACATACGGGCACCGTTAAGAGCTCTCAGCACATCATATTTATCTCAACCTGCCGCTAGCCGAGGCGTCCCCGTGGGTCCGCCAATTACCGGCCGCCTTGTTTTTCCTCTTTCTTGATTACTGATGACACTTTAATTACTGTCAAACTGCGGCACTGGCGTGCCTGGTGGGTGTCTGTGT